>VWZG01003988.1:56205-109114 GCA_013396735.1 Grallaria varia
CTTTTTCTTTTTTTTTTTCTTTTTTTTTTAACCTGCTACAAAATAGCTCTGGTTTTATTTCCATTGAGTCAGTCACTGCAGAAAAGGTAATCACTATAATCACAGCAAAGATTTCTGTTTGTCTAAGGCACTTAAGTGACTGCCATCACCGCAGTGTCTGAGCAGCTTCCAGAGAAGTTGCGTTTCATGGCAGGCTTGATGTGGACTAACTTTGTTTAATTTATAAAGCAAATAATTTTGTCTGTAACTTATGCAGTCATCTCAAGTACTTTTACAATTAATAACCAGCTTTTATACTGTCCCAATCTGAGGTAATAAAAGAGAGATGGAGGAAAGAAAACTGTGAACTTTAAAAATATCTGTTTCTCTCTCCAGCACTTAATACAACATACACTAATTGAACTTTATTCTTCTTTAATATCTAGCACAAAACCACCATTTACACAGGTCTAGTAGCAACAAATAATATGGTGATTTATGAAATTTTTATCTCCTTGCTCATATTTGGTAAGTGATAGGCATGCAAGAGTATCATAGATAGAGATGCATGACACATGAGTCATTATATGAAAATGTACTTGGGTATTCATGTACAAAACATTTATTAAGACTGTAGGTTTACACCACTGGTTTGGTCTGAGGTTTTGCCTTTGCAATAGGAATATGGTCAGCTCTATAGACACAAAAATTACATATTTACGCAAATCCTAAACTTTTTTTTAATACAAAGATCTCTATGTATATAGATAGAAATTTCTTTAGTGTATCTACAGGAAGCATAGTCGTTATTTGCAGACATACAATGTGTTTGAGTTAAACATGTTCTAAAATCTATGGTTTTCCAATAAGGAGGTGTTGCACATTTCTTCCAAACTTTTCCTACTTTTCAGTTCATGGTAAGCACACTCAAACACACTCTGTTCAGCCCAGTCCACCTGACCATGCAGATACACAGGGGCTGGGACACTGCATAAAATGCTAATCAGCATAATTCTCATTCTCACAATCTGATGGATATATATTTTGGATTGCTAAGCACCCTAAATATAAACATCATAAACAAATGACACATATGTAGTCCATCTGTCTAAGCAAACAACCAAATAGTTGCATGATACTCATAGTATTGCTTATGTTCCCAGAGCCAAACCAGGCCAGTTCTTGTTTGATTTCACCTGTGTGAGCCTACTTGATTTTACCAGCTGACAAGAGAGTGATCTTTAAAACATGAAATGTTGATGTTGTAATTTCATTTACAGTGTTTTGCTTAATAAGGAACTAACAGTGAAATAATTACAAATCTTCCAAATCAGCTATTAATAAATACATGCATTCATTATGAGAAAGTGGTAGGGAGGAACTATCACTTATGTTCCTATAGTTTCATTGATAAAAGTGATCTTGGAAGCAGGAGAATATATTTTTTTTCCTTTTGGATTTTTTTTTTTAATCTAGAAGTCTGGAAGACATTTCTAAAATAGATCTATTTTCTTTTCATTCTGCAGAATAATGCATGAATGATTATAACATATGCTCTATCTCCAGTTTTTTCAACCAGTGGAAAAGTGCCTGACACAATAATCACAACTTGTTGGGTTTTCAATCTGATGCTGTCCTATTTTATCATGGTAGTTAAATGTCCATTCTTGTTCGGCGTGATAAATGTTATGGCCATTTAACAGTACCGAAAAAGAGAGACATGTTAAACCAAATATTGCTTCAGATTGTGTCTTTTATTCTCCTTTATCATCATATCTTAATTTATAGTATAATCATCATTATCACAACTGTCAGCCTCATTTAACCTTCCCTGCTCTCCCATGATTCTCTGCTGTCAGGCCTGATTGCCTGCCTTCTGCTGACGGGCTGATAATGCCTGACTGATTAGCCCTCCCCGAGAAGAAGACAATGATATATAGAACCGCGCCGCTCGCTCTATATATTAATGAGGAGCTGGCAAAGCTTTGATAAGGCAGTGGAATAATCCATCAGCCAGAGAAGGAGCTTGTAAAACTGGTGGAACATTTCATGGGAAAAACACCTGGGAAGGATGTAATGACCCAGCAGCTAAATACCTCTCAGCTCTCCTTCCCCTCTTGTAATTAACATCAGATCGCTGCTGCGTGGATGGTGCCCGCGGCGTTATCAGCCCCCAAATCCTGCTTACCTTCTCCCTCTTTCGCATCCAGGGCTTTAGGGCCTTTAGGATGTCTTTAGCGAGAGGGCAATTAATAGCTCATTTTCCTTGGCGTTGGGAACTGTTTATCTTCTGAACTAGCTCTTATCGCAGGCCGCTACCTATGAAAGGCGAGAGTCATCGGCGGTTTTGTGCTCTAGTTGTTACACTTACTCAGCAGAGGCCTGCTTTGCCATTAGATACAAAGCTTCTGATGGCTACTTGAGTTTGAATGCACTGTTATTACAGGTATTATATGAAATTGCTTGTGTTATGTGAAGGGGATTATAGAGGTTTTGGATCAATAACTTCAGTGGATGTTGGGAGTGATTACAGTGCTCTGTCAATTTTTCCCATTTGGCTGTCAGGACTGATTTACAACACACCACCTCTTTTATTCACATCAAATCACTCATTTCATTGGTAAATTCTATATATCTCAATTTACTTTAAGTAGCTGATCTGGGTAAAATAAAATTACTTCCTCTCTTCTATGTATGTGAGAGTGTGTATGCATGTATACACACAACGGACTCATGTCTAGCCCTATAGAGCTATAAAAGGCACCAACATTTCCTAAGCTTTGTCCTCTTGGAGAAGACAGCACACAACATCATACAGGTTACCTAAATAAAAACAAGTAGTTACAGTCAAAACATTTCTCCAATGGCTAGGGGGTGTTTTAACATGTTTTTTCTTCCTTTACACAAAGCAACAGATCTGCTGAGGTACAACTGTCCAGAGGATGCAGAGTGTTTTACAACATTGGAAAATCAAAAAAGGAAACAAAATAACTTGAGACATAGGTCATGCATCACTGAATAACATTCCAAAGAAACTGCCCTTGGCATTTCAGGCTTCTAGGTTTAAACTCAGTGAAGAAGGACACTCGAGTCAAAGACATGGAGAATACTCAGGACACCCACTCCATAAGACTACTTGGGTTGACTGCACAGTAGTGATGGGGACTGAAAGAGGTTGATTCCAAAGAGGAGATGCTAGGCATTTTGCAAAGCCAAGGTCTTCCTACTGTGTAAGGAATTGCATTTTTTTAGAAAATACCAAGTTTTCGGTTTCCAGAGACATGTCACTTAGAAGTCATAAAGGTTAGTGGGAAAAAAAGAGAGGTCTTAGAAATGAGGTTTGGAAAAAGGAGGGGCAGTGAGATGGAACATTATGGGATATTCAGGCCTTTATGAACCTGTTGAAATTCTGCATTAGAAGGCAGTGGCATCACGTGCAAGCCTTCTAAGCAATGTAAGTGAAATACAGATGTATGTTTCCAGTGCTGTGTTTATGTAGTCATTTTATTTCATGTTGTAATATGTATGTACCTGTTCTGTTAATTCTGGAATAAAAAGCCAACAGTTTTCTATTAACCTTGACCTAAAATGGGACATATATTTTTCTCGACATAATAAGCAATTTATAGGAACACTTAATAAAGAGCAAACAATTAAAATTTAACAATCTTCCCCTGCAAACTTCTAGATGCATATGGCTCAAAGAAGCAAATTGATAAAAAATGGATTTACAGAACAATTAACTGAGACACTTTTGACTGCTAAAGTCATTACACTGAAGGAATAGATTATAGAATATAGAAAACTACATTTATTATTATTTCTGGAATAAAATGTCCTATTTGTTTTTGTTGTTGCTTTCATTAATGTATACAGATTAACTTTCTCAAGTTTGTAACTCTCAATCTTTTTCATTTACTGCAATATACTTCCTAATAGAGTTTAGAGATTTTTAAAACAAGAAAATACAGGGTGATACTTAAAAGCTAACAGGTAAAATCTGTATAAACTGTGACTGTATTTCTGAATAGTCATATTACCTTGTGTTATAGTATATGATACTGAAGTAAGAGATCTCTTCAGTTATCTGTTCTTAGCAAGCTAACACAAGAGTTTTCAGGGGACTGTTAGTGTTTTCACTAATACAAAAGAAGTCCACAGATTGTACATTATAATTATGCTTGCAATGAATATTCAACTTGGCAAAAAGTGCTAATGAAACAAATTCTTTTTCTAAAAATATTCAGTCACTGGAAATATTAAGAAAATAAAGATGGGTCAAAAACTTCATATCCGCTCAGTCTCAGGAGACTGAGCTGGTTGCTGGTAGAAGAAGAAATCAACCAAAACTAACAATTAAACTGATAAGCCATTTATCCACAAAAATACAGACTGCTACCCTTGTTTGTACTGTACTGTGCCCATAGACCAAGAGAAGTTTTGCCAATATACCTTGTGGGATGAGCTGTGCTTAGCAGGAATAACGTTAGCAATATCCACTCCTGACTTGCACAAAATTCATTGTTTGTGCTTTAAAACAGTTACAGTCAAATAACTTCGCTCTGAGGCCTAAAGGATGTAAGTTTGAGCTCTGTAAGGTCCCATGTAACTATTCCTGTGGTAAAATTAGGCACGGGTTTTTACATAGCTTAATAAATCAAAACTCTATCAATCTTTACATGGATTTTGGCTCTACAACAATTGTAACATATATGAAGCTTGAGAATATATGCTGTATTTGAATAAGTTTTTTAATAGAGATTTATGATAGTCAATGTAACAATTTATGTGTGACTCCGACAAAGATATCACATTGACTTTGCCAAAGAATGTATGTTAACAAATGTCCTGATTTACAAATGGAAAACAATAATTTTGAAGTTTATTGCACTAAATAGATATTCCTTCAAGAAAAAGACATAGTAAACAGAAATTTTTGAGAAAATTGTTATTGTCCAATCAGGTCACTCCCCTCAACCCCCTGCATATTTATCAACACGCATTCACAGGTCTCAAAATACGTATATGAAACTAGTACTGCTTTCAGCATAAACTGGTAAAGAACATCTTAGTGGTAGGAGAGTAAGACTCTTAACCAGGTATACAATGTCATTGAAATGTACTTATTACTCAGATCCCTTTGCCTTGATGCACACACTCATGGGCTCTTTTGCACATCAGCAGAGCAGTTTTCTCTGTGGCATCACCTTCTGCTCATTTACTCAGACATGCTATGTTAGCTGGCAAGAGGATGGCTCTTGTGGAGAGAGGTTTTGAACCTGGTGTGAGGGGGGCACTTCCCCGTGCCTTCTGGCTTTCCAGCCGAGCCAGTTATTCCCCACAGTCCTTCGCAGGGAGCTGCTTCTGCCACCTGCACTGGCAAACAGAAAACAGACCTCTCTATCTTCAGCTAAGCGAAACACCGCAAGCGATCATGGTCTTCTATTTCACAGTGAAAATTTAGACTTTGCAGAAAGTTTCTCACCTCAGTTGCCTAAAGAAACCTTTGATAAAAGCTTAGAGTAAGTACAGCAGGGAAACAATTCTCAGCAGCAGGCAAGGTCTCAGCACAAGGCTGATAAAAAAATGACCATCCATAGAACCTTGAGAAGAGTTTGAAAAAGTAATAAAGGATTTCTTCAGTTTTAATTCACGTGTGTTGTTTGTAAATCTCTGCCACACTTAAATGGCACTTCTGATATATGTCATGCCAGTAAAAGGCAGAAAGACTGTTGTTTTGATGAAAGCTTGAGAATCTCATGTGGTCATACAGCTCTAGCATTTAGGGGCTGTGAGAAATTAAAAAAAATTATGATGTTTGTAACGAAGCTCTCTGCCAGGCTGTGGCCATCACCTGGATGCTGGGAGGTAGTGAATTAAAAGCTTGCAGGGAAACATGAACAATTTCAGAGGTAACATTATCAAATATGTGATCATCTGAATGGTTAATGGCATAGAAAAAGAATCTTTTGCAATTAATAAAAAGTCCAGGAAGTGTTGAAACTAAAAATATCTAAATGATACTTGAGTTCTCTGGACTCTATTGCGATCAGTTCTTGCAGAAAAAAAAAGGCTGTGGGCTATATGTGATGATATTTCTGCAAAAGTCATGGAGTCAGGGGTGATTTAGGTCAGATATTAGAAAAAGGTTCTTCACCCAGAGTGTGGTTGGGCACTGGAACAGGCTCCCCAGGGGAGTGGTCACAGCACCAAACCTCATGGAGTTCAAGCAGTGTTTGGATGATACTCTCAGGCGCATGGTGTGACTCTTGGAGATGGTCCTGTGCAGGGCCAGGAGCTGGACTTGATGATCCTTGTAGGTCCCTTCCAACTCAACATATTCTATGTCTATTCTTGTTGACATGTGTGATTTAACAGCCTGAACAGACAAACTTAGTTCCCTTACTTGCCTAAGCAAGCAACTGCTGTGTCTGAGATGGGTGAGGGTCTCCAGGCTGTCTCTCAGTCATTGGTCCAGAACAGTGCTGGTCTTGCACATCTCCTGCATTATACCTGGCAGCACCATTAGGATGTGTCAGACAAACTGGGTCATTTCAAATTGTTCTAGCTGCCTAGCTGAGGCAACTGAAGCAAGGTCACATGATCAACAGCCTGTGCAACGGGTCTTTTAATCACCTTTGCTGCTGAGTGCTGCTTGCTAACTTGGAAATAATGGGTCTGAGAACCATCTATGTGTGTAAGGTTCCTGTTCCCTTGAACAAACCTTCTACAAAAAATCTCTAATTGCTAAAATTCCATGTTTGATTCTTTTGCACATTGGATTTGTCAAAACTAGGGCCTCAATAGTTTTTGAACAGAGGAGGTAGCCATAGATTTCAGGAATCAAAAGGCTTGTCCAGACCTCACACAGCAACAGGTTCAGGAGTTATGCTTCATGACTTTCAAACTAATGCAAGAATTTTCAGGAAGATGCCTTCAAGATACTGATTTGATAATTGTTAAATCATAATTCAGAATGTTACTTGCTTTCTGAGACTGCTGTAAAGAAATCTTATAAAAGTTTTATGCACGTATACAAGATGAATTTTACACATAGCTCACAGTCAAATGTCATTTTGCATGGAAAGGTCTTCCTTGAAATTGGAACTATATTTGTCTTGTTGATCTCTATGTAACGAAAGAGGTTTTTGCTACAGCCAAGAAATGACCTGAAAAGTTTAGGCCTTCCCCAATAATCCTGTGCCACAGTATGAGGACAGAGCACCTACTTAGTTGTGGGAGACATCTAAAATGGAAGGCATACCACAGCTTGTCACTATACTGAGTCATTGCTAATATCCTTTTCCACAGTGTTCTTATTTTCTGGTTTTATCTCTGCCCTCTCAGACATCACACATTCATTTTAGAAGATACCCTCTCTAAAATCCTACAGCCTAAAGCTTCCTGTGCATCTCTACCCACAAGTCCATGCACTCCCAGAAGTCACAGAAGGTCAAGTACTGATGCCCCATGGCTTTTAATCCTACAAAAGAATAGCAGGGCTAGAAGGTTTTTAGAAGCTTTGCCACAAATCATCCTTGAAGACACTTGTGCATGGTCCTAAGCTAGTGTGAAAGGTTTGGAGAACACAGGTCTGTGCTTTTTGTTGGACAAAACTGAATTTCAAAGGTATACATTTGGTGAGATAAAGCATCTTGTCCTGGGATGAACATTCCAGGTATGCACCTGTGCTTTTGAGGTTTTCGCTCATTCTCTGGAGAAGAATGTGCCACTCTAAACATTCTTTTGTCAGTACTTCTGTGCAAAATCAATAAATCCTCCTCTTTTACCTGTGTATCATTTACCTTTGGGTAGGTGTCACAGTTTTGGCACACCATTTGAGCTATGTAATGTCCAAACTAGGACACTCAGGTAGGCTTTCAGTTCAATCTGAACTGCTCCAGTTCAGAAACACTTTTCCCCCAGATGAACGTGTCTCAAGTATAGCTGCGGGTTTCATCTAAGCTGTTTGCTATGAATTTTTCAGTTCAACATGGGGTTTAGGATCCCAGAGCTTCATGTTTAAATTCTAGTCTTATCTGTCACTCAGCCTTTTTCTGTTGTAAAATGGGAATACTGACTTTTTTTTCCCCACAGGCTAAATGCCGTGAAGGACTGCAGATTGCATATCATCACGTGCACTGTTTATAAAATCACAGACTCACAGAATGGTTTGGGTTGGAAGGGACCTTAAAATCATTTAGTTTCTACCATCCTGCTATGGGCAGGTACACCTCCCATGAGTATGGGCAGGGACACCTCCCATGAGTATGGGCAGGGACACCTCCCATGAGACCAGGTTGCTTGAAGCCCCATACAACGTGGCCTTGAAGATTGCCAGGGATGGGGCATCCACAACCTCCCTGGGCAACCTGTTGCAGTGCCTCACCACCCTCACAGTAAATAATGTCTTCCTAATCTCTTTTCTAAGCCTACACTAAATTGATTTGAAGGGGAACTATACGGATATCAGGGGAGCTATAGGGATAAAATTTCTGGGCGTAGGAATGGGAAACCAACAATAACAGGTTAGAGTTTGACCTCCATTTTACCTGTCACCTCAGGTAAAGAGGAGGCTGATTTTCAGGCTCATGAGCGCATTCCCCTGCTATAGGGGACATGATGCTTTATATTCCATATATCCCACCAGATGCCACTTATGGTTAGAGCATTCAGTGGGACATAAATCATCAACATAAAGAATTAGTGAAAAGGCTAGAGACAAATATGGTGATAAAATCTTGTGTCAAGAGCTTGCTGTGTTTAGCTCAGTGATTGCATATGACTGTCAGAAACCTGACGGCCTCCATTTTACCAAATTTATAGCTCCAGATTTTCACCCCCAGGATCAGTATTTTATCATGAATAACCTCCACTTCTTTGAAAACAGGAAAATATCTAAGGTGGTAGAAAGGCTAGGGACAGATTTGACCCAAAGTTTTGCCTTGAACCCACTAATTCTGCAAAAAGCTATGCAAAACGAGGTTAAATGGTACATAAATTCCTTTGATCAGTCACTATAGTGAATCCTGAAATTGCCAACTTCCTTCTGATTCCAGCCATCTCAGAGACATATTTTTCTCCCCTTCTCCTTATGTCACCTCTCTTCCCAGGAAAATGGAACAAAGAGAGTATATTTCATATATTTTATTTCTTAGCATGAGAACACCTGGTTATCAGTTACACACCTGGTACCAGGGATTGGTACTTGCCCTTTTGAGATGTGACGCTCACATCAAACAGTGGCTCATTTAATGAGCATTCTCTATGGAAATGTACAAATCTGATTCCACTCAGATCAGTCCAGTATTCTGATGCTGCACTTAATTTATGGATGAAGAGATACTTTAGCTTTTTTAATACTGCAGGTGTTTTCCTCTCTGGTAACAAATACCAATCAATCTTAATTTAGTTGCTATATTGTGGTGTTTTAATTTGAACTGTCTTCTGATAAGACAAAGTTATTCTTTATTTTCAACGTAGTAATCTATGAGGGTGAAAAGAGCAATGGGGAATTTCTGTGTGACACATTCAATCGTTCAAATGAAAAATAATTGAATACTTTGCAGCTCAAAAGTGGTTTATCATCATGGGTATTACAATGTTTAGAGTTACTTAGTTTGACCATGTTAAAGCAAGAATAGATTGTTCAGTTGTGAAGCATATTATTTGTCATCTATTTAGTCTGCTGTTTCTTTCAGAGAAAAATCTTCATTCGGAGTAGAAAGCTCAAGCCAAAATGTGTAGGGATGGTAAAAGCTTGCCATAATAAGCCCTTACCTAAGGTGAAAACATTACTATTTAGAAAAACAAGATAATTTGGGAGCCTGCCTACACTTACTGGTTGCAACAGAAGTGACGCTACCATCTTAGCTGTTGCCAGTCTTCTGTTCTCAACTTCATGAAACTGATTGCTGAATTGGGTATTTTATTATCATGATGTTATTAAGCTTTCAGGTCAGAATCTGTTTTTGACTTTGTTTTCTAAAGGATCCCAGACCCTGGGAAGGTTCATTAATGCCACGCAAACCCATGACTTTGGGGTAGCATTCCATAACCTCTATTTACAATTATCTTAACATACATCACTCTAAGAATGTGAAAATCCTCATGTTAGAAAAAAAACTCCTCTCCCCCAAATGAAAACTTTGAAAACTGATGTATTTTGCACTGTGAGAGTCACAGGTTTGAGAGACTATTCCTTGAAACAGCACTGAACATGCCTAATCCATTTTCTTGTCTTTTATTAATCAGATTAATATTCAAGCATACCAAACCCTACCCTACCCACACGTAGGCAAGCACACAAACACCTCACAGCTACAACATAACCAGATG
Source organism: Grallaria varia (assembly GCA_013396735.1). NCBI lineage: Eukaryota > Metazoa > Chordata > Aves > Passeriformes > Formicariidae > Grallaria > Grallaria varia. The sequence continues at coordinate 66,523 of VWZG01003988.1, forward strand.
ATTAGAGGCTGGTTTTATTTCTTTTATTACAAGTTTTGCTCAATTTTAACCCTGAGATTTGCTTTATGGGGAAGTGTCTGCATACTGCCTTCCTTTTGTCTCAACCGGAGGGTTTAATAGCTAAGGTAACTGAAAAGGACTAGCACCAGAAAGGCTTTGGTTACCAGAGTAACCGTAAAAACAGACCCCAGTCTCCATGGCAAAGAGAAAAGCTATTTGCTTCAGCCTTTTCAGACCTTGAACAGACACTGACAGTTTTCCTATAATCAGTGCAGATTATTTGTAGAAACTAACTATATTATAATGTAAACTATAGGAGGTCTTTGAAAATATACAGTGCAAAAAAAAAAGGAAGTAAATACAACTGATTTTTTGGGGGTTTTTGCTAGCTTAGCTATGGCTGTATTTAGAAATGATATATAAATCAGTCTAACATTGTATTCCAGTGAAACCACCTCCTTCTTACGGTTCTGTCCTCCTCCTCTTTTTCTTTTTGCTTTTAATTTTCTTTTGCGGTGTTTAAATACCTAACATCCTAGTAAAAAAGTTGTTATGATAAATGTATATGCTATCGTTTTACTGCATGCTGGCTTCTATATGTTTTTCTAAATACTATATATCAGTGATGCTTTATCTTATCTGAATGACTTGATAGCTGATTCTTCCTGGTGTCTATTTCAGGATATGTTCAGATTACACAATATATATTTTTTTAAAAGGTCTCTGTAATTCATGGGTCTACAAACCCTGCAATACAATTACCTAAATTACCAGTGCACATTTTAAGTGCTCCTTGTGGCTAATGATTCTGTCCTCAGTGAATTGCCTGACTTGCTAGTGGCATATTCTCTGTAATGGCACTGTTCAGTCTCTGTCCTCCAAAGCAATGTCTGTAAGCAGAGACATTCATTCTAACATGAGTTATGATTAAACTTTAAGTCTAAACTGTTTTTAACTATACCTATTTAAGTGGCTGATGATTGCATTGCTGAGAGATGTATTACAACGTATTTCCCAGGTAGTTTAGTTTAAAAAAAATAAAATTAAAGTAAGCATTTTAATGAGTGAAGTAAAAACAACGAACAGAGAAAGTAAATATTTAGAAGAATATTTATTTTAAAACGTGTATGCACATATCTAAAATAATGCCATAAAAACCCAGAGCAGCTAAGGTGTAGGAGTGGAGGAAGCATGTTTAAAAATCATTTGACTTAATCAGTTCTGGATTTTATTAGCAACATAAAGTTTAAATACATATTTTAAGAATTGCAGTATGTGTAACACATATTATTCATTAAGTTAAATTGAAATGTACAAAGCATACAAAATTCACTACATGTCCTTCAAGCCACATAATAAAATTACCCCAAAATTGTATTGCAAATAAAAACAAATAAAAAAATAATTCTTTTGTTTAAAACATGGAAAAAGAACATATTATGCTAAGTTTATTTTTCACTGTATGTGTCTTTATTGTTGTGAAGGAAAGAATAGTCTAACTAATTGAATGAATATTATTGCCAGATACCTGTCATGCCAAAGGAAAGAAAGCTTTTATCACCTTGTATAAGATCTTTGCTTTAAAGGAAACTGATGCAAAGAGTTTTTGCTTAAACTCACAGAAGTTCAAGTATCAAATCTAGCTCAGCACACCAGGACCTGCAAGTCAGAGCCCAGGGTGTGATTCTTCAACTTTCATGTAAAAAGACATGTTTATAAAGCATCTTCTGTGTTGTGATGCTGAAATTTAAGTCACAGAGCTATGTGAGCTCAAGCAAAATAATTTCTGGAAATGTGTGGTGTAAGATTAGTGTTGGAATCATAGTGGATATTTTTAACTGGAGACATTTTCACTCCACCTGAAAACAGAGAGCTTCCCTGAGAGATGAGAAGCAGAGTTCAGTGAAGTAAAATTTGGAGCAGTGAGATCAGAATCAGTATTATCAGTTTGTCTTTAAAATGGCATCTTCACATGATATACAAACAAACAAACAAACAAACAAACAAACAAACAGAAAGCCACATTGTCTTACTAAAATCTACTCATTTCAGTTAACTCTTTTCTGGAAAATTGCTATTGAGGGTGGTTAAAATATATATGGACTGAGAAGGCTTAAAGTCAGAAGAAATAGAGCTAGAAAATGTTAGGTCTTCTAAAGTGACTGGTCAATGTACTTGGTTTAGGAGACAATGGGAGAAAAAGCATTAAGGAAAGTTCCCCAGAACAGGCAAAAGTTAGGTTCCTACCACTCTGGACTATGGAAGACATGCACCTGCACCACATTTTGCAAAGTCTCTTGCTATTCTAGATTTCCACCTCTTTCTAGTGCCAAAACTCTCAGAGTTCTTCTAAAGTTCAAAAATAATATTCCCTGAGGAGGGCTGGTAGAACAATCTCAAGGCATCTGAACTTCCAGCCCCTATTCCAACGAATAGCTGTTGACAGAGAGAGCCAACAGCCAACAGGGTAGACTACATTTTCTTTGGGAGAATAGCAAAGTAGATGTTCAAAACACAGTTTCCTGCAGAACCTGATTGCCTGGATTAGGAGACTGTTGCCTTCTCTGAAGTTTTTCTTTTCTCTTCTGCCTTCTTCATCCTGATGTGAACTGGGGACTTTTGGGAAATTCAGAAAGTCTTAAGAGACTGAGTCTCAAGACTAGCAAAGAACATAATCGTTGGTTTTGCTAGAGGAGAATTCCTTCTTCACCAGTTCTCCCGGTGATTCCTTGGATATAGCAAAATGTCTTCTGATTAGTAAAGTGAAACTAAAAAACTTGTTACCAAGCTCATATTTTAAATTGGTCTTCCGGAGCATGAAAAGGTATGTGCACTTCATCAGATAGCCTTTTTTAGATGGATTATGGCTTTTTTTTTTTTTTAATGCTACATGCTGAGGTAAGTCTCTTGAAGATAAAAGACAAAAATGTAAAAACAAGTCCATAACAGATAAAATATAATGTTGAATTCTAAGTATAATAACGAGTACTCCTGATGCCCCTTATATATTTAAAATTGCCATTCAGTTGTACTGAATGTAATTCATGCTATTTTTCCAAAGTATAATCCCACAAGGGTTTTGACCAAACAAAAATGCTCTAATGACTGCAAATGGTTCAAATATTCTGTCCAGTGAGTTGAAGTTAAGTGATAAAAGTTTCCATGTTAAAAGAAATAATAAGTGGAATTTCACACGTATTATAGTAATCATGAAGCATCCAATTTACATAGAAATAATGTAAAAGAATTCTGACCATGATGGTTTAAGTGAATCATTACATGCATCGCTGATACATTTAGAAAACTGCAGCATGCCAGGTATGTTTCTTTTAGCATAATAAGTCTTGTAATGGAGCCTTTAAAAGCCTTAAATGTATAGTTAGATTAACCTTTCTGTTTGGATTAAAAAAAGGGAAGAAGAAGAAAGAGAAGAAGAAGAAAACAGATAATCATTAAATAGCCAATTAAATCAACATTCATTTCCCTTTCCAAGTTAGTTTAGTTTCTTTCGACTGCCCTTCTCTCCAAGAAACATTTCATTATTTACACTGCACTCACATTAAAATAGTTCTGCTGTGCTAATGTATTTTAGTTCCATAAGAGTTCACTCTTCCTCTCTGGATCAGTTACAATTCACAGCAGTACTAAGGTACTAAACCCTATAGGTGCCGTTCCCTAGCAGCTGTTTAGCACAGACTGATTCTACAGCTGTGGGATCTAAGGTCTTAGACTTCACATGGAGAAAGGCCTTCAACTATACACATCTTCAGGACTTGTCACCTAACGGTGCCAAGACACACTTTCAACAAAATGCATGGGAAAAGTAACTTGCCTGCAAAAAGTTAGAGAGCTAGGATTTGTTAATGGTGTTACATGTTTGCAGGTTTTGAAAATTATTCACGCTTCTCTTGCCTTTCAAACACCTTCTTTTCAGTTTTAGACTCTACCTTTGCATGGTTTGGATTTTGGGGTTTTTTGGTTTTATTTTAATGAAAACTATGCTATGAAAGGTGAGCTAAAAATAATGATTGTAACAAATCAATCAATTTCATATCCCAAAGGAGTGTGTTTTTATCATCACCACTGCGGAATCCAGGAAAACCTCTTAAATTACATGTGAAGAAATTTGACCATCACATTGTCAGTCCCTGAAAAACAGACCTCTCTCCTAGCCTGTTCATCCCTATTTGTTTTTTTTTTTCCTTGTGTGGTCTGTGATTATCACACCATTTGTCTTTTCTGTTTCCTTCAGACCTCAAGGGAATGCAAAATAATAAAGATCCCAGAAATACATTTGGATTGAATTTGATTCTTTCCAATAGAGAGTTCAAACAGCTAAAGAGGGTCACAGAATCAATATGCTCAAAAAATGGGTATTTCAGAGAAAAACTCAGTCAGGATACAAGAGGGGAAAGCAGCTGTTCTCCCCTCTTCACCTTCACCCTTCCACTGTTGCTGCTGCCCTCTTCTTTCCCATTTCCCTCCCTTTTGGAAGCTGCTTTCCATTCTTTTTTTGTGTACCCCTCCTTCTGGAGCCAGCCCTCTCCCTCTCCGGCTGCTGCTCTTTCCCAATGCTGGCTTCCTCTGCTGCCACTACAACAAGGTTTTGTAGCTTTGCATGCTAATTCACAGGCATGAGATCACAGAGAGACTTCAAGTTTAAAAGACTTGCATTCACTGAAAAAACCTCCAGTCAGACTACTTTCCATGACACCTTGTATTTTTAAGAGGTAAATTTTGAGTACAGTGGAAAGGCAATATAAAGGTGCTTATTTAGCTTATTCAAAATCCAAGACCTTCCAAGGTGATAGCTTTTGAATATTTCCAAGCAGATACAGAAAAAAAAAATTATGCCCAAACTTTTATTTTAATAGATAAGTATGCAAGTGATCCAGTTAAAAGTTTACTCATGGTCTCATTCCATGACTATTCACATTCCATGCAAAGCAGTGATGCCTCTTGCAAACTATTACTACGGCAAATAAAAGCTAAAATATTTTGCAGACTGTTCTATGACTTTTCTTTTTAGCATTTTTTTAGCATTTTTATCAAAGTAGCAATATTCATTTAAGTGCTATTTTATTGGCTTCCCCCCNTTTTTTTGTTAATAGTGTTAATTCCCATCAATTCTCACTGCATATACTCCACAAAGTAAGGTACAAATGCAGCAGTCTTCACAGTATCCCCTCTACCATCATGAAGTGTCAGGATGAGCTTATTTTCTAACTCCGAAATGGGTGTGGAGGAGAGCACAAAACAAAACAATATTCAGGCTTGAACACTTTTAGTCCTAGGGCATCCTATATTGCCGTGGGTATATTACAGCCAGCCTGGAATGATAACCAGAGCTTCTCCTCTCGGAGTCACTGGAGATGAGATATGCCTGACCTGCTTTGAGATCCACCTTAGCCTCCAAATGCCATTCCATAAGGGCAGAGATCACCTAGAGGAGCCGAGTTACATCTGACAACTGCTGCAAGTATCTTGGCCGATATATTAGTCACTTGAAGTGCGTAACATTAGAGGCCCATGGTGGGTAGCTGAATTCATCCTTGGCAAATTTGATTTTCACAATATCTCAGAATTTAAATTCTCAAGCAAAAGAAAATTTACAGCCCTCCTGCTTGCAAATGAATTTAGAAAATATGACTTGTGTGTAACCAATACTGGCTGAATCTGCTGAGAGATGGAAGCATCCACAGAGAAATATTCACAGAGTAATTCAGTATTAATAGGGGTGTGAGTTTTTGCAGCAGCCAGGTTCAGACACTTTGCAGATATCCAAAGAGGTAAGGTAGCTGGCTGGTTTCCTTAGCTTGCCTGTGTAAAGAGGAATAACTAGGATGATGGCAAACTGACCCAGGTCAGACAGTCTTTCTTCAGGTACTGCAGAATGACATCAGGAGGATCAAGCTGTTAACTTGGCCAGTTAAATTCAGTGCGTAACTGTGAGTGGCCTGAACAACTTTACTGTCAGTCCCTGCACTTTGGTGACCTCACAGCATATCCACCACGTAAGGTCTGCAAAGGGGAGAAGAGGAACTTCGGAGGCAATCAACCCATCAATGCATGAATTGGTACCTTTAACGTTGATGATTTAGACTCTTTTGGAATCTGAGAATATTTGCTTCTTTGTATAGAAAGAAGGAATACTCATGTCGATCAGCCTGCAGGAATAAGACAGAGGGAGACGTGTTCTTGTTGCAGGTGTAAATGAACAGGGCTGGTGCAGATGCTCAGAGCTCTGGGTTGGTAACATCTGCTCCCTGGTCAGAGGTTGGTCACAGCCAGGTGCAGAATGAGGTAACTGCCAAGAAAAAGCAGCACTGCCAATTTCTTTTATTACATCATATATATATGTCACAGCAGTTCAAAAGACAATGCTAGATGATTTCAGAACAGAAAAAGACATTTTGTTCCTGTTTCTTTCATTCCTAAGAAGATATAAATTGGAAAAAAATCTGTCTTCTGAATTGTGAACAAGGATACCAAACATCACTTATAGAAGTAAAAGATTTGAAGCAAATATAAATGACCCATTGGAAAAGAGCTGTTTGTACACTGCTCTACCACACAGTGGCTATTTCCTAAACCTCAGGCCAATGAAGGGCTTTGGCACTTGTCTGCCTAAGTATGTGAATAGTTCTACTGACTTTCAGACCATTACCAGTATAATTCATGCTGAGTCTGCATTTTTATCCTTTCCATCATTTAAATACCCAGTGATGTAGCTCAGAAGAATAAAAAATTTTTTGCAGTCACTAGATCTAATGGAGCAACAGATTTCAACAGACTCCAGGAGGTACCTCATTTAATTCTGTGTGGCAGGGATATGTGCAAGCCTGAGGAACCAAAAATTATTACAGTAAAGTTATCTTTTCATCAATGGCTATAAATGGTCAACATTGTTACAAATATATCAGAAGCACAGAAGTGTTTCATGGGAACATATTATTTAGTTACATGCCTTAACAGAAATTCATCAAAATGTTTCATTTTATGAAGGACTCAATGTTTTATTCTTATCCATGAAAATATTTCAATAAGAGCCTTAAATATCTCTAAAACACTTGCAGAAAGAAGTTTTGGCATTTTTCTAATCCATGCTAAAAGGAAATCTTAACAAAAGTAAACATTCCCCATGCAAACCAAATGAGAAGTTCTGGCCAGTTCTAAAAATGGTTTGGAAGTGACACAGAACAACACTGCATGCAAATCAATACAGCAGTATTAGTTCTAAGCACCTCCTCCTCAGATGCTAAATCAAAATTGTTTCTAACTGCCCACTTCCTGCCTCATCTTCTTATGTAACAAGCAATTTTAGAATGGCACTTTTACAATTTTTAGCAAAAAATCAGCCCCTCAACTTCATTGATGCCATGATGAAGAAGAATTGACCGTGTACGGTGGCACATATGGGACTGCACAGGGCATCCCTTCCTGATTTCCATGGTGATGGAAATGGTCACTGTCTTTAAAAACTACTAGCTTTGATCACAACTGCTCCCCAAAACAGCTGGAACAAATTAAGAGTTAGCTGGGAGTCTCAGCTCCCCAGTGCATTAATTTGATCTTTTGCAGTGATCTGAGAGAATGGGTCCTTCAAGAAGTAGCAGAAGGGGAAAGTGACAAGAAGGCACAACAGCTCAGAGCAGACAACACTGGTTCTCCCCAAATTTTGTCAGCAAGGAAAGCGAGGTTGAGTTAAAAATATAGGAAGAAATTTATCTTACCTTCAAATTTGTGTGTGTAAACTGTCAAACCTTACAATTCACTTAAAAAAGCAGGAAAATTTGTCAGGCTGGTACATGAAACAATCAGAAGGAAAGGAAGGGACCTACAACCAATGCTTTTGAGAAGATTTTGGAGTACATCTGGATGTACAAATTTGCATTGTCTTGCTCTTGCTCTCAGCTGGCTGGATATGAACAAGCTCTAACCTATGTCTTGTATAGCTGTGCAAGCATGGCACAGTGCCCAAGCTGATAAACCCCTCTGAGAACACGGCCAGTTTGCAAAACAGACAGGTGGACATATATGTCTCTGCATCTGGCCACACCAATACATATTTAAAAATCCATATATTGCCTACAAAAAGATTCTATTCAATACACACATACACGAACATGCATGTCCCTAGACACACTAAGAGCACTTGTGCCCAAATATATGAACAATAGTGAATACAGCAAAAAGCCAGATATTCCAGCATCAATGAAATTCCAAACGGATAAACAGAGAGGCAAAAAAATTATTTAGCAAATTTTAATTTTAACATATAAAATATCAGGCATATAAGATGAATACCAATGTCAAAATCTTATCAACAATAATATCCTTTGGGTTGGGAAGGATTACTGAAAAATACTACAAAAGAGTTATTATATGGTGTAATAAGTGCAGTTGTTACAGCACTGGGAGGACAGTGGGTGGTGGCAATTCCAGCAGACTTAGTGGCAGTAGAGGAAGATGTATTAGAGAGCACCAGACTCACTCAGAACCAATTAGTAGCATGGAACTGAGGAGAGCACAGCAAGAAGACCTAATAATAAGCATTCTTAAATATAAGAAATGGATGCAGAGGACAAATTAAAGTCAAGTGCCATGATTTTTTAGGAAGCCGATTGTAGCTTAGCATCTATTTAGTGTAGTTGCTCCTGCCAACTGAAGCAAAGCTCATTATGTGAGATTAATACCATATGTGTTTGAACTCAACTGTGTTCTCCATGCTACTTTTTCTTAGCCTGATGGATGTACCTTTTAAGCTAATCAGTTAAAAAAAGAGGATGATGTTGCTTAGGGATTTTTTCCTTGTATTTTGTACTGTAATGAATGCTTATTTTGCTCTGAAATGATAATTAATAAAACCTATCAGTGTGATGACTATCCACAATAGAATCTCCTAACAAGTAAAGTTCTTAATTCTGGAAAAACAGTCTGATGATTCAATAAAACAATAAAAGAGACTTCAACTTTCATTTAGATTTTATTTCATCCCCAGTCTAACCCTTTACATGAAAATCCAAGTTCTTGTCCAGATATTAAACTAATTGTAAATAAATAATTATGGCATTCTTAAAAAGAGCAATGGATAAAAATTAAGTTTTGAAATTTTTGAAACAGCAAATCATTTTCATGACCTAAAAATGACTCTGAAAAAGAGTTTCTGATAAGTCAGGTGCATTTGCAACCTGCACTGTTGACAGTTTCAGATACCAAAAAAAACCAAAAAAACCCACCAAACCAACCAAACAACAATAAACACCATGAACAAACAGAAAACTCAAACAAAATCCCAAACAAACAAACAAAAAAGGCAAACCCTGAAATTTTAAAACTGTTTGCTACAGCATTTCTGAAACATTTCATTTTTTCAGGTCAGATTCATAAGTTATTTTTATAGTTTCATTCATATAACCACCAGCCCTGCAGAAGTTGGCACTAGATCATTTTTATGCCAGTGTAGTTTCAATTTGCAATCTCAGGCTGCACAGTTAGTGGATCTTGTCTATTTATACTGAGAGACACCAAGACAAGCTCACTAAAAATGGTCTTTTTAAAAATCAAGGCTAACCCATACACTCAATTTGTGTGAACCAGCCTATAATTTCATTGTGATTTTTTAGCCGTCTTTTGGGACATCATTTAATTTTAAAATACTTGGAATCATCGAAAGCAAATATCAGATATTGTGACAGCAAATGCAATTTTCTAATAAATTACTCAGAAAAAAATGATAAAGAAATCAGTTGAGTAAATTCTACAGTTTTGCTACAGGTAATCATACGAAAATGCTGGTCAAAAGAGAAGTAAACCTCTAAGTACATTTATTTTGAAGGACAAATTGGGCAAAAACCTGACAAAGAAAAAAAAGAAATGAAAGGAATATTACTGTTTCTCCATTGTTGAGATGAATCTCCTTTTAACTCAGTGTCCTTAGTCATTCTTTTCAACTTCAAATGATGCCGTGGAAGCTTATTATATTAATCAAAGCCAAAAAAATGAGCCCATCTTCAGTAGGGACTTGCTAGCAAGGTCATATAGCTAGTTTACCCAATGTTAACCAGTTCAAACATTTATTCATTATGAGAAATCACATCAGCAGATGACACAACTGAACAAGAAGAAATCTGACAACCAAGGGAGTGGATCGTTTCACTCCTGGATGACAGTTAGACCTCTCTAATGTTGGACAAAATCATGATGAAGTGTCATTTCGTGGGAGCTCGGGGCAGCTGTATGCAATAACTTATTTTAACGGGTTCATTAATTAAGTGTGTGAGACTGATTCAAGCATTTCTTTGATGCAATCTTTCACCTGTCACACAGACCATCTGAATCTGCTCTCCCTAAGTCAGGAGAGGTGAAGTTGTCGAAGATAACTCTATCTCCTCCAGAGTCAATGCCATTTTGATGATTTCTCAGACCAAAAAATACTTCTCTCAACGTTTCTCTAGGTCCTTCCGGCCCATGCCTTGGATTTCCTTTCCTGGTTTATGCCATATCTTCGACATCTCTCTCTCTTTTCATACCTACTCATATAATATTTCATGAATACCTATATTAAAATATTCAAGTGGCCTGTTGGGCAGGGACAGGTGTTTTAATTCTGCTTGATGGTCACCTTAAAGGAGGGCTGGTCGCTAAATGCTCAGCATCGCAGTTGTTACGTGTTAATGCAGCTCATGGCAATACTTTTCTTAGCAAACTCAGAGGAAGCATCTGGAAACTGTTCCACTCTAGCACAAAAAAACTCCACCTGCATGACAGCAAGAACCCTTGTTACTCAGCACTCCATCTGGCTATCAGGTCATCATCACCGCCTGCCTGAGCCTTATGCAATTTACAACTGGATTTTTGGTTCCTCTGTGCTCGCACAAGGCCTTTACAGGTAATATTGCTTGGCATTATAAGATAAGACACAAAAGCAACAAATTCTCCAAATTGTGCAAGTCTATAAATCCAAAGTTACAGGGAAAAAGAGAAGCACTGGCCATCTTAATGCAACTGAAATACTTTGCCCAGCAACCTTCCAACTGTGGCATGTTTAATGAATACAGTTTTGAAGATTAGGAAAGTATCTAATGTAATAAAGGTAACTAGTTAAGAGGATTAAATTATAAGGCACTGTTCTGCACCTTTGTCATGTTAAGTAGGACATGTTTCCAAGAAATCTGGCACAAGTTCCACTAGACTGAGGAAAGGTGGAAAAATCTGGCACAGCCTGCAATAACAAAGGGGAAAAAAATTATGGAATTAATAAAGAGCCCTACAAGGTTGTACCGTGGCAACTAACTCATGATAAAAATTATTCTGGTTGTGAAAAAAATTACTTCTTTAGTGACCACCATTTTACTGCTTGATAATGTTTAGTTGTATTTTTGTAAACAGATGTAGAATGAACCTGTTAAAACACTGTCAAAGAACAGCTAAGATATAAATCCCTTTTCCTTTCTAGATACATTTATATGTTACAGTAGGTCTCTGGTACCTCCTGTTACTGAAACAATACCTTTATCTCTTTAGAAGTGGGGTGGAAATTGAGGACTGCACTAGTTTATGTATACACTATCCTCTGACATGAGCAAATCAAACACTTTCTGATGTACCAGTAACAGTAGATACGAATTAATGAGGGGCATTAATACAGCTCACTCATTTTCCCACAGCTGTCTTTCACTGTGTTCTAAGAGAATCAGAAAATTCAGGAAAACAGGCATCTTTTCTGGAGAGGGGTAAAAGAGAATTGGCACCTGCAGATAAATAGTCAGAGATCTTGCTCTTACTGCTCAAAGGGGCACTGGTCAAAACCAGCAATGAAGGAAAGAGGTAGAGAAAGCAGGACAGTTTTTTATATATTCTATAGCATTTCCCCTCTTTCGTTAAACTGTCTTTTGTGAGTTTTCTGTCTCCCAAGCTGCTTTCACTAATAGCAAGAAAAAGTGTCATAAGGAGTAGTGATTAATAAACATTTGATGTAGCTTTATGCTTTACCGGTAATACAATAGTGAACGCCAGCTGTGTGACATCCAAGATCTCCCAGCTCCACCTACTATTTCTGAAGTTTCTAAGGAAGAGAGGAGCAAAGTTTACTGGACTTCTGTCCGCGAACAAAACACATTGAAAATCAGAACAACCCTTGTCAAGACTTATTTTTCTTTTCCCAGTCTAGGGCAACTGCAGCAATATTTTTCCCAAAACTTGAAAAAATATGTGTTTGGTACAGGGGTATTATTCTCTGTTACTTTTTAAATTATTCAACAAATGTGTCATCATACAGATTTAATTTCTGAACTCTATTTTGCAGCATACAGCTCCACCTGTTGAACAGGTTTTAGGAAAATAATCTCTTCTATACTATTTCACCTTGCTGTTTCTGAGAACTTCGAAATCTAGAGGTCTCTCAAGCAACTGAAAAATAAATTTATGCCATAATTGCTGACAACTTGAAGAGAAATAGATCATAAGAGACAACATACAGCCAATCTCAACAGAAGTCAAAGGGAACTGCCCTGCAGTCAGCAGTACTGGTGGGTGATGTATTTCTGACAATATTTTAGAAAGAGAATAGTCCTCTCAGACCTTATTGTGGGAAAGGGTTTTATCTGAAGTACCCCAAAGATTAACTTCGCAGCAAATTAGCCTTTGATAGAGGTAAGTTCCTACTTTTCAACACAATTAAGCAATGAATCAGGCATAGTAAGTGTTACCTTTGCTTTGAAGTGCCCGTACTTTTAGGACACAATGAGAATGTTAATTATATCACTAACTTTAAAACATGTGAAAATTCAAGCTATTATAAAATTTTGGAAGAAATTTAAAAGCAATGGATTCTCATATACTATCAAACAGAACACATCCCTAGTTGCCCTGGAGGACATAAAAATACCATTGGCCAAATACACTGAATTAGGGAGATACTAATCAAAAACATGACAGCAGAAGCTGACAGGGGATAAAGGAGAGGAAAGCACAGAGTTCTGCCAGTGCTTTAAATATGCTACCAAACTGAAGGAATAATTAGAAATACCCTGTATGTATTGTTTCTACCAATGACTCTCAATAACAAAACTGAGTAACTGATACATATAATTATTGTTTTGCTACCATCTCTGCTAGGTAATGTGCTAGTATGTAGGACACGTATGCCTCCTTCAGTTATCCAATTACAAGGGCTCTTACTGGGCAAAAATTTCCAGTAACTTCAGTTGAAAACAAGTATTAGAGGGAGCATTGTAGGGCCCGCCTTTCATGTGCCAAATATCAGAAAGGCCAGAAGGAGGTCTTATAAAAACATCTTAAACCAAAACACACACACAGACTTAACTATATAAGGTTTTCTTTTTAGCATCTTGTAATACAATAAATAAATAAATAAATGCAAAGTAAATTGATGAGAGCAATATTGCATTGTATTAGAGAATAATTTTATCATTCTCAGAAGATTTTGATGATGTCCAGAGACATGTTGTTGTCTAACTGTTAACATGTTCAGATAATGGAGAGGGTGTGTAGTAGGAGATTGATTGCCTCAAATTTGTTTCATATTGCACTTCTTTAAAAAGGGCCTAGAAGTTCATAAGAAATAATTCAAAAATTAAACGGCTTCGATTACTTTCATTATTCCGAGAATTATGAAAGTGAGAGATCTGTGCTGCAACAACAAGGAAATTAAATTGCTACTCTTACTGAAATACCTAAAAGTCAGTAAAATAAGCAAATCGTATTCTATAAAGCAGCCACATGAAACATATTAGAAATTGAAAAAAAATGTTACCTATAGGCTTTTTTTCCCCCTTGTTCAGGGGAAAATTTATAAATACGATAAGCTTTGTGACCTGTCTCACCTCTCTTTCCAATGCTAATTTCTGGCAGTCTGAAAGGTACACAGAAAAAATGTTGCAATGGCAATATAAGCTTGTATTTAGCAGAGATGAATTTCTAAGTAGAAGGAATGTAGTATTGGCCAGTAAAACCCTTGTAAGTGTGGCCAGCTTTGCTCCAATGTAAATTTTTCATAAAAATGTGCATTTAACTTGAACTAAATTTGTCTAAAGACCTACATGGAAGCACCAACAATGTAATTCTGGGGTTTTGTTTCTTTGGTAGGTTGGGATTTTTTATTTACAGTAATATAACATAATTTTACTGTATTTAACACTAAAATACACCTGCAAGATGTTTTATGGCAGTTATGGCATGCAAGGTGCATCACCCCTGTAGACTGGTCCCACTAGCTGGACTGTTGATGTGCTGGTCCTTGATGCACTGTGGCCAGGGGCTGATGAGGCTGTGTGCATCGTGGGAGTTGTACTGCCTGTCCAAGAAGCCCAGCTGCTGCATTCAGAAGGATTTCCACTGTGAATTTCTGAGGTTTAGCCAGAAAATTTCTGGGGTTTGTTTTTGGCTGGTTTTCGCTTGCTTCTTTTCTCTATACTGCCTCTTTTGAATTTATTTTTTTTTTAAGGAAAAAAAAAAAAGGCAGCAAGACAATAATAATGTTTCCTTTCTCCCTCTTCCCTAAGCTTGTCTCATATACTGACAGATTTCCCAGCAAAGCCTATTTACTAAACTTGCCTTTTTTTATCTTTTGAAAAAGTGTGGAAAGCCAAAGTAGGTAAGATTTAAATAGGCAGCTTCACAACACGAACAATGCACAGTAAGCAGCAACCTGCAAAGTTTGCTTTCATGTAGTTCTTTAGCTTAGCTACTGTCTTGGCCTCGGGAAAGGGACACATATATAGTGCTACAGGCAGAGCACCAGGAAAGAGCTGACACACAAGACACGGTCAGTTGACATGGGTAATTATGATATAATAACTTCACGAACCTTCAATTTTTTTGCACCCTTGCCATGACACAGCTGTACCTGATATCATCAGCTGAAATTTTCCAAAAGTCAGAGGACATGTCAAGAAAAAGTGGCTGGAATGATCACTTGCAAATGATCTTTGGGAACCAGATGAAGGGAGATGTACAATTTCCTTCTCCCAGGCTGGGCATTCTGTAGTGAGGACTATATAAAGGTGCACACACATTTTGGTAATTCACTATTCCCACTAAGAGTAAAGGTAGTGAGGAGGCTGAAAGATGAAGTCTCTCCATCCTCCTGAAAATCAGGATAACACAAAGAAAATTCTTTAGATAGAGATGGGACCAAGCTGCATTGCAGATATTTTCAACTTGTTACATGAAAATAGCACTTTTTTAGGTAAGAATCTGAGGGTTTAAATCATTTTCCCCTACTAAAATGTGTTCCCCTTTTCATACACAATCCCTTGTGCAGTGCTGTGCTGTGCCTGATGCAGGAAAGTGCACTAGCAAACAGCAACTTCTTAGATATTTTTTGTAATGCATCATGGAAATATGTAGCACTGGATGAAAAAAACCACAGTTCTATTCGCATAATGCTAAAACCCCCAGATAGTAAATGTGAAGTTGTGATTTTGGTATATGTCACCAGTATTTTTTGCAATTTATGTTTTCATCAGTGTTTGGATAAGTTTTTTCTTGCATACTGGCATCTAATTGAAGGAAGATCCTGCAGCTGGACATCACAAAGGAAATATTTTTTTAAGGACAATTGAATCTAAGGGTAGGTGTGTATTAAATACTTTTCCTAAAATTTGGTGAAACTGTGGTTTTAGGAAACATAACAGAGCCTGAGGTAAAAGAAATATCATTAAGAATCAATAATAGTCCTGAATGGAGAGAAAACATAAAAAAAAAGGCATTGAGTTTAATTTTTAAGCTGGTTTTACTGGGCAGGTGTGCAGTTAAAGGTGACGAACTTGGCAAATATCAGCAGATAAAGACATTGCTCTAGTTTCCTCTGAAACCTTAGTAGAAACAGACTGTGATATTTCACTGCTCTCCTCATGTGAAGCATATTAACCTGTCAGAAGTACTTCCAAACTGTGCCTGAGGGTAAGAGAACATCAAAGGGGACAGCAGAGTCCTAGGGACTTACACTAAGTTCTTATGCCAAGGCTAGAGAGAAAAGAGGTCATGGGACATGGAAACATGGAGATAGGCTGCTGTTCAGCGATTATCCCTTTTCTCTGCAAATATTGCCTTCAGTGCATTGTGTCAAGGCTATTCCCCCGAGTCTGAATCAGAGCTGCAGTGAATGGCAGATCTAACAAAGTGTAGGGGAGGTGGCAGTTCAGTCAGGAAGGTACAGACAGTACATTCTATGGGTAATTGCAGGATTCCCTGTAGTATGTAAAGCAAATTAGAAAATACAAATAAATGAGAGGCAATTACTAGAATGTTTGCTTTGGAAACCAGAAATATTTTTTCCCTACTGAAACAGTTATTGTCACCTCATTCTCCCATGGATTCAGAAACTGATCTACAAAACTAAGTATTTTGTGACTGGGGGAGTTTGTAACGCCTAGACTCATCTTATTCTGTCTGATGGAGACTCTATGAACTCTAATAATATGGTTTAGCCGGTGTATATCTCCTTAACATTACTCTCATTTGAAGAAATTTGACAGAATTCCATCTTTGGGAAACTTCATGTCCTCAGTTTGACTTAAATGGAAAAGATTGATAATTTACATGTGAAAGCTGCTTACGGAATCAGAACACTCTAATAGTTCACATTCCTATAGAAAATGAATAACATCAAACAGGAAATCTGTAATCATATTCCCAAGCGAATATCACAGAATCAAAAGAGTTCTCAAGAATATCTTAGAGTGGATACTCCTACAATTTTACCATGGCAAAAAGGTCCCAAGTCCCCCTCTCTGCTCTGGGTTGATTACGTGTTAGACGTGATAGATAAGACAGCGTGCCTCTTGCATCAGAGATAGCCAAACACTACAAAGCATTCTTGGTCACAAATAATTTTCAAAAAGTGATAATTAGACTAAAAAATGCCCTCAGATTATTAGAGAACCGGCACCACAGTACAAGTACTCTAAGAATCAGTGGCTGAATAAGTATTCAGTCAAACAACTTCCTTTTATTGTTTTAGGCTTTTTTAAAAATCATGAACACTGCTAGGGTTTGTAAGCACTCAATACCGGGTGGGTTAAAACTACACCATGTCTCTCTTTTTCCTTAAAAAGGCATCCACTGCATGTGCCTTGATGCTGATCCAAAACCAGCATTCTGTGTTTGTTTCATGCTGCAGGGTTTTTGGCTACTCTGTGCCATAATGTACCATAGCAAACAGAATCAGGCATGTGACAGTTTGCTACATCTGTGCAGCAAAAAGTCATTCATCTCAACCTGACACTTCTCTCTTTTCCAAAGTGACACTGCAATAGAGAAATATGCTTGCTCATTTGTGGGAAGGAGAGTAATCAGTCCTGGCAAACAGAGACGAATTTCATTCATACAGTACATAACTCACAGTTTGTACTTCCATTAAATTGCCGTGGATCGTGTCCCACTAATTTCAGCCAGCAAGCTACATTTCTAAAATTATTTTACCATTGAACTGTAAAATGGGGTCCTATAAGGTACTTTAAGAGACATTCTGTAACACCAGGAGTAAAAATAGCAGTACTTTCTTCAGAAAAATTATAGCTGCCAGTTCCAGATTTTCTGTGGTAATTAACCTAGATGCACTCAAGTGATGAGTACTCTCCCTAATGACTCTATTGGTTCAAAAAGGGAACATTTTCCTGTGATCTCCTCTGACAGTATCATCAGGATGTTGTCAGTGCAAACAATACCCTTATCTAGCTTCTTTTCAAGTCACCTGATTAACTGGAGAAAATAGAAACAGAAAGAAAAGAGCATGTCCTTGCACAGAGGCTGTAAATGTCACTGAAAGGCCAAGGGACCAGTTCCACCTGTCCTTCCTTCGTTAGTTTGGCTTCTCCTGTTGAAGTGGCGGCTTACTGGGGTGCTTTATTTCCCAGTCTCTCTGCCAGAAGGTGGATCTTTACTGTTAGAAACCCAGTCCATGTATCCTGGTCACAATGGCGCCTTTGTAAAGGGAACAGTGGGTACAGGGCTTGAAAAACAACTTTCCTTCCCATTTAGAACCCTATAGGCTCATTATTCAATAGCACAGTGGTAACATAATGCATTTTCATTTACTTCACCCTAAATGTATGTAAATTAAAGGGTGGGTTTTTTATTAAAAATAACACTGATGTGTTTTTTGTTATTCAGAAAAGAAATTGTATTAGTGAAAAACAGCACTAATGACATTTCACATTCAAATTTGCCACTTGCTAGAAAAAGGCAGGTCTCACCCTGTGCTCAATATAAAAAATAAATACAAAATCTACTAATTGATGTTGTCATCCCTGTGCTTAGTCCATATGCGTGTCTTGCTTGTTTTAACTTATGATTGTCTCTTTAGATGTAAGATTGCTTCCTAATTAAAAATGTCGCACTCTTTACAATGAAAAACATATCTGAAACAAAATGGCAGAATCACTATACACCATTGCTGAAGGGGTTTTGGGTGGAAAATACCATCTTTACCAGGAAAGATTACATATTTATGAGTGTTTAGTGCACTGCGAAACCAGAAACACCTCAAAATGTACAACTTGTTTTTAACATTTGAATTTTTGAAGCACGTAGGGCCTCAAATCTAAACTTATTTAGACCAAGCATTTAAATGGCAATATTGTAAGATCCTGTTCCTGTGCCTGGATTGAGTGCTTGGCTTCATAGTCAAATCAAGTAATCTTCTTTCAAGCCTGCCTCACCTGTGTGCGATCTGCAAGCGAATGATGGAAGACCCAGGTAATTATGGAGTAGAGACAGTGTATGAGCACAGGCTGAAGTATGTACTCACATCTAAGCTAAACTCGTTCCAAAGCTAGAACATTTACTTGTCTTCTCAGTTTTGTGTTTTAAATACTTCTAGTCACATCTTGGGAAATGATGAACTCACACACAAAAGATAAAGTATATAAAAAAGATGAAGAAAAAAAGGAAAAAAAAGACACTGACTACATGTGTCTATGGCAGAGTGAATGAAAGCCAGTCAGAAAAATTAGAGTTTTGCGTTTTATTCTCAAGATGTTCAAGACTATGGTTTTAAATTTTGTGATATAAATTGACATGATCTAATTCAAGCTGTGATTTTTGATGCTTTCCATTCCTGTTATAGTTCTTTTGATTCTAGTGGACCAGTCCCATCATGAAGGTCATCTCTGGGGAGGAAAATATAATTGCTGAAAGAAGTAGAATCAATCTCATGAAGAACTGTGAAAATCAGAAAGAGGTCTTAAACTGTGGATAGAATTCAGTGGAGTAAAAAAGTGAAGAAACACAAAGATGTGTTCAAAATTGACTTGCATTGTTGAACAGGCAGACTACTGCTTCTTTGACTAGTTGCATTTTTTTTCAAGGTCTTTTGTTTAATTCCAAATATACTGAAATGAAATATTTAAGCCCTGAAGCCAGAATTACCTAAGTCAGTAGGGCCAAACATCAGTTCAGACCCAGAAAGCAAAACTGCAGATGAAAGGTCAGAAATGTTTTGTTGGTTAAGGTGCTAGGACAGTGAGCAGCCTCTAAAAATCCAAAAGAGCCTACTAAATGAGGAATCAACTTAGACACCTCAAGGGAGATACTTTGAACAGTGGGGGAGATACTAAAGTAAGCAAGTTCTTGTGAGACCTATCCCTGAATTCATCTGTAACTTGGTAGTTTTAATCTCAGTATTAGTTTTGGTTATGCGATGAAAAAGTGCAAGCTGTCCTTGTTAAGCAAGGTACAAAATAAAGCCCACAAAGGGGTCATGAAGAGATAGATGACTATTGCTTTTGTCTTGAACTGTGTTTTTTCAATATCTGTAATCTTTATGTAGATTTTAAAGACTCAGAGAGAACGAGAAGTTTTCTGTAAGTGAATAAGTATGACAGCAGAGCAACCCACTGAGTTTTTGTAAAAATAAGGAAGACAAGATACTTCTGTTGAAGTGAACTTCTGCCACTTGTGGACTGGGGAGGTTTTATTCAGTTGCTGAAGAAAGTGAAAGGTTATGGTGTACTTTATTTGTAAAGAATAAGCATTGATGTGACATTTCTGTACCATGTGTTGGATTTGAGTTTGATTGGTGCTACTGACATCTGACAAATGACAATAAATTATGTTTATGTTGGTCCTCAACCACATTGCTAAGAACAGCAACATTAGACTAAGTGGTAGCATCAAATTTCAATAGCTTGAGTTACTTAATGTTTTTTGAGAAATGTGGTTGCTATACAGCCTACTCTAGGTCTGTCTAGTTTTACTCATGGGTGTAGAGACAGCGAGCAATTTCTTTCATGGCATCCTTCTGCTGCTGGGGGATGAGGAGGAGCAGTACACTAGACTTTTAGAAGAAGAGGTATTGCATCTTCTGATACTGAAATCAGACAGCTCTACCTTGTCATCCAGGAGTCCATCTTGAGCAGGACAACTTTGCTGAGAAATAACAGTCCTCAAAACACAAGAAATGAACTTTCATGGCTGAAGCTTTGAATTTTTGTGAAGAATATATTTGTGTATATATATACACTGTGAAGAATATGGTACTTCCTAAACATTTTTTACCCTCTTGTACGACATTAATATTAGTCTTAAAAATAGTATCTTATAATTTTTTCTCTGACTTCTGCTCTTCATTCTCTAAGTACTTTAGTCCTGACTCTCTCTCAAAAGTAATCCCAGAGCTGCAGATAAAGAAGTCCATTGACAGGTGTCTATTGTTGTAATTAGGGAGCAGTGCAGTACCTCAGATGGCTTACTCTTTAGTGGGGCTTTTTGTTTGTTTTTCTTCTTGTTTTTAATTTTTATTTTCTATGAAGACAACAATCTGTACTAGATATAACATAGGCCTTATGAATTTGAAGAGTTTAGCATACCTAGTGGGTTTGAAAAAAAAAAAAAAAGAAATACCCCACAAAACAAGCCAAAACCAGACCTTATTATTCTAAAATAAAAATATATTCCCATTAAACATTTTATATAAGCACTGGTTGACAGCTCAGCAGGATCTAATCTGGTTACACAAATGC
Organism: Grallaria varia; assembly: GCA_013396735.1. Lineage (NCBI taxonomy): Eukaryota > Metazoa > Chordata > Aves > Passeriformes > Formicariidae > Grallaria > Grallaria varia. The sequence continues at coordinate 87,510 of VWZG01003988.1, forward strand.
CACATTTTTATTTATGGACTGATATACTGAATGAAAGTCTATGCGTGGTCATTCATAAGAAGTGATCAGCTGTGGATATATTTTTCTTCAAAAATGAGGCCAAATTTCACAGCAAATGCAGCTATAGCAAAGGAAACACTCAGGCTTGTGTTCTGTTACATAATGAGTCAAGGTTAATCACTAATGAAAATAAGCTGGGAAGCACAGCTACTGATTAAACATCAAAGCCATCTGTGCCATGTCACTAAGGTCCAAAATAAAATAACCATAATTATTAATACCTTTTGGTGTGCTTTAAAAATTATTACTTGCGAAATGAATTTTCCACATGTAAACTCACTTCCAAGGGACAAAGTAAAGGTCTAAAAAGCCTTTGTGAGTTAATGCTGGATTTTAATTAGTGCTGCCTAAAGTGGATCCACAGTCTCAAAGTATTCTGAAAAAGGAAAACCGTAAAACTAATTTTCTATGCCTTATTCTAATACGAATAAAAGCTATTAGAGTAATAAACTCAGTTCTAATTAGGAACACTGGAACTCTCAAAGAGAAAAAGGTTTGGAGTTCAGTAAATGTGGTATTTTTGGAAGGGTATACATATATGAAGTAGAAATCTTGGTTTCAGTTATCCCATATTATATGGAAGAAAACTTAGAAAACCAGAGAGTAAACCTGAGAACTCTAAGTGAGAGAGTTGGTTGTCTTGGCAGTTGCCCTTACAATGCCTTGTAAATTCCACAATACAGAGTAAAACTGAATAATTTCAAATAGACTGGCTGATACAAAACAAACACTATGATTCTGCATGGACTACACTAGTTTGCTGTGAGTGTGAGGTTTATGTAGTTGCTGGGGTAGCATCCACATAAGAATGATGCACCCCACCATACGACACTTTCCCAGAAGCAATAATAAAATACGGCTAGGCAAAACCTGCCCACAGAAAGAAGTAAGTTTTGTCCAAATGAAGCACTTGCCACTAACCTCACCTCAAAATGTTCCTGGGAACACTCTGGCCTATGGATTCATGGATGTCTAGTAGTTCTCATGTTCAGGGACAATTGCAGCATCTCAGTAGCATTCAGCTGTAACAGATTTCCACAAATGCTTGCAGGTTGCTCTAGTTGTTGACTAAATGGTAAATGCACGCTGGTGGAATCATAGAATGAATCATTTAGGTTGGAAAAGACCTTTAAGAGGATAGAGTTCAACCATAAAACTAGTGCTGCCGAGTCCAACCATAAAACTAGTGCTGCCAAGTCCATGACTAAACCACGTCCTCAAGTGCCACATTTATGTCTTTAAAGTACCCTCAGGGGAGGCAACATCACCACTACTCCGGGTAGCCTGTTCCGGTGTTTGACAACAATTTCCAAGAAGAAAACTTTCCTCCTGTCCTACCTAAACTCCCCAGGTGCAGCCTGAAGCCATTTTCTCTTATACTATAATTGATTACTTAGGAGAAGAGACCTGTCTACAACTTCCTGTCAAGAGGTTTATCACTTCTGTGCTCTAGAGACAGTAAAGAACCATGTAATCTAAAGTTAGAACAGAATTAAAGGTAAATATGACAATTCTTGGCCACTTTGTAAAGACCACGGTCACCGGGTGGGACACAGCATAGGCATGTGCTAGTCTCCTCTCCCACATGTTCTTTCAGAAGGGGAACAAGGCTGTATGTCCCAGGTGAGGTGTAACAGCAGCCACTCCTGTGTAACTCCAGATGTATCTCTGATTTCAGATAAGATGCAATGGAGCAGAGAATGAGTTGGTAGACCCTTTACGGTCTAAAGCACTGCAGTTACAAGTCTTCAGTCAAAATCTGAAGCACTATGTCGTACTAGTTTTGTTACCTATACAAGAAAATACGGAATGCGGTCTTAGCTATACACGGAGCGAGTATGCACCATTAAAAAGGGACTACCAGTAATTAAAGAGCAGTAAGTAAAACAAGCTTATTGGTTCCATTATGTACTTTTGTATCCTTTCAACATCAATGAAATACGTCTTACATCAGCTTCTATTCATACCACACTTAAACAACTGCTTACCACTATAAGCATTTTATATACAGTTTTTTGCATAGGACTAAAATCTTACTGATGTCATTTCATAGAAGTATATTGAATTGCACCACGAATTAATTTGGCCCTGCACCTCTGCAGCTGTGTGGAAGATATTGGCTTTTCACCAAGTTCACATAAAGATGGAAATATTCATTTTCCACCAGTAATTTGCAGCTCCCACATTTGTCAAAAGCAAAAAAGCATATTTTTACTTCCTTATTTATTTTTCCCATGAATACTGTTTTTGCAATGTACAAACAGAAAAAAAACCCACAAATAGAAAATATCGCTATCTCCAATCATAAAAAATCTCCAAATTAATGAAAACTTGCAAATATGTTAAAAGACACAATTTGAATGTTTAAAGTGAATTTCTGTAATTCAGAGAATTTTGGCAAAATTTATTCTCTATCAAATCCTAGGAAACCTTCCTCTGCTTTCACAGTGGTCCTTGCTTATGGCAATGAACATCCATACAAGTTGTTTATCTTTCAAGGTCAGGCCCTAAAAATTTATTTTTGAAAGCCTGCTATTATTGAGACATGAGCAGAGATAAAGTTGAACAGGAATAGGTGCTGACGTTGAGTCAATTCAGTCCTCAAGAGTCAGCCTGGTTTCTATGATCTAGCAGTACACTAGTGCTTATGGATCTACAGTCAACAAGGACAGGGCAGAAACTGCTGGTTGGAACTGATAGGCAAAAATGTGATAAATGAGTCAGTAATTAGTAAGTGTTTAAATGAGCATTGAGGAGAGGTACTTCTGTACTCTGGATCAAGTAACACCTGAACCATGTTCCGGTACGAAGCACAAGCCCTTCTCAGCCTTCAGCGCCACACTGCCAAATCTTTCTAGAGGGGGAGCTGTGTAAAACTTCCAAATGAGACACAAAAATGGGTGGCATCCACCCAGGGAGAGAGTGAGGCATTGCTGACAGGGCTGCACTGATAGAGTGAACAGTGTGTTTGAACCTGTATATTCAGTGAACTCACGAGAGATAAAGGTTGCTTCCCACAGGCTTATCATATTATGTATGATCCTCAAGTAAGACTTATTCAAATCTCATTGCATTATTTCTTAATTTTTAATTACATTCATTGTTGTTTCATCTTTTACATTCTTTGTGGGTCCCAGCTCTTTTAAAATATCTATCTTCTTCCTTTATACTTTATTTTATCAGGGTCTGTGGCAAGGATGCCATGAGTAGTGAGAAAATCATGATCCCATGGATTTCATAGACAAAACTCTCAGGGGCTGTACTAAAGTTTGGGGTTTATCCCTTGATATTATGGTAAGCTCTGCTAAAATCTTGCTCAACAGCAAGTGTCAAGTCAATTCATCATTATGTGCTCATCATTTCCTCTTCCAGATTAACATGCTCAGACTGCACATACTTGTAACTAGTGAGTCTTCCACAAACTTGCTAGAGGTAGCTGGGAATTCCCCAGCAAATTCAAAACTCTCTTTGTCAAAAGATGAATTCAGGAGCATTTCCAGTTCAATAAAAATTTGAAAAATACTTTGAAATTTTCAGAGAGAAATTTTTATATTTTCCAAGGGGAACGCTACTTTTTTGAGGTTTGAAAATTTTCATAGGATGGAAAAATCAGTTTTGTTCATCTTTTTCAGCTCATACAAAAATAGATGTAGAGCTGAAATGTGGCTTTTTCTTGCTGACTGGGAGTAGCAGTAATTTTTTAGTGGAGAGTCATACCAATACCTTCCTCAAGCCATGCTATTTTTCAGCATAGGGGCATGGGGCCAGTAACCAAGGTCTTGTGTCTTGGGCATTTCTCCTGCTTAACTGGGTTGTCAGAAATTAGAAGTTATGAATTTGGTCCAATAACTGTTGATTGCTACACCGTGACGTGCTATTGGATCTTCTCCCACTGCATTCTGGGTAGAAAGAGCATCCTAGACATTTTGAGCTCCAAGCATTATCCTTCAGGTTCTTTCAACACATGCTGAAAAATGTATTATGAACATATCATGTTACTTAGAGTAGCACTTGCTGTTTCCTATGTATATTTCATTATTTCATTGCAAGAAAGCTGTTACTTCCCACCAACCCTGTTCGTTTTTCAGATAGAAGACCTTAAAAGGTGCCAAATTCTGACAGCCTAAGTCATACCAAACAGCATGCCATGCAAGGTTTGGCATGAACTCAGTAGAAAGGGGTGTGTTGCACCTGGTGGTTAATGCCTTTCTCTGTCCAGACGGAGCATTTTTGTAGCAAAGATGTGAGACCCATCTTTCCGAGGTGCTAAAGTTACAGTCTTTGAAAACAGCTGAAAAATGCTGCACCTACCTGTGTTTCATTGCCTTCAAAACATGAGTAGGTTTTTAATTGCTAAACAACTAAAGCCTATAAAATAAGGTAACAGTTGTCTGGTGAAAAATGTAATTAGCACCTTCAAGTCTTCAGTGGACCACACAATCATTCGGGTTTTGGCCTTTTTTTTCAGTTGCAGTGTGGCAGCTACCCAAGGCCAGCACTATTGATCCACCATGTAGCTGTCCTTACACGTTACCTGGTTTTAGTCTGGGACTGAAAAGCACAAACCCCTGGCCTTTGTGAAAGCCAGAGGCTGTCACTGGTGCTCTCTTCTATACACAAGCAAAACCTGGTCTGGAGGAGAACAAACATAAAAAGGAAGGAGCATAACCCCAGGTTTGAAAATGCAACATTTTTTCTGTAGATATTCCTATTGATTCCCAGCCCATAATACTGGGGCCAGTGCTTGAAAAACAGATGGAGGCAGAAGAGGGAAAAATATGTAGTTATGCATTATTCAATTCTACTGGTAGTGAGATTCTTCAAAGAATATAAAAGCAATATCTACATAGAAAATTTCCTGTTCAAATACCTGTGATGGTCCCACGTAGATGCTTGCAGCAAATAAATAAATAACTCAGAAACTGTGCAGTTTGACAAGTTTTCCAAATAATTTCTCAGCACCTGGTATAGCTCTCTATCATACTGCCCACACATCACATCAGAGGAAGAGTCCTAAGATAAAAGAAAGGACCTAGGTGGTCTTACAGCCATAACAAAAAGTTAGTAAGAATACTTGTTACTAAAAATATTGATAAAACACAAGCATTGGAGCACCAGTGGGAGAGCAATGATTAAATTATCTGATTCAGAGAAGATACCTGTATTGTGTAATAAACACTAGCATTAGAGCCTGAATTGTAGTAATAATAACCAGCAACTGATTACGAGCACTTTGCCTTCAGTGTTTACTTGGTCTGCACCTGGATATTGCTGCTTGTCAATAATTAGACACTAATCATCCAAGCAAGCTTTAAATTTACCAAGTGTGAACAAAACGCACTATGTTCTGTTTATTCAAGAACAAACAGACCTCATTCGGAGAAAAGCTGCCTGGTTGCTTAGCCTGACTTAGGAAAAAAAAAAAATCAACTCTGCAAAAGCAAATAAAGCTGACCACTTTCTTTTAGTTTCCCCTACAGTATTTACCTGAATATCAGTCCAGATTATTTGGGGTACAGATATATTTTGGTACACTTTTAAGAAGTTTGGTAATAATGTACAATGTGGAGATGTCTTGCCAATATACCTTACTCTTGACAAGTCTTTTGAAAAAATAAATTTCTTTTGGATGGCTCTATTAAGAAATGCCAGTATCTCATATTGCTATGAGCTCTCACGCAGCAAATTATTGGATTTTCAGAGGGTTAAGATTTTTTTGTTTCAGTTTAGATTTGTTTTCCTTTTTCTTTTTTTTTTAGGCCAGTTTCTGAGGAGAAAAAAGACGGGTTCAAATGTTTACGAGTAGCTCATTAGCACCTCTAGTGTTTGCCAAAGTCTTGCTCAAATGCAGCTCCTGCAGAAATTGCCTACAAATAGTATATTTAGGATAGTGTTCGTCCTTTTAAAGGGAGGCAAGACCCTCTTGTGAGGATGAACAAAATTGTTATATTTATAAATATTCCCTTAAACAGACATTTATATATGTTTTTAACCAGTCAGGCATTATGTGGCGTGCTTTAAAGCTGTCCTATGGACTTGGCAATGGTGTGTGCTGGAAAAATGCATAATTAAAAACGAAAAAGGCTTTTAGAGCCTGTTTACTTCGGTGACTACTGTGAAACAAATGTTTCTTTCTCCTTGCATCGCCCACCCACAGAAAGGGAACAGAACAAAGATGGCTCTGTCAGGCTTCTTTCCACTAGAGAACGCCTTGAGAGGCCAGAATGTATTAGGGCCCTGCTGAGCCCATTCAGCTTCACATAACACTCATACACACCGTACAACTAATTACATGTCAGATTAGCGATTTCATTATTACCACACTACCACTAATTAAAACTGCTTTGATATTTCTCAAGTAGTTTTGTGTGTTTACACAGTTTTAAAGTCTGTTTTTTTGAATTATTTTTTTTTTTAGAAAAATCAAATTAGTTTTACTTAAAGGGTGAAAATAACACATTAAGGGAGAAAAATCTATACTGTCACTGTTCTTCTGCAAACCAACTTTTTTTACAAGTGAATTCTGTGTGTAAAGTCCCAAACATACCTTAATCTGCAAATTGATAGGTTCATGTCAGCTTTCCATTCCTAACACTGCCCAAAGCTTAAGTTACCCAAGTATGAAAATTACAAAAGTTACATCATTTTAATCTACATTCATCATTTTAATTGCCTGAATCTTCACTTAGACAAAGTAGCACTGTAGTTTTATGGTATTTGATTAATGAGGGCAAGAAAATTGAAGTTTTGCAATAAAACTGAAAAAAAAAATCAACAGACTTTTATAGTTTTTTCCCTTATGATTTTAATTTAATGGCTCGTGTTTTCATTACTGCAGAGGCTGTACACTTTAGCTTGCAATTATGTCCCATCTGTGAAGCACTGTGTTATTACAGTTTATTCTAGTAGCTTTTCAATCACTTTTGAGTTGTGCTTTACAAGTATTCTTGCAGCAGGTGGGCTTACTGGCATGGGACCAGAAATACACAAAGCGCAAAGCTGGAGTTTAATGGCAGCCATATGCATGTGGCACAGAGCGCCAGCCTTCCCCCATATGCTGCTAAGCAGCCCCTTCAGCCTGCCAGTCACTCTTCTTACTGACTACAGTCTCTAAGTAGTTTTCTGCCAGGGAAAAATATACCAAGGCAGCAAATTTCTCCAGTGCACCATCCTTATTACTGAGACAACCCTGTCATTAGCAAAAGCACAATGAACCTGATCTGGAGATGCATACCAATTAGGTTGCATGGAGCACTTTTCCTTCTTATCTCTATGGAAACTCGGCCTCCCTGGCTGCAGTGGACAATCAGTAATGTTTCATCCACCCATATGTCACCTAGTTAACACTGTACACTTATATGTGAACCAAAAATCTGCTCGAACCCTCTCAACAACGCAAAGTAAAGAAATTAAAGAAAGGGATCGAGCAAAGTGCCCCTCGCGGTTCGGAGCGAGTGCGCCTTTGCGGTGCACAAACCTGCACAGTCAGCACTCCTGCCCGCACATAGAGCGGCGAGAATTGTAACTTCAGCTGGAATGGACACAAAATCTACATTTAATGTTCCAGTTCTGAACCTGAGCAAGCTTCTGTAAATAACTCCAAGCCAACTTCCCTGTTACAATAGGTATAGTCTTTAAAACCACATAAAATTGCTGCGCCACCTGCTTTGTCCAGGAGAATGCTTTACGCCACTGCCCTCCGCGTAACAGCCTTAAGCGTATTTCCCCCCATGTACCTAGGATATTTAAAAAAAGCTAAAATTTTACCCCAAGATTAATGAATGTTTCTGTTCGTGTTTCCCTGGCTGAAAAGAAAGGTCTCTGGGAATAAACAAATGCACCTGATTGATTCCTTCTTTGCTTATTTTTAAGACTTTTTACTATTGAAGTATTTGCTCTCATTTTCACATTTCTTTGTTTAAAAACAGCGACGGAAGGGAATGGGACAAGATTGCCATAGTATTGATTTTAGCTGCTACAAGTGTTATCTGCATTTGAATGTAAGAGAATGGATACCAATAGTTGTGCCAGAGTTGCACCAAAAGGTACAGTTTTGATAGTACACATACCATATACATTGATAAAATACAACCTCTTCAAGGCAAGGGAAGGTGCTTTTTATCTGTTTACAATTCATGTTCCTCACCTACAACGTGTCATCCCTATTTGCTTTGTTCTACAGTATTGTTTCTTCATTTAGTACAACAGATAGTAAATAATAGTGCGTGGAATAGCTGTATTCCATGTCCTCTGGGCAACAATACCTGTCCTAGGAAAGAACGTCATCTTTATAGCAATATTTACTTTGCAATTAGCAAAGAAACAACTCATAGATGGATTGAATATAGGCAGAAAAATAGAATAGGTAAAAAATAGCAAAAGGAAAAAAGGAGGAAATTTCCTTTTGAAAGCAGACAGATATGAAGGAGTAAAGACTTTGAGAATACTCCAGATTAAAAGCAATTAACATGCTTGATATGGGCAGTGGCGTATCACCAAAGGTGAACTCCTATTTCAGATGAACAACCATTTAAAAACCTGAATGGAATTAAAATAACATCTATCAAACAATGGGTGTTGAAAAATAGAGACAACCTGAGGACTGGTGGTGACTCAGGTAACTGTGTGAAAATAAAAGGGAAGAAAGAGGAGCTCAAGGAATGCTGGATTCTCTCTCAGAATTGACTAGACTTATGTCAGTGCTGTTGATATTCCCTTGATACTGTCACTTATAGAACACTTATTTTTTATTACAAAAGCAATTCTGGATATGTGTAAAATTCTAAGTCTTCTAGTGGGAGCAATTTAAAACTGAATAATGCTGTCCTGAGGGGATTGTACTACTCTTTGGGTTTTGTTTTTAGGTTTAACTCATCACATGGAAAACTTCTTCTTCAGGAGTAATTATAAATAGTTGTGACCCTTGAGAACAATGGAGACTGAGTTAGTAGAGAGTTGTGAGGGAGCTGTACATTCAAATGTTAAATACAGTCCTAGGAAAACACAGAGGACTAGAAATCAAATTGAAACAACCAGCAGAATTTTGGCCAGTCTGGTCAGGGTTGTAACCAACCTGCCATTCAGCTATTTATGGGTTGCTACAGGCAGAGATTCAGACAATTTATATTTTTATTTTAGAGACACAACAATATATTTTATATTTTTTCTATGAAGGATGTAATACCTGATGTGAGCTTTTCCCTTTATCAGATCAATAGTGAAAAAGAAAGACAGAAAATAACTTAAATATTTCACTTGCTTCTCTTTCAGATAAGAAATCCATTGCGTTTCTCAGCCTGCAAAATGAGCTCTGGTATGCTTGCTGTATTTGTACCCTATAGCCCTAGAAATGTAATGTTACAGTAAGGGCCTAATTCTGTGCCCAGTGAAAAGTGTAAGGAACACTTTTTAAATGAGCTTCTTGTTTTCTTTTAGGATGCAGCCATTATTTATACACATTTCAGTCTTCAAAACAATGACTGAAAATACACTCTAAGTGACTTCTAGGAAACAGAGAATAAGGAGGAAAAAAAAATTGTAGCCATGGGATTGTTATTATTCTTTAGCGGAGACTAGGACATCTTAAAATTAAACATTTCACTAAAAAAGAGCCACAGAGATTTGATGCAAAACCAGAGCTTTTTTCCTACCATGACCAATACTAACTATTTACAGAGGATAGACATTTATACAGTAGAATAAAAATAGCTACCCTAGGGTTGAAACTCCCTGGAATTTCACAATCATTCTCATAGCTTAGCAGTTCTGTCATATTTACGTGGTACCTGTTGTTGCTGTGCAGTGAAATACAGAAGTCCTCATACAGAGTTGGCTTGCATGCTATAGAGATGTGTTCCTAGTATGCCTTTTCAAATATGACCTTAGTTCCTGCCAGAAATAGCATTTAAGTCCTTGTATCACATAACCTTCTTATTTTATTTTTTTTCCTCAATTTATGTCACACTTTTTCTTTCCTTAGGAGGCCAAATTCACCAACCTTTTTTTTTTTTTTTTTTTTTTTTTTTTTTTTTTTTTATGTGTTTAATGTATANCCCTTTTGGGGAAGAAATTTTTCTTAATATCCAATAGAAATCTCCTCTGGCGCAACCTGAGGCTGTTTCCTCTCATCCTATCACTTTTTACTTGGGAGAAGAGGCAGACCCTCACCTGGCTACAAATTCCTTTCAGGTTGTTGTAGAGAGTTATAAGGTCTTCTGTGATCTTCCTTTTCTTCAGGCTAAACAACCCCAGTACCCTAAGCCACAAACACTGCTATATTAGCGGGAGTTTCCTTAGAATGAGTTTACTCTGGATGGAAGCGATCTGAGTGACAGGTCTACAAAATGAAGTTGTCTACTTATACCAGCCTTTACTGAAATGGCCCTTCAATTTCCAGCTATTTGAAACCGTAGCTTCTTTTTCAAGAAGGCCAAGTATGGCTTGTTATTGACAAAATAAAGAAGGGTTTTTTCTTCTTCTTTTTTTTTTTTTCTCCAGGGCAGAGTGAAAGCACTACCTCAGCTGATTGCTTCTGATGATGCTAACTGCTGACTAATATTGAATTCAACTTGGGTGTAAAGCAAGGCAATTTGGAAAGTTACTGTATATTTTTCTGTCTCCACGATCCTGCAAGAAAGCAAAACCTATTCACCAGTTATTAGTTTAATGCTCACTTGTAACTGAGGGAGAAAAGCTGTATAAGTATACAACTGGAAATTAAAACTGAAAATCTAGAAATGTAAAAGGAAATAAAATTCCTTGGGAAGCTCTAAGATGCACAGTCATGATCATTACATAGACTTGAAGTCCACTTTTGCCACGATTCTTGAAAGCAACTACAGATGCAACTGTAACATTTCTATTCATAAAATAGGCATTTTATGATATGTGCCCCAAAATGCAAAAAGAAGGTATTTTTCTGCTGTTTTGCAGAACCTAGCCCAAAGACATCTCCATTATTCCATCATACAGGGGCAATAAAAAACTTCTGTTTCTGAAAGTCCAAGATCCAGAAAGCAGTAAAATTATTAAAGAAAACTAAGAATATGATTTCATGTCCCTTACATATAGCAAGCAGAAACTGATGCAGTTTTGTACATCATGGGGAAAGGATTTTCTATTAAAGATATGTCTTCCAGCAGTTATTTAGAGTGGTGAAGGGGCATACCATGCATAATATAGCAAATGTGGTACATTTGCCTGGAAAAAAATGTAAATTTTTCAAAGGGAATATTCTAAAAAATGTCATTAAAGATGGAGAGTTCCAAAGTTACTGTAGAGATGAAGTAGCAAATCATTGTCAGATATATTGTATAATTTATGATATCAGATATGAAATCAGCCTTCAGGCTTGAAATTTTCTTCTCATTTATTGTCAGACTGGATGGGAAATGCAGGCTATTTATCATCACAAATCCTGAAGACCTGAAGAAACACGTTGATACAGAGATAATCTCATAGTTGAGGAAAATTTATGAAGTTAGGGTGATGAAATGTCAAGGGCCAATAGCTCATAATTACTTCAATAAATTAGGAGGGGTTTCTAATATTTTTTCATCTTTAATTATGTTTCTCTAGTTTTTGGCTGAATCATTACTGATTATGCTTTTTGACACTAAATATTAATTTTAAGATCTGCTTGGGAGCTTGTTGTTTTAAGTCTGTCTTTCTGTTTCCAGTATGAATTGGTTCAACACATAAACAGGCTTCATTGCAAATTTGCAACTTTTCAGAACTTTTGCTAAGTTTGTGATGAAAAATGCCAGTGTGCTATTTATTCGGCTATAATTAATGTACATTAGAATGTTAATTAATGTTTTATATTTATTGGTTGTTACAGGATATTTCTACCAGCACTTCATTGATGTTTATCCAGTTGAGCTACATAGTTGAATACCTAAACCATATCATGTCATTTCTGTTCTCTTGAATAATCCAAGAAGCACAGACACATACGCAGATGTACTTATTAGCATACTCATTTCTCTCTGTATCTATCTACATATATGCACTTACATTGACACACACATATATACATACATATACAGACACACATATACAATTATGCATTTGTACATTGTACATTGACAGACACATAGGCACACACACACATTCTTGGCACATCTGCTAATATCAAACACTATTTCTTCTAAAGAAAATTACTTCTCCACCTAATTGCAACATCTACCTCTCCATAGCCTTATTTTGCATTAATTTTGCGTTATCATGGTCTAGAAAGGAGTTAACCTTTGTGGGAATTCGCAAAATCGGAAATCAAGATATTCAAATCAAGATATGAATAAGATGCACCCAAAACACTACAGTTCTTCTTCTCTGGTTACTGACTCAGCTACTGTCCTAGGTTTTAAGGGTTCCTCTTGCCATCCAAACTAGGATACCCTTCTCCAGCAAAAGGCACATACAGGAATGCATGAGAAGTTTAAGGGGAACTGACTTGCTTCCACTATGTGGTACGTGCACTGTCGGAGAAAATGATTTACCTGGCCTTTCTAAGTCCTCGAAAATGCTTTGCATGAGTACTTTTTTACCTGGCTTTTGTGCCATGGTAAGGGTACACTTCTCTGGCCTGATACATCCAGCCCGGAACACTTCCCTTCCCATTCCTCTTCCCCATCACTAAATCCATTCCTCAAATCAATGCATATATATTAATTATGCTTTATAAGCAAATCTGGTATCCTGGCATGACAGACAGAAGAAATAGACATCATCCTCTCTAGGCCTGGGCAGCGTACTGTCTCAGGGGAAGAGAAGATGCATGCCACTTCTCTCATCACTTTTTCTGCCTCTCTGCGAGGTGGTCTGAGGGAAGCAATGAGGAGGAGTGCCTACAGAGAAGTTAGGACCAACGAGCAATTAGCCAGTCTGATGTACAGACTGCCTGCATACTGGCGAATGGGCAGTGGGGCTTGACTCTGCACTGCTAGGCAATGTGATAGGTTTCAGCCCAGGAACAGAAAGCTGCAGCTTAAAAGTTTGAAACCATCAGAATAAGCCATATATAAGTTCAGCATCCTAAGAGGGTTCTATAGAACACAGGGTTTATTATTAAATATTAAGACAAAATGACTACTTAGCCTACCTATTTGCTGGCTTTCAAATGTACATTATCTGCTTCCCTTCTGTGTGTCAGCTCAGTTCCCAGAAACCTACCTAAAAATATGCCTTAAAACCACATCTATGTTAAGACCACAGAGAGCAAGTCAAAGTTCCATTTGAGTAAAACCAGACGACTAACGATACTTCAAAAGTGAAGTTTTTAATGGAAATGCATTTCTGAAAAAATGCTGACCTCTTGAACACTGGAAGTACTGCAACTGCTGCAGTGTGGCCCAACTGAAGCCTGCTGGAGCCAGTGTAGAGGCATCCATTGACCTGCCTTGCCTTTGTACCACGCCTCTGGGGTTATCTTTTTATACATGAAGGGGAAGCAAAAATGTTTATAGCATATCCCTTTAAAGCACAGAGAGAACTCGTTATGAATCAGCTATTCAAGATTTGTACAGCTCAATCAGTAGCATTTTTTCTTTATGAATTTTCCCTTTGCAGGGAATGTGCATATGGGACATAAATAAATAACAACTCTCTGCATCATCGCTATTTTTTTGCATTCATCTTACTTTACACATACTACGACTCCACGGGGCAAGCTTCCAGCGTAGGACATCCCCTCATTATGGGTGGAAATAAACAGCTATGCTGGAAGTGGATTTTTAAGACTATCTAAATAATATGCAGTCATTCCCCAACAGTTCATACAGTGTGCTTACAACAACAGGCTCTAATATTTGTTTCTCGATAGAAGGTGAAATGTAGGATTATTTTAGAGATGTATCTGAAGCAAGACATCCAGACTAGTTGTCCTCTCTCAGGTTAACCTGGAAAATGGTAGGCTGGCGTCTGATGTTACCTATTTTGGTTTTTTGACCAGAAGAGAATGAATCAAGTGAGATATCAACAGAGATGCAGTATGTATGTAAGCCTCAGCTTCTTGTCATCCCTCTGTCTCACAGTTACTTCCTACATGCACCCTATCTACAGGATTTTAGAGCATTTTGTGAACTGAAATCCAATTTCTGCAGTTGTATCCACAGCTCTGGAGACAAAGTACAGATCTCATGGGACTGGAAGGCCCACTTAGTTTCAGAGCATGTTTTTGTCCACACAGGATCCTCAGTTATGCAGAAATGACTGAAGAATTATCTATGAAAACCTGACTGAAGGTAGCAACTAAACATCAGACTACAGCCTTCGTTGATAAAAAAGAGCAAAACAAGGGAAAATTGGCCCAAAGTAACCCTGAGAAAAGCAAAAATCCCCCATCTACCTTTTAAGTTCTGACTACTGTGGCTTCAGTATTTATTGATCAGTTGAAACAAGCACACCAAGCAAATAAATTATTTTTTCTTTCTTAGAAGGATTAAATGGGCATCTGTCAGGGCTTGAGATAGCTAACTAAACTAGTTAATTTTCTCAGAAATTTAATAAGTAGCCACATGTAGTCTGTGGAATTCCACCTCTGCTGCAACTGATGCTTTCAAGCTTTGCCTGCAGATGTTCTTGAATGCTCACTGATGACTCGACTTTTCTCACATTCTATTTCAGTAATTTTAAAAGAAAGAAAAAGAAGAGAACACATTAAAAAGAGATTTCTTTTCCCATCTCTGTCCATTAAATGACTGATTCCAATTTAATGCATTGATGTTGAAGGTCTTTGAAATTCAAAGATATGTTTCTCTTTCCATCCCTAATGGGATAATAGCACATACTAATGCACATGCATTTGTTCTTTTAGTCACAATTTCATAAGAATTGCAAGTTGCAAACATTATCGCTTTATGATTGTTGTGCAATTAGACAAAAGAAGACACATATAGAGACAGGCAAATGGAGAGGACAGAAGATGATGATACTCAATAATATAAGATTCTTTTTCTCTAGACTACACAAAATTCCATTTATAGTTTGCATATTTCTCAAATTCACCCTTTCAAAGAACTCCAGTACCAAATGCCTAATATATGGCACTACTTATATTGCTCATTTGTCCTCTCCTTAAACCCTTCACCTGATACACAGCAAAAGGAAGGATAATGTTGTAGTACAACCATGTAAAACACACAATAACTTATTTTAAAAAGGAAGCACTTTAATGCTAGCAAGTACCAGTGATCTGCTTCGAAGCTGTCACAAAAGGACACTTTAGACATTAGAGTGCATTATTGGGTAGTAATAGTAAATAGCTCTATAGAATCTCACTGGTCATTATTACCATTTATTATTTTTTCCCTGTTTGCAAAACGCATAAATGAGCATTTTCAGGCTCTCAGAACAAACATTATAAATAAAAATTGATACAATAATTTTAAATAGTTTTCACTTTAAAGAAACGTTGTTTTGATCTACCACAACACTCCAGCTATATGTAAGCACAGCACATCTTCTTGTATATTACTGAATTTAGCTCACTGAAAATTAAAAATGGGATTCTCTTCTTTACAGTTTCAGGCTCATTGCATTTTATGAAGCTGAAGAATTTGACTCATGAATGGTTGCACCACATAGGAATTTCTCACAGCTCATCATGTTCCATCTCCATCTCTAACCACACATTTGTGACCTTTATGGACTTCCAAAGATACTCATGTCCTTCTTTTCTTATGACTGAAGCACAACCCCTGTAATGCCTAAAAAAAATTAATTAATCCAGCACCTTTCCTTTGCACTGAGCTTAGCCCTTGGAGTGCAGTTTTGGAACAAGTTTTCATGTGTTCAATGATTTATCGAAAGTGCAGCCTATGAACCTGCCTCTCATTCACATATGCCTGTCTTTAAATATATCATAATGAAACCCCCCCCATAAATCTAAATACACTGCATCATTTCTGTATGGACAAGCACGTGCTTCAGAGTGCACCAAGGATTACACTCAGAAAGGAGGAAAACGCAGAGATGGGAATCGGCTGTGTTTGTCATCCATGAGTGAAAGAAGCACAGCCCTGTGGTTTGGTATGCACCAAAACAAATCTATTTTTGCTCAAGCATTCACTTAAGAGTTGGACTCAATGATTCTAACTCAGAATATGCTGTGATTCTGTAACCTGAAACAAGAATGGGATGTGCTGTGGGTGGGAAATGCAGAAATCTGGCATATTCTTATTTTTCCCTCACATCTACAGTACTGCTCAAAAAAATCTTTATCAGAGAAAGTAAGACAGAGTTCAATTAACAGTGAAATTCTTTCCCCAAGGTAGTCAAGGCAAAGGTCTGACTTTCCAGAGATCACTTAATCACCCCATCCATGTTCAAGACAAGAGAATTAGTCACAACACACTGAAAAAATACTTCCAGGTTTTCACTTCAAAGCATTTTCCTGCTCAAAAGAAACACGCCCCAAAACAAAAGATAACAGGGGGAAAAAAAATCTCCCAATCTTCCAAAAGAAGCAATATTAGAAAAAGCTTAACAAAACACTGCTCTTTCTGCTCAGTGTGGGAGCTCCCGAGAGCTGGCTGCGATCAGCGATGTGCAGAGTGAGAAGCGCTAGCACTGCTGCAAACATGAACAGCTTCTCTCAGAAGGAACCGCCGCTGATTAATCAACTTGATATTACCCGAACTGATTAAACAATGAGACGTCCTGGGGTTTTGCTGTCTGTCCTGATGAGTGCTCATCATAACTATTAGTACAAAACTCCAGCACATCTCCCTTGGGAGTAAACTACCTTCTAATGTTTTTCCTCTAAAGATTAATTCCATTGTTATGGAACCTGTGTATAGAGGAATTACAAACTAATCATTAGCCATTTTCAAACAATTTGACCTTTCCCGCTTTGACTGGTGGAGTGTTTTTGGAAGAGGTCTTGTTCTGTTTCCCTTATTCACATAAGCAGGTTTACTTAGACAAATATAAAAGGGACAGATACTTTTGCAGTACCGTGTTCATTCCTAAAACATAAAAAATGGACATTTTTTCATGATTTTTTTTTCCCCTGAAGTAATGTTTAAAGGATTAGCAGCTGTGGAAACCATGAAAATCTTTGCTTTGTTCCACAAAATGACCCAAACCTCTGCCTAACCTTCAACATAATAAGTTCACTTCCTGAAAGACCCCATTAAATTTGAGAGTTACCTGCAAAAGGAAACAGGTTTTTAAACAAGAACTCAGATGTTAAGCAGTTCATTTGTGTCATGGCAATAAGTAATTTCTAAAGTTATATAAAATTAAAAAGTAGTGCTTGAAAAGCATGTTCTTTTCATGTTTGAAATGGGTTTCCTTTGCCTAACCGTCTGGTTTTTAACACTTTCTGTTCTGTTTATATCACAATTCCTTAAGTGCAGAGAGCAAGCATGAATAAATTACCCTGGAATTCCTGTTTTAGGAGATTAGAGGAGGCTGCAACTTTCTACATTTCTACAGTATATCCCCAGAGGTGCTACCGAATATCAACATTTCATTTTGCAACAAGGCCGTTCACAACTTCCTTGTACCCTTGCTTGTGAGAAAGACTCAGTCTGACTGAAACCAAAGGCAGGAAAAGGCAATTACTTCTTTGTATTCAAGCTTTTTAAAAATTTTATTTTATTTTTTTCTGATTCCAGTGATAGCAGCTTTTAAACACTTAACAGCTTTGTTAGCTTGAAACAAATTAATATCCATTTTAATTCAGATGCCTAGTTTCAAGAGTGGGAAATATTTTTTTTAAAAAAAATCTATTAAATCTTCAGTCCCCAGGGAAAAAGAGTTTAAAAGTAGTCTTATGCATGAAATTCTCTTGTCATTTTTACTGGATTCATCAATGAATGTTCTACCATGCACATCCTCTTGATATATTCTAGTTTCCTTCCTTTCTCCAAGATTTCCCAATATGTATGCAGGTCAGAGTAAAAACATCCATGAAAAGTCCAAGCCCTTGAGCACAATGGACACAAAGCAGCTGTCCAGCTTCCACCCTGCAGGCATAATAGCCATAGACTCCTGATTCTCGGTGCTGCAGTTCCCCACAGGGACATACACCCATGCACAAAAGCTTGCAAGGTATGGTTTGGGGGTTTTGGGGGGGTTTGGCTGTAGGGAGTTTTTTGGGTTTTTTTTCTGTAGTTGCTTCGGGATTTTTTGTTTGTGGGAGGTTTGTGTTTTTTTGGGTTTTTTATGGTTTGGTTTTTTTCACTTGTCTCCCTGCCACACTTTAAAGGTGTGCACTAGCTTAGAAAAATTACATAACAAGGCCCATTCACATTCATAGCTTACAAACTACCAGGTATGCAGAAAAAACAAATAAATCCAGAGGCAAGTGCTAAAACTTGTTTAGATTCCATATTATTTATAAGTCTTAAATATTCCTAAAACTTTGGAAGTATCCATTCATTAACTTTCCATCTAAGGACCTAAAACCAACTCATATTTTCTATTGGCTACCTAAAATGGATATCAGCTCTGCACACTGATTTTTGTAATTACTGCTCTTTAGATGCTTATTCTCTTTCTAATTTTACTTAAATGTGTCTAAACACCTACACATATTTAGGGTGGTGAATGTCATACAATTAAAACCTTTAACATAGGCTCATCATCCCCTCCTTGGCTGTCCTCCCCCCCTCCAGAATAGTCCCATTTACCTGACAGATAACCTGACAATATGCCCATGGTAGCTAGCAATTCAATATAGGCAGGCATTTAGACATCAGCATCAACACCTTTATTCCTTTGTTTCACAGCTACATTGTAACCTTTTAGAAAAACCTATGGTAAAAACTTGACTTCTTAATTTCCATTAGAGACAACAGAAGCCACGTTTTGTTCAAATAGGGAAGACAACCTGTGCTTTTCAAACTATGCTCATGAAGGCCAATGGTCTACACTGTATTTTTGAAGTGTGTCTGAAACTAAGAAAAGCCAGACTATTTCCATAGACATTAGCTGTAGAGGTGCCCGTTGAAAAGTGTTATGAGGTCCTCAGGCTAAGAAAGGCTCACAATTTTTTGACTATAGATCTACATTTACAGCTTGTGGAGGAAATAGATAAGCCAAAGTGATCCCAATTACAATACCTTTTCAGTTTCCTCAAAAAAAAAAAAAAATATTACGTATTTTTTACCATTAAAAAAGTTTTTAGAACTGCAACCTGTATTTCAAACCTCCACTCCATGAAACAATTTCTTTTGATTGTATTGCTGGCAGTTTAAAATATTATATATGATTAATCTTTTAACCTGTTATTTTGTAAGATTTCTTTCAATTGCAATTGAAGGTTTTAAAGCCATGAATAGGGCCTGTAAGGAATAAACTCCTGTACGTGTGTCTCTAAAAGCCAGCAATTTCAGTTACCTATGCAATAGGTGACTCACAGTCAACTTAAAAATATAAACTATGAAGTCCAACCCTGTCCCCCTGCTGTCCTGCAAGGAGTGCTGCCAGTAAGATTTCATTATTTGTTTGTTTTGTAATCAATAAAGTCTATTAGCAGACAAGGAATTGCTATTGCCAGAACATCAATACAACTAGTTTAACTTTAGATGCTGGTTAACTTGGAATGTCAAAGCTCCCACGTTTGTTGGGAGCCTGGCATTAAAAGAACAGATACAATACTAAGCCTAAGTGTTAACAAAGCCTGTTGGCATCCCAGAGGAGATTAGATTGCGGATCTTGTAAGGATCAGCTACTTACTTAGTGATGTTTACACTGACATTGATGTAGTGACATCCTGATCTAATTACATGTCAATAAACCAGAGTCCTGATGCCCTGAGAAGATCAGGAGAGGATTACAAGAACTCCACTGCCAATCCTTAAAGCCTAAGGAAGCAACCCTGTGATTTAATTACCCTGAATTCAGTCACTGTAAACCTATCATTTTAAATGGGACAATTCTTTTCATAATTAGATTGCATCCCTCCTTTTAACTGTATCACCTCCAAACTTTGCAAAATTCTGCATCCAATTCACTGCCTGAGCAAGCACTGGAAATGCATTTTGATGCCTCCATATCCTTTATGTCTAAGATCATAATTCTTCTTTGAGCCTAAACACTTTCAAAGGATGTGTTTTACATGTATGTAAATATTTTCATGTTCTCTGGCATTGTGCAAGGGAGTAACTTCAGCGCTGCGTTAACACTGGTGTGGTGTGTTGACCCTTGCTGGATGCCAGGTGCCTACCAAAGCCCCTCTCTTGCTCCCCTCTGCACCGGGACAGAGGAGAGAAAATATAACAGAATATTCTGAGTTTAGAAGGGACTAATTGGGAGAGACCACTCACTGATTACCATTACAGACAAAACAGATTCAATGGCTTGAGGAAATTAATTAAATTTATTGCAAATCAAAATCAGAGGAGGATAATGAGAAATAAACTTTAAAAACACCTTCCCCCTACCCTTCCCTCCTTCCCAGGGTCTATTTCCTTCCCCTCAGTGGTGTGGGGAGACGGGGAATGGGTTTTACTCCCAGTTCATCACATGTTGGTCCTGCCGCTGCTCAGGAAGAAGAGTCCCTCCTCTGCTCCAGTGTCCCTCCCCTGTTCCAGTGCCCCTCCCATGGGAGACGGTGCTCCATGAACATCTCCAGAGCGAAACCTTCCCATGGGCTATCGCTCTTCACAAACTGTCCAATGTGGGTCCTTTTCCATGGAGTGCAGTCCTTTAACTGCAGCCTGCTCCAGCATGGGCCCCCCACAGGGCCAAAATTCCTACCAGGAGACCTGCTCCAGGGTGGGCTCCTCTCTCCACTGGTCAGCAGGTCTCTGCCAGGCACCTGCTCCAGCACAGGCTTCCTACAGGATCACAGCCTCCTTTGGGCATCCACCTGCTCTGGCATGGGTCTTCTCCACAGGCTGCAGGTGGATCTCAGCACCCTCGTGGTCCTCCATGGGCTGCATGGGAATCTCTGCTCTGATGCCTGGGTCACATCCTCCCCCTCCTTCTCCACTGAGCTTGGTATCTTCATAGATCCTCTCACATATTCTCCCTCTGCTCTTCTCTAGCTGCAATTCTTCATCTGTGCAATGACTTTTTCCCCCTCCTTCTTAAATAAATTAACACAGAGGTGTTACTGCCATCTCTGACTGCCTTGGCCTTGGCCAGCAGTGGGTCCATCCTGGAGCCGGCTGGCCTTGGCTCTGTCAGACTTGGGGAAGGCTTCTGGCAGCTTCTCACAGGAGTCACCCCTGTAGCCCTTCCTCCCCTACAACCAAAACTTGGCCAAGCAAACCCAATACACCTGGGTGTGTTTATCTCCTTAATGCCACCAGCACCTGAAGACCTATTCTCCAGTCTTAGGAAGATAGGGATGGCTGCTCCTGCTCAGGGAAAGGGGCACTCATCATCCCCAAGGTGAAAAAATGTGATTTTGCCTGAACAGCTGGGAAACCTCCCAACAGCTTTGCTGTAATCATGAGAAAGATTCAGGTCTGTAGAACAAACATAAGCACCTGTTTACGTCACACTACAGATGAGGCTGGTACCCACTTTTAAGCATTTCCAGCTAAGAAAAGTACAAATTAATCAATCCAGAACTATTTTTTTTGGGG
>VWZG01003988.1:109181-231991 GCA_013396735.1 Grallaria varia
GGTGTGCTTGTTGGTATTGCAGTTTGAAGGCTTAGTCAAGCAAGATTTTACAAAGTCAGTTGGATGCAGAGTTTCCCTTACCTTTGGATTATAAGTAACTGGAATTGCAAAAGTCATTGAGTCATACATTAATTCCCTACACTTTCTAAAGTCTCAGAAGATTTTTAAAGGTTTGGCTGATTTTGAGCTTTGTATATGCCTCACACTCTGATGGGATTTTGGTTATGTTTTATTGGAGAAGACAAACATCTAATATATTATCGAGGTGCAGGTAGGATCCTGTAGTAGAGAATTCTCTCCCAGTACAAACCACTCACAAATGTTCTGCAAGCTAGATATTTTATCTGTTGCATTTCTTAAGCCTTGGGAGAGTGGGAGGGGTTGTTGGAACTGGGGGAAAGAAACCCACCTGATTTTGCACAGTTGCGCTTCCTAGAGTTTTAAAATGGTTTTTTGGGGGGTTTTTTTTTTGTTTAAAAAGACACACACTACATTCTTTCTATCCTGTTCTGTCTGAGGGGTTGAACCAGATGACTTCCAGCTCTGCTTCTCCAGCCATGCCTACTGCTTTCTCTAGTTTCTTATTTCATTCTTCAGGTAAACTACTGGGTGGTGATGCATGAAGCTTTCATTATGAAACCCAAAGAAGCACAGCTCTTTGGTACTACTGGAAAGAATGTGATCTTGAAGAGCAGTTGAGTAACTTACAAGACTAAGCCCCACTTTTCAAAGTGACTCATGTTCTTTGAAAGTCAATGTTGTAGTGCCTTTCTGTGGGAGATGGCAGCTTTCAAATATTTCCTCCAAGGCAATAAATTGAAAATAAAGGAACTGTCTTTTAATGGCAAGCTTTGGAATGATGAAAGCACTTGGGGGGATATTGATGACATTGAAAACTGCCTCTCAGAGTGTTTCAATGGGTTTGCAGGTAAACATATTTTTTACCAATACAGGTGACCTAAACTTGATTTTAAATAAATTCTGTTACAGATAAAACTAAAAAGGACCAGATACAACCCTGAGTACAAATGTCTGCTTAATTAAAGGAAGAAAAAAAAAACCAGTCTGAAGGAAGTATTGTGTTGAAGTTAAACATTTAACTTGTAAAATTTTTCAGCCTCATAAAATTCCATTTTGGCAAATGCCAAAATGTAATGATTCTTCTGTACATACAAAAAAAAAAAATCTGGGAGAAAAATACCATCTTTAGGAGCTGACGGAGAAGTTGCAAAAACTTCTCCTACACTGCAGCATACACAAATTTTACCTCTGTGTAACCATATAGATCTTGTTCAATGTCGCAGAATACTCTCAAATACTTCTTACCACACCTCAGTGTAGGGTTGGCAACATGGGACTGTGGTTTTCCTATTCCTTCCCATCTTCACCACACTACGAGTTCCTGCAGCTAACATTTACTTCTTGGGAGTTTTCCCATGAGGAAAGGGAGCTAAGTTACCAATCTACTTTTTCCCAGACACACAGAAAAATGTTACAATGGATATGTTTTATAATCATTGACAACAATCTAACGAGCTTCACCCTTCTGGACAAATGAGTGAGAACTTGTAACAGAGACATGATGAAGAACATCAGTGAGAAGGCAGTGTAATGGTGAGAAAGACTACATCAAAAAAGGAACATAATTTGAAAGGCTAATATACTACATTAAACCCAGAAGCTGTACCCTGATCTAAATGCTGGTCTCAATATATCCATTTGTCTAATTTCCTTAATTCTGAAATTAAGCATTATATAAATGTGTCGTAGTGTTCCAGTTGTTCACTGCTTAAGGAATTAAAAGCCCTGAGCCTCATTCGGTATATTTAAAGAAAAATAAATTGCAGTTGAGAGATATAGGGCTGACTGAAATTGGATTCAGTGTTTATCTAAACTGGGCCTTCTTTCACTGCAGCATGGGCAGCACTAGGATACAGCCTATGCGATCCCCATCTTCTTCAGTACAAAAAATGAGAACAATGAAAACATAGCCTTTACTTAGGTTATTTTTTGACAGTGTAGATTTGTTTTGCTCCATAAGATTAGAAATTTTGGTAGGGTTTTCCTCCATTGTATGCTATAGAATATCACAAGAAATTATTGTCCAAGTGAAAAAAAGCACACTTTTCTGTAACCTCAAGTAACCACAAAGCCTTCCGTAATCACAGCCACTGCTATCGCAGAAACAGCTTGTCAGCTTGTGCACAACTTCATGGGGTGTTCTCGAAAGTGAGAAAGCTTTACAGTATTTGGAAAAAACACAACATATTTCGGATAGTACTGTCAAGATTTACCACATTTGTGGTTCTAAACCGTTTTCCATCAATAAAAGTTATTAGGCTTATTGACCAAGTCCTCCTAGGCTGTGCAATGAGCTATGTGGTGAGGATGCTTAGGAAGTTAAGAGTCAGAGTCTTTCAAAAGGAACCTCAAAGCAGCTATTTCTCTCATGCTGTTGCAGTTTTAGGATTGCAGGGAGAGAGACAAATTGAGCCTATAATGTAACAGCCACTATCTGCATCTATATTCCTCATTTTGATTCACCAAGGGCAAATCATGCTTGGCAAACCTGATCACCCTCTATGACAAAGTAAGCAGCTTGGTTGATGTGGCATAAGCAGTGAACATTGCCTACCTGAATTTCTTCAAGGCTTTCCACATGATTTCCCACTGCCTCCTCCTAAAGAAACAAATGGGTTATGATCTGGACAAGTGATATATGTGGTGGTGGGGAAGTGGCTGAGAGGCTGTACCCAGAGGATGGTAGCTCCTTTGTGACCTGGCAGGCTGTCCCAAGTCAGGTCCCCCAGAGATCACCAATGGGTCCAACACTGGTTAGTATCTTCATAAATGATTTGAATAATGGGATCAAGTGTACCCTGACAAAGTTTGCTGATGATACTAAACTGAGTGGGGAAGTGGAGGCTTCAGAAGGGTGAGGAACACTGCAGGAAGACCTGGAGAGGCTGGAAGAGTGGGTTAACAAGAACCTCAGGAAATTCACCAATGACAAGTGTAAGGTCTTGCACGTGTGAAAACGTAATCCAGGAGTGCAGCACAGGTTGGAACCTACCTATCTGGGAATAGGTCTGTGGAAAGGGACCTGTGGTTCCTGGTGGACAACAAGTTCCATAAGAGTGAAAGAATGTGAAGCTGTGGCAAAGAAAGCAAGCGGGATACTGGGTTGCATCAACTAGGGTTTCACAAGCAGAGATAAAGGAGCCATTATCCCACTCTACTCAGCACTTGTCAGGACACACCTGGTCACCTGTACTGGTGCTTGGGGTTATTCTTCCCCAGGTGCAGGATCCTACACTTGTCCTTGTTGAACCTCATTAGGTTTCTCTCTGTCCTACTCTCCAGCCTATCAAGGTCCCACTGAATGGCTGCAGTGTATCAGTCACTTCCCCCACTTTCATACCATCATCACACTTGCTGAGGGTACATTCTATCCCTTTGTCTAGGTCACTGATAAACAAATGGACCCGGTATTGTTCCCTGGGGAATGCCACTGACTACAAGCCTCCGACTGGATTCTATTCCACTGATCACAGCCCTCTGAGCTCTGCCATTCAGCCAGTTCTGGATCCAACTCACTGTCCATTCAACTAACCCACATTCCCTGAGCTTACCTATGAGGATGTTATGGGAGACAGTCTCAAAAGCCTTGCTGAAGTCAAGGTAGACAACATTAACTGCTCTTGTGTCATTAACGCATCCTGCCATGCTGTCACAGAAGGCTAACAGATTGGTCAAGCATGATTTCCCCTTGGTGAATCCATGCTGGCTACTCCTTGTGACCTCTTATTTTATATGGATGAACCAGTGGGACTCTGTCACTGCAAGACCACTGCATATTTGTGAGTCTTTCCAAATCTTACAAGAAACTAAAGCCATTTCTGCTGCCACATCTCTTTTCAATTTGCAAGCAGAAATCCAAAAAGAATCTTAATTCCTCTTTACATATACCTAGAGATACAACAGTAGTATCCTCTTCTTTCAACCCCCTATTTAATTACCTTCCTTTCAAGACTCCTGTATTTTTTGCCTGATTTTTGGTCATCAATAACAATTTTTACAAAATAGCTTCCCAAAATTCTTAATTAAATCTTAAATAAAAAGTTGTAGTAATTTTGTAGTTCATATTCGCTAATTTTAAGCCTTGGAGCCGTATTTTCTGTCATGTAATTAGGCTTCTCCCTGGTTTTATATTTTTAAGAAGTTAGGAATTACTTAGAAATAGATGCCCTCTGTCCTAGTGGCTATTTTTGGAATGGTAGATTTCACCTTGCCAGAGAACTCTGAATGAAGAGGAAACAGCCTGCAGAAGCAGAAAAGGCAGACCTCTGGAAATAATCTGCTTCCTCTTGCACTGCCTGGAACAAGACCCACCACAACATGGAAGCCACAAAACAGCACACACTGATAAATGGGCAAAGGTCTATCCCAACTGAATGCAGACATTGAGTTCAGATGTCTTAATTAGGGCTGTAGCTGTTTCTGTAGTATATGGGGGGAAAAAAAGATGTTTCAAGAGGATGATTCAGTTAATTTAAGACCGGAATAACTTTCTGGAGCTGTACTTTTTTCTCCACTAATTAAGAAGGAACATTGCTTTAAATAAGGTAAGTCAGCTGAGTGCTAAATTTAAATGGGATGAATATTAGCCAGAACCCCCATCTGCATTACATACCTGGGGCAATATTTAGTTCATCTCCTTCTCTAGGAACTAATGCACCAGAATACATTGGGGCATCAAACTGATGGTGCAAAGACATGTATATATTGGTACAGGAACTCACAATCTCTTCTTTCATAGGAGAGTGCATGGTTTCTGCTGCTGCCCAGAAAAGCACAGTCAAAGTCTTCCCTAAGTAAATGATTGCAGAAAGCAGAGGCAGTGAATAACAGAAGTGATATTTTCATAACTGCTACAGGAGGCCAGAGAATTATGTAAATGAAAACTAATCTCCAGAAAAAAAAGTATAAAACATTCCTGTATCAGATAAAAAATATGAACATTTTCTTCTGTACTTACAATCTCCATCTCAACTTGACAGGACTGCAAGCTGTCATTGAGTTCATTGTGCATAAAAATAAGTAACTGAAACATTTCCCAATTAAATCTCATTTTCCAAGAAAGGAGAAAAAACCCAAACCAAACCAAAACAAACAAAAAATCTCACAAAACAAAAACATCCACAGTGTTTACTTTCAAAGAGAAACAAAGAAAAACAGTCTGGAAAAAACAGTTTTTTACAAGCTGAGGGTAAGCTGCACCGGGGCCAGTTACTAACTTATAATTAAGGCATTGTCTCTGCAGCAAAGAGCAGAACGGGAATCTACCTGAGCAAGAAGAGGAGACCTGTTTACACCTTTTCTTACTCACAGTCAGCTATTGCTTGTGATTGTATATTTTTTTTATGGTTCAATATTTACAAAAAGACTGCAAATTTAAAAGAGATCCCACAGTTACAGAAGACAACATAATTATAAGGGTCAACTTGATAAGACATATAATCTTCAGAAACCTGCAGGTTTGCCTAATAAAATATTTATATCAGTCACTGTAGGACACCAAGAGAAAGAAATGGAAATGAATTCCTCAGGTGTAACTTTTCAGTACATGTGAAAATGTCAAAGAAATGTCGTATTTGGGAAGATTTTCAGAGGACACCAGTATTTTTCTTTTTCTTCTTCCTTACTAGACACAATTGCAAATTAAGTTAGCACTCTATCTGAGGCATATTGATTTATTTCTTATTTTACTGTCAAGGGATTTTTGTTTATATACTCTGCATATTTGCAGTTGATCATAAATTTGTATAAAACAAGTCAGTATCTACCATTTTAAGATCAATATTCTTGGCTACAAGACAAACTTCAATGTGCATGGTAGAAAATGCTTATTTTTGTGTATCCATGGGACAGTTATGATGGAAACAGAATAACGGGCTTATAAGGACTTGAAAGACTGAGGGCAGGAACTTGGTTTTCATAGGAGAGATCACCAGAGTCAGAAGCAGGTAGAATGAACAATGATAAAGAGAAATCTCTTAAGCAGATGTTTGTGAATGGTCTGAAAAAGCAAAGAAAGCATTTGGATGAAAAGACAAGGATCTCACAGGTGGGAAGTGAAGAAATGGGCTCACAAGCTCTCCTGTGGTGGAACACTGTGAATGATACAGAATGGCAAAGGATGACAGAGATAAAATCAGACAAATTTTCACACCATCTCTTCCATATGTATGAGTGTGTTTGTTTTTAAGAAATATCATTCCAGTGTAGCACACCCCCATTACTATCCAGGCACGAATCTTTACAGAAGTCTTTTTTATAACCTTCTGGTTTGTACTGAGACAAAAGAAAAAAGCAATCCATGATGAGAAAAGAGAGAATCAGCCAGCTCAGAGTCTAACAAGTGTCACTGCTGAGCCTCTTTCTGGGGGGTAGGAATTATAGTGCACTTCTCTTCTGGTATGTTTAGAAATATAATTGCAAATTAATTACTGTGTGATAATAAACAAACAGCTACAGTACACAGCATATTTACTGTACAGAGCTTTATTCCATCTCTCTAGTACTCCAAACAGGTGTTCAGTGTTACCTACAGCTAGAATTGGGGCTACAAATCAGCATGAGATTCATCAAAACGGTTCCCTGCCACTTCACACTATTACTCCAGCAGATATAATTCATACTGCTCAGCAGTGGAAGCATTATATGCACCTTCCCCCAGCCTCTTTCTCCCTCCTTGCAAAAATGTCAAGAGAGACAGAGAGAGAATATCGAAGGAGATCCTGAGTGTCAATGAAATACCCCACGGTGCTGAAGACAGAAAAAACATTGGCAAGAGGTTTTAATAAGGGAACTCTGTAGTGCATATCCAGGCCCTAAAAAGATGGAGCAAAACTATGGGAAGGGAAGAGAGGTGGAAAAGGGAGATTATATGTACTGGCTACAAAATTTATATATAAATACTCAGAAATCATGTAATGGTCTGTGAACTGTTTATCTGTACTGACATTTCAAGACTGACCACTAGGAAGTTACTGGAAGTGCTAGAGAACCCTTTAAGGACATACTGTGTTTGAGGTCAAATGATGAAAATAACACTGTATCTTATTTTAACAGATGACTAAGGCCTAATTGAGCTGTGTGACTTTAATCCACATACGTAAATTTATATTTCGTACTGAAATGCTTGTACTGACTGTTACATAGGCAAGTTCCACCTGCAGGAAACATGGATATAGGTCCAAAATGTGAAAATAAATCCAGATGCCTCAGCAATTTAATTAAGCCCAGTGCATTCTTCTCATTGATGTAAGGGACTTCCACATGACTTTGCAGATCCTATCATTCAAATGCCACCTGAAATGTCTAACCTGCTGTGATAGACCATTTTCTCTTCTATGTTTGACTTTTGCTCCCTGTCAGCCTCAACTGTACTATTGAAATGGCTGGAAAGTCTAATGCCCCCAGAAGACACACTGAGATAATTTCTCATGGAATTCAGTGACACATTTTTTACCTTTAAGAATACCGTGGTTAGGGATCACCTCTAGTGAGACTCCCCTGCTCTCAGCCTGTATCTCTTGAATGAGAAATTGAGAAGGATGTGGGATGAAGTCCATCGTGGTCTCTTACAAATTTTGGGACTCTCACCGCTACGATGTCAATCCTAGAGATGCTACGAGATTGTTCTGCCTCTATTGCTCTTCCTTTTTCTTTCAGATAAGGAAAGTGAGAATGGTCTGATTAGTACTAGTTTCAGTGCCATCGTAGCCTCTCCTTTCCATCAATTTTAAACCTCACTTTTATCCTAATTTAAGATCCCTTTAATTTCCAAAAGAGAGTAAAAGTGACATTGTGGGTTCAAGTCTTTCATGCTGAACTCTGCAGCCCTTTGACTGGTGTAGTGGAGCACTGATCCTTTTCTAGGTTGCCCAGAAATTAGGTGGGTGATTTTCATATGACTAAAATATCCTCCTATGTTGGTGTCATTACTGTTCAGCACAGGTATATGACACAGCAACAAAGGAGCAGCCTTCCAGCTTCTTGCAGTACACCAAGAGAGAAAATTGTGGAAGGAGATTGTGAGTGTCTCTGAAATAGCCAGGGGCGCTGAAACAGGAAACAGTCGCAAGCTGTTGTGGTCCTCAGCCCTATGCCTTCAGTTACCTATCTTGGCAAAGTAAGATGGCTTTGGTGGTACCAACAGTGATTTAGTGCATAGACAGAGGCCGTGACAGGGACAAATGGATATTTTTAATTTGCGTGTAGTAAAAAGAGTAATTCTTTTCTTTTAGGTATAGACCTCTTGCTGTGAGACATGGATTTGCTAGTTTAATAAAACATATTGTATATAGCTATACTCTAAGAACTGTATTTTAAAGTTAGCTGAATGCTGATTCTATTTAATGGGTTTATTTTTACCAAAAAAAAAAAAAATCTGACCTGATTGTATCTTATTCTACAATATCATCTCTATATGGCACTGTTGATTGCAGGCTGATGGAGAGGTTTGATCCAAAACATTCAAACCTTCTTACCTAAATTTAACACCCTTAATCTATATTTAAAGTATGTAGAATTAAATGGCCTGATTTTCAGATGTTCTGAGCACTCACAGATGTTTCAAATGCCAGTGGGAGTGAACATTAACATGCATAGAGTAAACTGGTTGCAGCCACAGCACTGATGTGAAGACTGCTGCATCCCTGCCAAACAACACAGAGATGGTACCAGCCTTGGAGAGATTAACAGCAGCCAGGAGAACAAGAGAGGGGGCCTGTATGCCTCCTGCTCTCTCTCAGTAATCTGTCCCTTCACCAAGACAAAAGAGAATTTACACTACTTCCAGTTATGCTGTGATATTCGTGTTTACACAGTACAAGTGTTTTTTACCAGTTTGGGTACTGCCCTGTTAGTGCCTTGCACTTGAGTTTCGGAATGCAGTGAAGTACGACTGTGCTGGGTGAGGAGTCACGGTTCCTCACAGACATGCTCTAGTCACTGCAGCAAGGACTCCCCAAGAAACCCCTCTGTTCTCAAACACAGGGACATCAAATCCCCAGCTGCACTCTTAGTGATACTGAAGTAATGCATAAGCCATTCCTCTCTGTTTCCTAGCCTGTGAAGAAAGATTAATAGTTTTTCGCCCAACTAACATGCTTCAAGGATGGCTTACTGGTTAGATTCTCACCTGGTGTACACTGGTATAATTATATGGATTTGTACATCAATTAATATAGCACTGGGAAATATGTTTCCGATTTTCCTGTAGCTTTATAATCTCCCTAACAGCATAAAAGCAATGGCAACAAGGAGTGCATTTCCCTCTTTATGAGATGAAAAGTATTCCAGGATGCAGAGTAGGAACTTGTGTTTTAAACCAGTTGCAGGGTAGAATGAAATCCTTTCAGTTCTTTAAGAACTTGTGCCTCCTTGCCCACCATTGCCCAGTATAAAAATAATTGAATATTTGACATACATGACTATCAAAATAAAACTCATGAATTTAATCAAAAAAACGTGATTTCTTTTGATAAGGAAGTGAAATATACATATAATAATCTAATCTTTTTGCTCCCATGGGGCTATGCACTTAGCTATGAGAATCTAAAAGATCGGGCATAGAAAGTTCAACCAGCTCCTCTATAAAATTCTTTTCAAAAAGAGATTAAAAGTGGCTTCACAAATTGAGTGCAAGATTATGATTTGAACAAAAAGTAACAGTTTCCTACTGTTATGGTTTTTTTCTGCTGCAAAGGAAAAATCCATCTCTTGCATACACAAAAAACATGATAGTTGGCTTCTTCAAATATATTACAGCCACAAAAAATATTTAACTATTCATTTCAATTACATTCTGCACTGTAGAATAAATTGTAGTGTCTGTAGTTATGCAGACTTAAGGCTCTTGAGTGGGAAGCAGAAATAAACGAAGTTTCAGAATAAAATGTTCATTACAACTATCTCAAGCTTGACACAAGAAAAGCTTGCTTCTCCTATTACTACATGTCAATACATAGCAGTACAATATAAGTGTCTTCCATTTTCCCCTATTTCACGCTAGATTTGTCTGATAGATGAGTGTACTTAAGTAAATAGCACATGCAATTTTAATAGGACAGGTGCTCTGAATGTACAGGGAAGGTCATTCCTATTATTTCAATTAACAGCATAAGCTACAAAAACACATGAGGGTGAATTAATTTAAAGCTTCAATTTAATGCTACTAGTAAGGACATCCTTAGGCCTCTTGGTTGTCTTGACAACTCCTGCATCCCAGCCTGCAGAAGCCAATCTCTGCTGTTCCCCTTCTCAGCATACAAACAGTTCAGATAGTACATTAGCAAAGAATATGATGCCCATGTAAATGTTGAAATATTTTTGTTGCCATAGAGATAAGAAGAATGGCAAAAATACAGGAGCACTTGACATACTCCAAGGCAGACTTTTAATTAAAAAACCTCAAATGACAATGCCAAGATGGCTGAACATACCATAGTGCTTTTATGCTAACCTACTGCATACAAAAATCTGAGTCCAAATAATATACTTGCTGGTGAAGGGACTAAGAATCACAGGTAACTGGTAAATTTAGAGACCCAGGGTTTTCAAGAGGTGAAATAATAATGAATTTTTTAATAATTATAAAATAATGTTTTAAAATGGTAGACAATTCATTACAATACTGTGATTTTATGTATTTCAGAGAAAAAAACGTTGCAAATATTGCAGAGGGGGAGGGGTAGGGTAGGGGTGGAAATCTAAGCTTGGCAACAACAGTAATTCAAGTATCTTGCAAATGATGTGACTAGACAAAACAACCTTGTACTCAGTGAGAATCAGTATTTACTCTCTATACCTGTTTTAAATATATGTTCAGTTCCACACCTACACTTGCAAACTTGCAAGTAACTCATAGGTAAGTCACAGCAAGTAATCAGTTCAGCATCCCTGTTTGGAACATGCCAGGAATTACTTAAACTGCCTGTGCTTTTACCTGATGAGGCAAAAAACCAGGCGTGTTAAAGAGTAATAAATTCCCATCCTATTCAGTGACTCGTGCTCTTCTTCAGCTCCACTAACAACTTTTAAATATTTGTCTTTGCAGTCAAAGTAGAAGTGGGGAACACGACTGCACTGGTGAATCAAAATAGGAACCATTCTGACATATGATTAATAGGCACAGAATCCTGAAGGGTTACAAAAGTATATGTTTAATTAATGCTGCTGCCATTTTGTATAGAGCTGTCTGACTTCAAACTTGCCACAGAGATGTCTTATTTACACGAAAGACATGGGAATGTTGGCCTGAATCCAAATAAATATTTTACGCACTTAGTACAAGGCTGGAATTCAGTTCTAGGTGAAATACAAAGTTTTGACTTAACGGCATATTTTAGCTCACCTTATTAGTTGCATCTGGGAATTTTTTCCTCTCTCCTAAAGTTTGTAGATGGGTTCATGTTCTAAATTCTAAACTTCATAGCTTATGAAAAGACATATCACAAAATGTGTTTGTGCACAGCTCTATTACTGCCAAGATTAAGGCTGAATTTGCTTTCTGTCCTTATATTATTCCAAAGCAACTGTACAAAATTTTACCAAGACCACTCTCCTAAAACATCTCCCCTCGTCATGAGCAGACCTTTAGGTTATTTAAAAAACATCTGCTTTACAAATTTGTATCCAATGTATCTCAGAAACTTAGCTGAATCACAGATTTCTCTAAGAATCTCCTGGTCAGACTGATTTTGTTCCCTCAGAAAATGGTATTTCATGTCATGATAATTCTGTGTTATATATGTACATTAAATTTATCTAAAAATCCGTTTGTGCAATCTTCATGTATATATGAAGAGTACTAGGACTTTGTCAAGGATTTTGCATATAGAGTGTTTTTTATTCATGTTATTTTTTTATTACTTTTTGGGTACCTGAAATAAGCCAAAAATTAAACAAAACTTGTTTATGGACATATTCCTGTCAGGAAAAAGAAAAACAAAACCGAAACCAGAAAACACAGGCAGAATGGAATGCAGATATACTTGTAGCTATATGGGGACCTGAAGGTTTCCAGCTGAGGCTTTCAGGCAGATTTAACTGGAGAGGATGGGTTGGTGGCTGCTCCAAGCTGTCTACACCTTTCCTTACCAAATCCAGCCCCAGATGGCAGTCACCTCCAGCACAGTTTGCCAGAAAGTCTCCCCTTATTTCATTCCCAGAAAATGCAAGCAGGAGCAGATACTCAGGGAATGGCAGCACCGAGGAACAGATTTATGGGCTCATCCCGGGCAAAGGAGCCAGACTGTGGTTCCAATGGCACAGCTGTTTGTGTGAAACTGAAGGCAAGAGATGGAGGAGATGTTTTTGCTTTTGAAATGAGTCAACACCCTTCCCTTTTGGGTGTAAACATTAAGAATTAGCTGTGCCTGTTCACATACACTATGCTGAGGTAGCTTCCAATTAATATTCTGAGTAATGTAATGTCTTCATTTTAACTTGGAATATCTTCATTGTTCTAGGTCTTGGATAAACTTCTGGCTGTCCTGCTTCTCACTGTCTGAGGCTGCTAAGAACAGGTAAGTTGATTAACATGTCACAGTCTGACCCCAGGGGTTTCTGAATCTCTTGTCAAAGTATTAGCTGTAAGGATCCCAGACTCAGCATCTCGATTTCTGTGTTGCCTTCATGGAGACAGGTCTTCAGCATTTAGGGCATCCTGGAAGCCTAAATGGTCCCTAAGGCTTTTGTCCAGGGATGACACTGAGAGAAGAATGTATTTTCCCAGACAGTATTCCTTCCTGAAACTATCAGAAAGTCTTTGTGAAAGCTAAGTGGTCAGTATTAAACTTGTTTTCCTTTGAGATGTTCTGTATGCCTACACAGGAAACTGCCAAGTCCTTAAGGAGTACAAGAGAAGGAAATCAATTTATTTCTGTAACTCCTGGTTCAGTCACTTAGCTTAGTATGTGATGTTCTTTTTATTTCTCTCTACTGAAGCAAGGAGACTGACTCTTCCCACATGGAGGCAAAGATCTCTTTGGCAAATAACTTCTGAATAATCCAAAGATCAAGGAAATGTGTTTTATGACCCAGGAAGGGAAAAAAAGCATAGTAGCAACAGCGGCAAATTTTCCCTGAACTTCCTTAAAGTAGCAAGTAAATGTGCTGCTGAACTGGGCTTCAGCAGCTGCCAGTGTGTCTGACATTGAGTCCTGCCATATTGCCTTCCCCAGGCTGGCACAGAGAAGCGTGAGCAGTGAGTCACTGAGGGAGGCGATGCAAGTGATCTTAAGTTTCAGTATCATTTCATTTTCAAAGGAACCACAGAAGCAGAATTGCACAGGAATGCATCATTCCAATCGACTGATGGATTGTGTGAGGGAAATGTGTTTTTATTTTGATTCAGATTAAGATTATGCATTTTGGTGAGTCTTAATGAAAAGTAAATTGATACCACAAAGTAATGGGATACACATTCTAGCAATTTGTCTCCCAGTGTCACACCTAGGAAGCTCAGGCTGGGGAGTGGCAAGACTCTGAAGCAGCAGCCTTTCCAGGCACCTGCCCTCTGTTTCCAGCCATCTCAGAGGAGTGATTTCATCTCCAAAGAACACCAATTTCCAAAGAAAGAAGTATTTCGTTATAATTTTTCAGCCATCTGTGTATTTTTCTTTACAAAAGAATTTCTAACAGTATCAAGTCCCTATTGACTGGGTTACATCATGAAGTAAAAGAAACATACTCCTTTCTATGTATCCTGTTTGCTGCTCACCTCTTAGTCATTCCCAGGGATAATTCTCCTGGTTATCTCTCACTGACTGCCATTTTCAGAACACCTATGTGCTTGGGTAAGCCATTTTCCGAAATAAAGCTTAGCATAAGAAATATTGGTTTGATATTTAAAAAAATTTCCTCTGTTAAATGCATTCAAATAATAACAATAACATTTTTTGCCTGTGATTGTTGTAGTCAAATCCTTGAGTCAATCTTACAATACCTGTCAGACGTATCACTCTGTAAGTATTTTGCCCAAGTAATCCATGTCAACTCTACTCCTAGAACTTACTCACAACATTTGGCCTACAATTTTACTATTCAACATTTACATGTGTAGAAATACTGCAAAGAGGATGTGCAGAAGCCTGAGCCCTGTTTATGTTGCACTTCTGCAAATTAACATGTAGATCTTTAAATGAAGAATGCAGAGCCAGGTAAAAATGCTTAATGCATCTCTGAATATCCATTTTAGCTTCGCATTCACATGAAAAGCCACTTAGAATTGTTACACTTCAGTAATTCCCAATCAACTTAGTGACAAAAAGATGGGTTAAAAGGTCTAATTGGTCTTTCCATTTCAAATACCAGTAATGCAATGAACAGATTGTTCATAGTAATAATAATCGGTAGAGTATTTATGACAAATCTCTCAATATGTTTGTATTAAGACAGTCTAAAAATTGCTTTGAAAGGTGTGTGTAGGAGTTGGAGAGTTAAAGGCATTAATAAAATTAATTTCAAACTGGTCAGACTGCTTCTTCCTTGTGCTTGGATAGGAATGTAAATAAGAGTTTTCTTGGCTAAATAAAAGGTAAGTTTACGACCCCCATCTGTGATGATTTCAACAAACTTTCCTGAAAATCTTTCAGTAAACTATTCCCATAATGAAACACTGTCTGTGTTAGAATTTAATAAAGTTTCATTTTGTTTATTTCCTTTAATAAAGTGGATCCCAGCATCTTTGAAAATCTAGAACAGTGGATTCAAGCCAAGACGCTTGTGGTGAGTCCATTTTCTTCACACTTGAAAACTGTACTGAAAATGCGTAAGAACATTGAAAGCAAATACAGCACACTGTAAACAATGAAATCAAACTAATTTTCTTAACAAAATAGAATTTGATGTTGTGAGAAGCAGATCCACGATGATCTCTGTTTTGATGGGGATGTAGATGGCAGAGCTACATAATTTATTTTCTTTAATTTACTTTCTTCTGCTATAGATGTTTTTCTGTATTTGTAAACACCAAGTGTTCCCCTTGCCAATTTGAAATATCCAATAGCAATTTTCTGTTCTGACTTTTCTTCAACCTTAGTGGTTGTGTTTGGATGATCACATTAATTTTTTCTCTGTCTTCACTGTTTGTATTATCACCACTACTTTTTTCAAAAAATTGCTTTATATCTTGCTAGTATACAATCTAATTATCTGTCTCAGCATATTGCAGTTGCAGCTAGGATGCCTTCATTACTTCAAAATATCTTTGATCCTTCTTACTTTTTCTAGCTCTCACTCATCTATAAGCACTTCAAATGGCAGGGTTTGTAGGGACAGGTAATATAATTTATTAGCCTAAATGACACAGTGGGGAAAACAAAACAACACAAAACAAAATCACATTTCCAAGGCCATAAGCCATTGCTTGGGCCATTTTGACATATTGATGCTGCTAATTTCTTTTCTTCCCAGAATTACACATTCTGCCTTACTTTATATGCTGAACAAAAAATCATTGAGCTAAGCTATAATCCTCAGTTCCATCCCATGATGATACTTTGCAGAAAACTTAACCATAAAGCAAAAGAATCTCTCCCAAACAGGAAAACATTCTGAAAAATAGACTACGAGCAGCACCTAGGAAAAGGGCTAGCAGGAAACGGATGTGCAGGCATAATGCAACTTGTAAATAGAGTCCTGAAAGGAGGGCTCTTGCTGCCTGGAACTGGGGAACACAGGTGACTCAGAAGAGTAGGAAAAAGTGCAGGTAAAATGACAGGGAAGGGATAAACTTGAAGACAGAAAAGAATCAGTGTTCATGTTCACATACTCCAGAAGTCCACTCAAAAGCTTTAGGCGCATTATTAAGGATAAATTCTCATTTTTCCACTGATGCCAAACACTCCCTATGTCTGCAAAGCACCAGGACTTGACATTTTTATACCGTGGCATGTTTATACTGAGACAAGTTGTTTGATGTCAATTA
The DNA here is from genome assembly GCA_013396735.1 of Grallaria varia. NCBI lineage: Eukaryota > Metazoa > Chordata > Aves > Passeriformes > Formicariidae > Grallaria > Grallaria varia. The sequence goes on from VWZG01003988.1 coordinate 125,182, forward strand.
AAATGGCCTCTCTGATGACTTGGGAACAGAGTAAATAAGCTTTGTATTTGGAGATACAATCCCTCCTCATTCTCCCCACAATAAAATAATTCTAATAACATTCAATAAATGTTGATGGAGTACCCCTATATTTGTTTTGTCTCTAATCTCTGATGACACAGGAAGAATGCATGTGGACCAAATCTTAACCTCCATTTCTGTTGACCTGTATAATTCACAGGTGACTTGTTTGCTGATCCCAAATGATACTCAAACACTCTATTGTGTGTCCTCATTCTACGGATGATTAGATGAGAAAGAGAGGGAGAGCTGGAGGCAATATGTGATGTCATGGTACTGCAAGTCTATTCGGGATGGTCAGATTGCTCACACAGGCAGAGCCAATTCATTCTGCTGAACTTCTGTCACTCACGTAGGTTGTGAAGCAAAGTCCTATTATCTACCATGCCATGCGGCTAAGAGATGGCACACTGCTCTCAGGCAGGGACTGTGCATATGCATAGCAACACAGGTTTACAGAATATCTATCTCTAGAGATAGAGTCCTCTGCAGATGATGTGCCACAACATACTCCTAGGAAGAATAAAAGACTCGCAGCTGATACAATAGCTTGAGAAATGACTATACTCAAGATCAAAAGGAGCTGAACTGCATAATATCAAGGAAAGGAAAGCAGAAAAGAGATGGGTTACTGAGGACTGGAAAAATAAAGGCTTAATCAGCCAGGAAGATTGACAATCATATCATGAGCTGTCTCATGAAACCTCAAGTTTGCACCACCCTGTAAGCAACGCTTCTTCTGCCTGCAATGCAGCCATAGGAGGCAAAGTTGCGTGTCACCAATTCACACACTGTAGATTTGGGCATGCGTGGTGAGGAGTGGTTTACAGTGCCCGTCCAACCACCTGTACAGGAGGCAGGGGTCCTTGCACTCATTCATCTGCTTTGCCCCAAACATCTTTTTATTGTATAAACATGCATGTGATTGTGGAAATAACAATTGGAGCCCAACAGGCTCAGCATCTCCCAAAGCCCCGCTTGGAGCAAAGCACTTCCATTCTCTCTAACGCTTCAAAAATGGCATCTTTTGGCCTAATTTTCGGAGGTGACTAGTGATTCTGATCACTGCATCTGATCAAATCCATTACTGCAAAGGACGAATGCCCTGCAAATACCGAAGAATAGGCTGGTTTAAATCATCTAACATCTTTTGAAATTTCAGGCCACATGACTTGCCTAAATTGACACTTATGCAGGTGTGTGTGTACAGGGATGAGAGAGGAGGAATTCATGTGCTTATGAGAGGGTGCATTAGCCCACTCCTGAAATGGAACATGAAAACTGTCTGATTAAAAATAGAAGACTATTCATCCACCACTAAAAATTACATTAGACTGCCTCTTCCTCATGGAGCCACACAGGGAATTAGGGAAGCTGAGGTGAGGCAAACTAAATAAGAAAATGGAGTCAAAAGGAAGAATATCCTGACAGAAATAGGGTCACAAACAGAAAAAATCATCAGGTGTTTCTGTAAATGCTGGAAGCAAAGTAAAGCTGTCAAGGGACTTCTTGTAACTGCACATAAAAAGATTTTACTTTATGGGTGAGCGAAGCAGAATGATTTAAAAACTTGGAAGAAAAGGACACATAAGAAGAGAACACAATATTGAGACAGAAATTGTTGAAAATCTAAGTTTTTTTACCTACTGTCAATCACCAAGGGATAGCAAAAAAAAAGGAAAAAAAAAAGTTTGAATTGAATAATCATACATTTAACCAAACAGGAAAAATACCCCTGTTCTTCACAGACCCAGGTATCCGCTGTCATTCAAACAAAGCTCAGCTCAAGAATATTAATTTGACAATTGTGATGCAAAATTATCTTCACACTTTATATGGAATCTTCACACTTTATATGGAATCTTCACCTTCCTCTTTATGAAATGTAGGAAGAAATTGAAGATTTCTGAAGAAAGAAGACAAAGGTATCTGAAGAAAGACAAACATTTAATCTATTTTTTGTTTAGAAAAGTAGGGGAGACACTGAGGTTCCCCTGCAGCCCATGGTGCAGACCATGGTGAGGCAGCTGTGCCCCTGCAGACCATAGAAGATGCAGAGATCCACCTGCAGCCCACAGAGGAGACCCATGCAGGAGCAGGTGTGTGCCTGAAAGAGGCTGTGACCCCATTAGAGGCCCCTGTTGGACGACCATCCTGGCAGGTACCTGCTGACCCATGAAGAGGGGAGCCCACACTGGCCACCATAGGTTTAGGACAAGATAAGAAACAGGCTTTTTAATGCTTGTGGTGCCAGAAATAAAGTTCAACTAAATTTGTCTTCAGAACTATAACCCAGTAATGCTGTAATAAATTGAACTCAGTCTACAAACAAAAATCAAACCCCAGTATTATTTTATGTATGTATCTGTATGCAAATGCACACATGGGAAAGAATAACTTTACCCATATTTAAAACTAAATGTTGTTACAACAATTAAATCTGTATTAATTTGTCTTGGGAGCGGTCATCCAGAGAGGCTGAGGAATATCTGTCTTTGGAGATGTGCAAAACCCGTCTGGAACTGGTTCTGGCCAACCTGCTGTAGCTTACCTGGCTTGAGCAGGGGGCTTGGACAGGTTGACCTCCTGAGACGCCCTCCAACCTCAACCCTTCTGTGATTCTGTAAATCCCTTGGGTTTCATCCATTATTCACATAGCCAGTGTTATTTACCACATAAAATTCTAAAGCCATGGGATTCAAATCATCATCAAAACCTAAAGGCATTTTTTAATTCTTTTAGTAGGTCACTTCTGGAAGTTATCAATACACGCACATATATTTTAGAGTCACTGTTGGCAACCTTACTTACTATAGGAAAGCATTTTAAAAGGAATTTGAGCTGAGAATAAACTGGAAACTGAATTGATCCAGAGTGTATTTCAACTTAGACCTAAAGTCTGGATTTTCACTGGTTAGCTCCAGCGTGTTGTCAGTAGAAAGCATGGCAGACAGACAGTGCCCCTCAGATTCAGCTGGTTTTCTATAGGACTGTATAGGACTAGAGTACAAAATACTTTCCTCATTGTAAATACTTTTTATTGAAACACTAATTAACAACAATAATTTAAAAAAATGTTATTACTGGGGATGCTTTTACTCCTGGGCCTAGGTCCCACAGGTTTTGAAGGTCATAGCAAAATTTCTACTTCAGTCACATGTGACCAGACATTTTGCCCATGAATAGACATTAGAGCTGATATCATCCTATTTTAACATGATTTTGTTACTTGAAATTGATAAGGCTTGTTTGTATTTAGCAGGTGCGTTTTCTTAACCAGCATTATTAGAGTAAATTCTCGAAGAGGATCACTTTATGTTTATGAAATATAACCATCTTCCAGATTCCACTGGGGCCTTGAGATACTCACTAATACAGTCAAACTAAGGAAAACCACAAATGCCAGCCTACTTTAGATTAGCATGTCAGCGATCATTAAATCTGTTCTCAAAGGAGCATGTCCATTTTTATTGTCACTCAGAGCAGCTAAAATGACAAACAAAATAACGTCCTGTGAATACCATCAGCAGTTCACCACACCATATCAAGTAATGTGACAATGCAATCCATGGATTAAAAACCAAGATGCTGCTTGTAAGTAAAATTTTTAGCTCATTCTGTTTATCATTGTATTTCCCAATCTGGCACCGTGAACCATAAATAATCCTATCATTTATTAATTACATTTTCTAACCTAGTCAAGAAGAATCCTGCAGTGTGAAGCAGCAGATCATGAATAAATGGTTCATTGAAAAGCAACTCTTATTGCCAAGTAGTTGTAAATTAGGGTTGTGATAATTACCTACTTTAACCTTTTCAAACAGGTTCCTCTAAAAAGCTTCAGGATGGATGTTTTATTATAACAACTTTGACCTCTAATTTGTTTTGCATTATGACAAAGAGATGCTGTGATTAAAAATTTGGTACTTCACCTTATGTTATAAAACATCCAAACAGTAGGCTTGTGTATGTTTGTATATATTCATATGGACATACACACATATGCATATAACCATAAAACTCTCATGTTCTGTCTACCAAACACAGCTACAGAAAACATAGGAGGCAGCTGAACTGCAACATGTTGGTGCAGCCAAGGTAGCACTTTATCAAATATACTGTGAGAGCGACACCTTTACAGAAATAACCCATGTGTTGCTCCTTGCCCTGCTGATCATATAAGCTATGATTATCAAACAAGTAGGGGTCCAGTAGGTGAAGATTTGTTAGAGGAAGGAGCTGGTGCAGGGGACCTGAAGTTTGCATTCTTTGGGTGTTTTTCTTTCAGACTGACTCTCTTCTAATCCCAGAGGCAACATGCTTATTAGTGGTTGGAGTGCATTAGGTGACTCCGAGAATGCATCTTCCAGTTTAATTTAATCCAAAAAGAATCCAAATCACACACTAGGAGGCTGCTTTGCAATGGGAACCACAGTGAATTGCATGGACTCAAAATGGTGATGATTTCAAACACATGGTCCCTAGCCAAAGTAAAACGTGACTCCTCTGTTCCCGCAACACAAGATCACAGATCAGCCTAGAGGCAGCATAGCCATGCTGGTCCTGTTAATGCTACTAAAATGCCTGCACAACTTTGGACCAGGAATTTGGTCAAGCATACCAGCACATGACTGTCTGTAATTGGCCCCACACTGCCTCAGCAAGAATGGGACTGTGCACTGCCTCAAGCTAGCCAAGCCAGCAGTGGAGCTTTAGGATATGACAGAAGAACAATGAAAGGAGAAAATTTAGTTCTTAATATGCTTTCCTTGATGGTCATAAGACTTGTCACTTTTTCCCCTTGTCTTTCACCATAGCAGGTCTGAATCTAAGGGGAAAAGAAAGGTAACTCCCTGCCCTAGAATATAAATAGAAATTGCATACATGATCCTTGGTATTGGTAGTAATAATTGTTTTTCAGTTAAACACCAGAAAAGAAAGGAGTTTTAGGATTCAGTGGAGAATTTAGGAGATAAAATTGGGGATGTCAGCAAACAGTCCTAGTTACACAAGCATGTAGGCACAGTATCCAAACAAGTTTTCTACCACTGAAAACTACATGAAGATGAACCAGAAACTCACAAAACAGTGTAAACATTAAATACTACACAAAAAACCTCCCAAAGTAACTCCAAAACTATTACTCAAAATGTTCTCAAACCTCATCTTTGTCCATTGTATCACTAGCCTTTCTGCCACATGGAAGGTCTTAATTTTAGACTTATCCACTTGTCTTCTGTTTCCCATGTCCAATTAGCACAAAAAACCTACTCACAGACACCACTCTGAAACTCTCTTCCAATTCTCTTACCAATCTTTCTTGGCATTTTCTAGAACAGTGGGTTTAGCCTGAAACTGTGAAGTCATCACCCATTTGGAAACTTTTTGTAGACTCCTTTCTAGTCAAGTCAAAATTGCCACTTTTATAGCTGTGCATCATCTTCTTATTCCAATCTGTTATTTAGCCAACTGATACCTGTCAAGGTACAACATGTGATTTCACTGTTACAGCATAGAAACAAAATCCATTGAAAGCAATAAGTTTGCCAGTCAGCAGTAGAAATGGTGTGATGTTTTCTTCCAGTTTGGGAGAGAAGTATCATATTCCCAGCTCATGAAAATGTGCTTAAGCATTCTCCTTCTGCCCACTTATAACATGTTGAGATTAGGATGTCTTGAGATCCTGGCTGGAGGAACTGCCCAATCTAGGAGCAAAAGACAAATCACATGGACACCTTTGAATAACCAGGGCAGGTTCTTTGAAATGCATTTTTCAGACAATGCAGTTTTGGTTCTTTCTGAGCTAGGGATAAGATGATGCACATTAAGCAAAAATAACTTCTGTATATTCAATGTACCAGGTTTTGTGTTTAAATAAAGCATCTCAGACCACACCTTAATATTTTAATGTGGTCAGAGGCACCAGATGGCTCCAAAGGGCTGCATCTGTCCCTGCTTCATTGCTACAGACAGGCACCTCAGAGCCACTTATGTAACTTTCTTTTTCAAAGTATTGATTTTCCAATGGTATTTTCACTCAAACCAAAATCTGATGATATGCAATAGCAAAGCATGGATTCCCTGAGTACATGGCTTCTCTTGTCCACAGTGCAGCTTGAAAAACTGAGACACAAATCTGAGACACAAACCTTATCTAGTTATAGGCAAAAGCAGGTATTTGCTATAAGGGCCATTTGAGTACCCTAAAGCACAAAAAACGCTGTTTCAAAGTCGCTTACTGACATAGAAACAATGTAAAAAGCACAAGGTACACTTTTTCTTACAAGCAGTAGGGTCCAAGACAGTAATGGAGCAATGTGAGATTGTTTGAAAATATCCTTGTTTTATCATCTTCCAGGGGAAAAGAAAGGGTAGTTAATGACTATTTGTCAATGTAGAGTCATGAAAGTAACTATCAGCTCTAAGACTATGTGTAGTATCAATATTTGCTTGTCTCTATGGCTCAAAGATTTAAGATACAGGGAAATGAATGAATGTGTTTTTAATATGTTTTATTTCTCCCCTCTCCCCCTAGGGATTTTTTCCAACAAAGACATGAGTGGCAGAAGTAGATTTAATGATGGCATTTAAGCTCTCACTCTTTTGGTAGTAATTATAAATGGTTTCATGATATGAAACAGGTGTTTCAGCATGTTCCATTGGGCAGCACGAGGAACATTTTTCTCCCTGATGTCATTGTACATGATGTATTCCATAATTGCTATTTTCTGATGTAGAATACATTTAGATGAGCACTAGGAAGAAATTCAGCTGTTTTATACATTTCGGTTGGTCTGTTAAACAAGAATCAGGTTTTACAAACTCTTGTCAAGTGACAAAACATCATACATGAAGGACTCTTGTTTTGATTCAGTCCCAGTGACATTAAAAATGCCCATGCCCTGATGATAAAAAATCCAGATTATTTACAGAATGTTTTCATTTTTTGTAAACTAAATATTTAATACGAAAACAACTGCAATAACACATCCAAGGATGTCCTGAAATGACCCTTGATAGCTGGCATTAAATATGAATTGAGGGATGCAAGGCTTCATGGGACTAAAGGCATCTCAGTGCTCTTTTATGCTGTGATAGTACTTCTACTTACTTAAAAAAAAAAAAAATACTTCTACTTACTTAAAAAAAAATAATAAAACCAAACCAAACAAAAAAACCCAACAAAACAAAGTGCTATATAAGATATAACAATAAGCTGGTTTAATTGTAATTCTTGTTATAATTAGGTATTTCGTAGCAGTCTTTTCCTTGCTACATAAATTTTGTTGGTACTGTCAGCTTTGAAAGATAAAAAAACACCTTTCTTAATGTTTTTGTAAGCAAAATAGAAACTATCAGACAAAATACACTTAAATTGTATTGTCAAAAGCCCACATACATCCAACATGTATTTCTATCACAAACTAAGGCCTAAAGGAATAAAATGATTACTTCACTTTATAGCCCAGATAAATGGTGTAATATAAATAAATATTTATTTTTTTTTTGTATGGAACCAATTACTTCTCATATGTAAGCAACTGTTCTCTGTAAGTAACTAGCCTCTATCATTTAATGAAGCCACAAGCAAATAAGCAATTTTCAAGGATACTTTAGGCACAGGTAAGAACCAATGTTGGCCCTGGAGAGTAAACATCAACACCATCAGGATCTGAGCTTCCCTTAAACATAACTGCTAAACCCTGGCTTAGCCAAAGTCAATCACAACATGCCCACTAACCAAGGTTAGACCTAGTTATGTGTTTGGCTTTCCTAGTTGCAGACATCAGTCACACCGAGGTGTGGATGAATTACCTGAGCTCACAGACTCCCTGCAGCAAAGGCTGTGGGTGCTGGGAACCTCCCAGTTCATCTTGGCTGAAGGGTATCCCTGTGACCCACTTCTCAGCCTCTGCATTGCAGTACATTAGCTGTCCTACATAGAGAATCACAGTCTACAGAAACTGCCCTCTCATTTTGCAGTGGCTTTTAAAACAAGTTTCATTGATTGTACATAGAATGAAATGCAAACCCATACAAATGGCTCAAGTATGCATCATGTATGGAACGTACGTGTATCAGTTGCTGAGACTGGATGCAACTAAACCAAGCACACAAAACATTTCTCATCATAATTAAAAGAAAAAACAAAACCAACCCAACAGGTCAGAAAAAGAAATTCATAACCCAGTCCTTTCAAATTCCTTTAAAATTCTGGGTGCCAAATACAATTTATAATGGAAAACAATCTGAGAATTGCTTCTGCTGAGTGAGTGATGGAAGGTAAATGCTGGGGAAGATACATTCCATCCTTTGACAGCAATGCTGATGGAGGTTAGGGCCATACAAGTGTCTGTACACTGTCTGAACAGTCACCTTGTCAAGCCTGTGAGCAGAAGGCAGCCAGCTCCTGCTCTTCTATCCTCTCTGTCATTAACTATTGATCACTTCCTATTTTTAAGCTTCACACTAGTGGCAAATGAATAAATTGACAGCTTAATTATTTGGCTGTCCTAAAGACATTCCCAAAGCCTATCCTCAAGGGGAAAAGCTGCCTACAGATGTACATATAAAACCAAATGGGAAAAGCAGAGATTCTCAGCAGAATATCCTGAAACGTCAAGTCGTTTCTTAACCTGACTCACCTCCCTTTGTTCTGGAGTCAATGCAGATAATTGCAACCTCCATTGGCTCCAAGAAGCCAAGTCTACTGTACCAGGCATTGGAGGATCGGCCCCAAATGTTGTTGTTTGAAATGGGAGACTCCTGCTCTTAGTGAATGTGGACCTGAGGCCTTTTGGGGATGGGTCATCCCTCAAATGACTCACAAGGACAAAAATCACTTGGTCATGCCATTGTAGAGCTTCCCAGAGAACTCTAGCAGAGGATTGGGGTTTGGGCCCTGATGTGACATGCATCCTAGACCTCAGGGGGCTCTCAGGAACCTGTCCCAAAGTATCCAACTGCCAACATAGCACCTGCCCCCTACCCAGGCATGTGAGCCTAAAGCCAGCAAAGCGGGTTGATCCAAGATCTAACCTGGGCAGGCTGGGAAACTTTGTAAAAAGAGTTACTTCAGCTTTGCAATGCCTGTAGAGCCACAAAGGGACATGTATGACTTACTTCTACCTGTTTCCATCCCTCTCAAGCTTCCCAAAGTCCTTATTCTCTCTTCGTCCATGAACTGGAAGTTTTATTCTCTGTCATTTGTCATTTAACTGCAGGAAAGGCCATAGCATTGACGTGTTTTCCCTTTGAGCTCTCCAGTCCTAGGTAACAGCTTTTAGAGGCACCCATGGAAGTTCATGCAGGCAATACCTTCCCTTTCTGCTGCCACAGACATGGGCATCACTCCCGGTCAAGGTAGCTCAATGGTTAAAATTGGCTCCAACACCCTTTTTCAGGGGCTTTCCCCCTTCTTGACCCACTGAAAGCAACTGCTCAAAGCAACAATTTCCCACCTGGCGCACTTAGGAACTTGCTGATATGGACTAAGGGCAAGAAAAATGCCCTATTTGTTGAACTCCGTGACAGCTGGTAGTTATGGGGAAAAAAAATCCACCTCAACGTTAAGGTCTGTTCAGTGGAGTTAAAAAGTCACAGGGTTTGAAATCCTCTTACTACAGAGGCATGGCAGAGCAGAGGGAAAGCTGGCTGCCTAGTTATATAGGACATGTCCACTTCATTGAAAATCCTAATTAATTACCATTTGGTAACTCTCTTGAGTGTAAGGATCTGTTAGACTAAAAACAAAATAGCAATAATCTTGGTAGGCAGCAACAATTTTATTTGTATGCATGTATTGCACATAGGCAAACAGGAGTTCTGTGCTTGCACTTCCAATCTCTATAGGATTTTACCCTGAACACTTTGTTTAGGTCAAGGAACTTCTCTAGGACTGAATAGAAGACAATGTCTGGAATATCACTGCAAATGTAATGGACGGAGTAAATTGACAGCAGCTCCAACTAAATTACAGTTTAAAAGACAAGGGAAGACTCTAGGGACATCAAACAAAGGAAACTCTAGCTGACCAGCGCTCAGGTAAAATTGAATTGGAAATGTTCCCTGACTNATATACATTCAGAGAAAGATCTAAAGTATCAGTGTGAATAAGGAGGTTTATAACAGTTTTTCAATGCTCAGAAATATACATATTTCTTAATAGAAGAATATTATTTGAAGATGTCTCCAGCATCATTTCCCCAATTTATCACATACAAAAAAGAGACATTCTAGTTAAAGATTTTAAATTAAAATTTGGAAATATATATTTTTAAAAGGCAAAGGAAGTTAAAATAAAAATTAAAATAAATGTGCACAGCTTTATTTCTGAAAAAAAATAAAATCGTGTGAAGATATGACTTGGGGAAATCATCAACTTTTATTTCACATATCTGTAGACTGGTAGGGTTGTTTAATACATAACAAAGGTATTTTATTAGTCTCATCTTTCAAATACATAAGTGACAGGGATAAATACTCATGTTTTTTAAATCAAGTGTTTTCAATAGTGTTTCCCTAGTTAGATAATTTATTTTAATATTAATAGTGTATCTGCATGCCTGGAGCATGCAGGTGCAAGCAGATCAAAGAGGTTCTTCATGGCATTCAAAACGTTCCAGGTCATAGTATAGGGGAAATCTTGTCACTGCATTGCCTGTAAACAAAGTTGTTTTATTATCCCAATTTACTGTGTGACACAACATGAATTTCTTTACTGCTTTGCTGGTGGTAAAAACCCCTTAGAGGAGGTGCCAGCAGCCAAGTCTCTGCAAAGGCCAGAGAAAGCCCAACTAACTCTTTTCCATGAGGCTGATCCAGTGCCTTAGCACCCTGCCAGTTTGCCCTGTCTTGCCTCGCTGCCCACCAGCTCTGAGACATGCAACTCTCCTAATGGTGCACAAAACACAGCTTGCTGCAAGTTCACAGCCCGCATTCAGCTATTTCTTTGTCAGCTGCTCTGTGCAGGGGAATGTGAGGGTTATGTCACTTCATCTAAAGAGCCTCTGACACTGCTGAAATAACTGATATCAGCCTTTTTGCAGTATATTGGTTCTCAGGCGATGGGCACTTTTAAAAGTCTGGAACTACAAATAGATTCAAGTCTGTGAAAAGACAGCAGTAGCAAGATTCAGTTCAAGTTAGATTTATTAGTCTCCTGCTTCTTATTTATTGTTAACAAGTTCCGGGTTTATCCAGGATCCCAAATGCATCACTCCACTGAGAATGGTGCTAGGAGCAGGTCTCTATAAGTAGGCACAGCCAGAAGCAGGAAGAGCAGGAACAGAAGTAGGAATGTGAAAAATTAAAGCTTGTCTTGCTGAAATCTTCTGCTGAAATGTATCCAAGCTACAGAATGGAAGCTTAACAAGAACATTTATTCTTACAGTACATGAAAATGTTGTGTTCTGTGAGACAGTTCAAAACAAAGAGGTTGAGCATTATGACTAGCCTTGACAGGGGCATCTGTTGGACCAGGTTAGCCCTTAGATTTTGCCTTTCCTGCTTCTGTGGCTGTACTGCTGCTGTGCCTGCTTGTCCTCTCCAGTTCCTTCTAACCCTCTGGAAAATGTCAACCAACTTTCAAGTCTGATACACAGAAAATCCCCAGGAGTTACTAGACCTGGTTGTCAGCCATGGTAGCCCCCTTACTAATGTACCACTGAGTCTGGAGAAAGGGAGCATGAGGAGCACCACCACCATGGCCTCCAGGAGCAAGGCAGGGGACACAAAGCTGTAGAAAAAATGAGCTTTGGTAGTTGCATTACTTCCAGGAACGCACCTTTAATTAAACTAAATTACTCTTTAATTGCTCTGTTTAATGGGTGGATACCAACGGTGAGAGGCAGTTGCTGGAATAGATGTGACTGTACAATTCTAAACTCTCAGTTTCTCTCTCCCAGCCTCCTGCTGCTGTCCCAGACAGTCACAGCCTGCTACCAGGTAGGCATCTGCCAGCCCTAGGTGAGTGTCTCGCACACACCTGACTATGCAAAATGTGTCCTAATGTGTGCATTTGCACACATCCACAGTGTTCATCAAATGAACAGCTACTTCAGGATGTACAGGTTGACATTCCAACGATTGGCTCCCTGGTTGTTCTGATCCATAAAGTGGTCATTCCTTCACACAAACTGTGTGCACACACACACAAAACTTACTTGAAGAGGCTTAATTTTCACAACACAACACAGACTCTGACTGCAGCCATATACTGCATCTGACACAGACGAGAAGGTCATAACGTCTCCACTGTGCTTCAGCTTCCAACAGTCAAACTGCATGTTAAAAAGACCACCATTTAAAACATAAAATCTTCCTTTTCTCTGAAAATAGACTTCCAGAATAAAAAGCAAATGAGGTACTAAAAGGGACAGTCAATTAATAAACTCTATGTTGATTTTAAACTTAGTCAATTGAAAAAGCATTAAATAGTTTGCCTAGTAGGACATGTTCAAACAACTGAGGTGGGTGGGAGGGGGGGGTGGGAGTGAAGATGTGGTTCTGTAGAATTGACACTGAAGAGTGGATTGGAAGCCACGTGTTGTCCATGAGACCTGCTTGAGCAGAGGACAAGATAGGAAAATTAAGAGTTTTATGCAGGTTTGCTGTGTATGTATTAGCCAGGAAATGCTGACTATGTGATACAGCCATAAACCCATCAGTGCTTGTAAAATGTCTTTCACACCAAACCTTTAAATAAAATGCTTACTTCATAAGCAGCTACGATTGTGTTCGGTGCTTACATAATGTACTGGTTTTCCTTTTCTCTTCCTACTTTTAGAAAAGCTGGCATGAAAACAGAGTGTAAATTATCACCATTTTGGTTTGGATTATGTTTTTCATGGAGCGGAATATGGTGCTTGCTTCAGGTGACATTTTGTCCTTTGGATCCTTCCAAGTACATACACTGAGACTGCACAGGCATCCAGTATGCCTGTAAACACTTCCACAGCAGAGCTAAACAAAGAAATAGTTCAGACATCAATCACCCTTCTTAATTATGCATTTTCTTCACAAACACACATTCTTTTTGTTGCTCACAGAGGATGGCATGTGGGAAATACAGGGAAGACACTGGGAGATCTGTGTTGAGATCTGTTTGCCACTACAGCCTGGCTCATTACATCTGTGTTGGATGTATCATTTACCTTTAACAGCAGTGTATTTTAGAAAGTGTTAATTCACTTCTGTCAGGCAATCAGATTGTTGCAAAATATATAAATTCGATATACAAATACCATCAGATGATGCAGCAGGCAATCACTGTGGTAATTAATCCCACATTTTTGTAGTTGAAGTAACAATTCTCATTTCAGGATGGAGTTGGAGTAAGAAGAGCCTATCTATATCTGTAAATGAATGATATCATTATTTTGGGAAATGAAAGTTTAAGCTCTGTAAAACATACAATCCCATGGAGATCTCAGCAGGGGAACTTGTACGTGCAGGTGTTTAATGTGATAAGGTACGTTACCATTTATCTGTGTACTTACAGACAAATATTAACATAGTCATGAATTAAGCTTTTAATCCCTTTTATTATAAATTGAATATCTTTATTTTAACAAATATCAACAATGCACATTATTGTGCTCCAAACTATTCATTACTATTCCCCACAGTGTACCATTACATGATACACCATAATACATGTGTTAATATAATGCCAAGCATCTGCTTGAGTATTCCATAGTATATTTCATTCTCTCCCTTTCTCTCTTTTTGTTTAAACAAAGAGGCAATCTCACAAAAGACACTTTTTATATAGGAAACCACAGAGCCATTCAGCCTCACACTGGAGAAGGACAGTAACGCAGTGTGTGCCATTTTCTGATGATTCAGGCTCTAGTTCCAAGTCTTCAGATTCCCTGACAGCAAGAAATAGACTCAAGAACAAAGAAAAGGAAGAGGTAGATGAGAGGAGGTGGATTTAAATGGTAGTGCTCAGATAGGGTCACCAAAACAATGTGCAAGTAATTTGTCCATGATGCCAGGTGGCTTTTCTCAGAGCTGCAGTACCAGGAGCTGCCAGTGCTGGCACCTGGAGAGAGAGGCATTTACTCAAACAAGTAACACCATTCATTTCAGAATTAATTACTCAGGAAAATTAACTTTAGATTAGGGTCATAGAATCATTCAGGTTGCGAAAGACCTCCAAGATCATCAAGTCCATCCTTTGACCAAGCACCACCATGTGAACTAAACCATAGCACTAAGTGCCAGGTCCCATCATGGACTATCCAGGCAGTCTCTGCTCACTATGAGCCATGATCACAGGACTGTTGTATGGATAACCCTAGATCAGAATTGGTATTGAAGAAAGGCAAGCAATGCTAGCTCTACAGATTAATTGAAGAAGTGGGGCCTTATCTAACTCCCATATAAAACTGAAGGAAAACATGACATTTTTCAATACCACCATATGCACAATTTCTCTTTCCCCTCACAAAAAACCCCCAGACAAACCTAAACCAAACCAAATCCAACCAAGTGCAAAAAACACCACCAGAACTGGAATGATGAAGAAAATGAAGCAGGAAGACCACCATGATTTTGTTTTCTATCTCATTGTACTTGCCAATCATTTCATAAGGCAGTGGACAGTAACTAGGATGACAAGGACTTGCAATGTGACCTTCTTAAAATAAGCCAACTTAATAGAGCTGTTATACCAAAGTCATCATCCCAAGATCTCGTGAATTACTGTAAAGGAATTCTGCTGAAAACATATTTCAGTAGTTCAAATAAATTGTGGGTAAGCAGGAAGAAAAGGGAAAATGGATGATGGTGCATGGGTTGTTTTAAAAGCTGTACATTGAGTTTAAACAATTCAGTGTAATCTGCATTATCGCCCAAAAGGCTTTTGATTGTTTTATTCCTTCAAATGTGCCCTATTTAAATATTTTTCAAGCTTTACATATGGTATCTATGTTATTAGCTCTGTAAAGTGTTTACATGAAGTCTCAAAATGCAATCCTCAAGGCACTGTAATTTACAGAGAAGCTAACACTGTCATAATAACATCTTTATCCTACAACAGATCAGAGCTTAAAGTAATATTGCAAAGTAAAACAAATCCCATTAAATAAAACAGAACTACTAGCAATAAAATTACAGTAAGCTGAATAACCCTTGAGAGAGCACTATGGAAGACAGGCTGTGAAAGGGTGCTGAAGCACAGACCCTGCTAAAAGTTAAATATAGATTCTTTCACCTCTAGATAATTGGAGAGAATGGAGCCAAACTTCTACATGGAGCAATTAAAGCTATTTGGTGACCTCTCTTCAAACAAGTCAATGGCCACATAACATCCAGGACTTTAGGGGTAGGTATGAATTTTCTGCATTGCAAGGAACAGATCTCCACTACAATAAACAGCAAAATTGAACAAATACAGAACTTTGCTCCTGCTGTTGTTAATTGCCTGTGCTCTGACAGCAACATTTTAAACATTTATTTGGTTTCATTAGGAAATAAAGCAAATGTCCCAGTGCATGCAAAAAAACCAAAACAGTAAAACATCACAACTAACAGTGCAGGGGAATCATCAGGGTAGTATACTTGTCAAAAATACCTGGCACAAACCCATGGCTGTAGCAGTAGGGCACTATTGGGCTCTTTTGGGAATAAATAGGATATTCAGTGTATTTACTGCTATGTAGATGCATCACTTGTAAAGTGGCTGTAAGTGCCACCTCTCCCTCCATCATTCTGTGAATTGCTGGCTGGCAACCCCAGGCTGGCTGACCATATTCTCTGCAGCCTCTCTAAGACATTTAAAAACTTATTTCAAGATAACTATTCCAAGAGAAAATTTGACATGTTTTCTCAAAACTTACTGAAAAAAACCTTAGATTCTGTGAAACATTTTGCCACTGACTTCGGAGAGTCCAGGATTTTACACTCTTGGTATTTACATGCATTGTTCTGAAGTCCTAAGATATATCAAAATGATCCTCAGGAGTCACACTTTGCTCTATCTCAATTTGCCTGAACTACATCTCTACTGAAATTTCTTTCAAATGCAAAATATCTATCACTGTACTGACTGCAGTATGGAGAAAAATAATATTGCAGAATAAATAATTCTTTCTTACAGAATTGGGAAGAATTTGGAAAGAAAAAGCTGCTTTTAAGTATAAACAATAGTGGTTTTATAATGACCACTGCCATATATTTAGACCTGCAAACCAGCTTTTTAATATGGTCATAATGTGTTCTGTTAGTCATTCCTTCTTAAAAGTGTTTTTTTCAGATTTCAGAAGTCAAAGCAAATCTTGAAAAACTACAGCTTTCTCATTTTTGAACAGTTACATTCTCCTTCTTGAAATGTTGAAATTTTTGATGAACATGTCCTCTGAAAATCATTAATAGAATGTGGGCAATGTTTTAAGCAAACAAATTAAATTACGGGAGCTCCTTGAAGCAAGAAATGCCACATTTTCTGTTTTGCACAAACACAAGTGCTTGGTCAACACATTATAAGCAACTAATTTATGATCATGTTCAAATACCCTTATCTCAGATCTTGAGCAAACTAAAGATCCCTCTGAGCCTTATGGCATTATTAAATTTTCTTCATTTTCCACAAGAAGGAAACTCCTCAGACATGGATATTACTGCAGCCAACCATCCTGAGATGAGAAAAACAATTATGTGTCTCATGAAAAAAAAAGACCAAACAAACCCAAACCACAAAACAACACCATGAAAACCACAAAAACAACTTAGCAAAATCCCTTCTCTACATATAATTATAAGAAAAAAGACAAATAAATCCCAATACACTGGTTTTCACATGAGAAACTAGATGACATCATGGCTATTGGATAATCATGAGGCTGAAAGCTGTGGATCCTCATAAAAAGTGTTTCATCCTTCTGCAAGTATTTCCAATCTATTATTTTGCTCCACCAGCAATTTATAAACAAGCTAACTCATAATGCCTTCCTTCATGTTTAAATAATTCTCTTAGAAAAATCCCTCTAGCCAATGAATAACAAATGCAAAGTTTGGAAATAAGCTCTCTTCTGTTAAACTGAATCCAGAGACATGGAGTATATCAGATCATGACTACAGAAGGAATAAATTTAAAACCAATGAAAACATTTTACACTGAAAGAAAACTTTCATTACCATATAACAGATATGTAATCCTAAAAAGAAAATTAATGGTGCAGCAGTATTACACATTTGTAGGGAGGAATATTTTCATCATTTGGGTGCATATTCTAAATATCTGTGACAATTCTGCAATCAGTCAATGGCAAAGAAGTTCCTATGACTATCCTGTAAGATCCTCAGTGTGATTCCTAACACAGAAGGAATGTGCCTGTGCATGTGCCAAGAACAAGATCGCTCTGTGAACTGCCACAGACACTCCCAGGTCACTGCTGTTCCAAAGCACCCCTTGGAGCACTTTCCAACCAGAAGGGCACAAAGGAGACCCAAGTTCTTTCTCTTTCTTTCCAAAGGATGAAACACCAAATTGTTGAATTAATTTTAAAGCAATAAAACACAATTGGTTCACCAGACAAGTAGTTCCAAACGTTTCCCCTGTTCAAAACTCCTGTAACAGAACCTGACTCAATGACTCAATCAAGGAGATTAATTAAAAAAAATTCTTTTTGTCGTTACCTGAAGAAGTAGCCCAAAATTTACCAGGGAAACACAGACCTGAATTTGAAAGCAAATGAAAAACAAATATACTTGTTCTATCTTCAGCATGCAGCAGGCCAGCGGATTTCATCATCAGAGTCTTTATTGCTGAGGACAAGCAGAGGTATGTGAGATACCCAGTTTGGACCTAAAGACTCACAATCCACTAACCCCCATAAATATTTCACTAGTAGATGACTATCATAATGAAAAAAAATTAAAAATTACATTCTGTGTTTAGTTTAAATCTAGTTTAAATCTATTTAAGATGAGCTCCCAGCTGCCTGAGCTATTTAAGATTTCTCCTGTTCCCTCCATCTCATATAGTTACCATACACCCACAGTGCAAAGGAGATCTAGACCAGTAGATCAGAAGGGCAATAATTGTACTACAGGAATGTCAAGAGGAAGTCGATATGGGTTGGGTTATCTTGACATCACTATAATAAAATTATCATCATTCCCTCTTTCTATTACTGCAGTGTCAAGAGAAGCCAAACAATACCAGAGCAGTAAGTTGAAAACTGCTGTAATAGCACTCAGCAAAACACAGTCGCCAATGCCCATCTTTTAAGGTGTTAAACAAGGTAGATAACAATATCCTCATTTTACAGAGTGAGAACTGAATGACAAAGATCTGCTGAAAGCCTCACAAGCAGTCTAAGAGCTCCAGGACTTCCCAAGCCTCTCAAATCTTACCGTGTTTTTTGGACACAAGTTCTTCTCAAGTTACTCTCTGATTTATTTTCTCAAATCTATCACTTTAAAATTTTTGCAAAATTTTTGCAATTACTTTTTTGTCTTCACTGTGATCTCAGTAGTTTTCTGTGAAAATACTCTGTCCAAAAGTCCAACTTATTTTGAAGAAGACTCTTCTTCTACATATCATACCTCTTAGCTGTTTCTGGGACAGCACACAGAGATTGTGGAAGCTCTGCAGCTTGACAGGGAAAAAGCCCTAATTCCAAACACCATACTTACGAAAGAAAACTCATTAATTTGGCTTTACAAATCGCTTTTCTGTGCTACTTGTCACATCTTAACTAGTCTATCCTGAACTTTCCACTTGCAAAATGACATTCAAACATGAATTAATTAATTCTAAATTTACTCCCTGATGTAAAGATGTAGTTATTCTAGTTCTTTGTTGATGAAGAAAACTGTGGCAGAAGTTAGGAACTTCAATGCCTGGCATGTCAGAGCAGTGTGAGTTTAGGTGCCATGATTACTAGTGCTAGATTCAAAGAGGTTTACAATATGATGTTACCTTCATATAGACTTTCTGAATGACATACCAACAGTTAGGCCCATTTGTAAGAGAAAAAGCTGTTCTTTTTTCTTTCTTTCTTTTAAACAAGATAGAATTGAAAAAAATCCTACAAATAACCAAAATGTAATAGGATACATACTGTATATATGTGCATGATATTTCTTGTAGAAAGGTGCATGCTATACTTAACCTAAAAAATCTAGTAGGTCTCCTAAAGCCAAAGTATATTTATAAATGATAAACTATTATGATTCATGTATTTATTAATGTGTATCAGCCTTACACATTAATAAACAAAAATACTTTAGGTCACCCTGATATTAAACTACTACCATGCCATCAGTAAATGAAAATCAATTTAAATCAATTTAGCTAGGATAAAAAGTCCCCTTCCCCTGCTGCAGCTCATCTGGTGTGCTAACAGCTCCCAGTGATGAAACAGGTGCTTGTAAATTAATTAGCCTACTGAAACACACCTTAAAATGAATTTCCCAGAATGCCCTGGCAGTGAGCCATCCTGGTCCCATGAGCTGATCAGTGTTCTGTAAATATTGAGATTTGATAAAGTAAACGCTACTCTGGCAGCAGATGGTTTGGAATGCTCTGTTGACATTGCCTGCGATTACTTGGATATGAAGACTTTGCTTCTCATAGACCTCCTTTGGGAGCCACTGGAGGACTTGATCCCCTCTCCATCTATTTGCCTTCTAATTGAAAATCCTTATTCCCAGATGGAGCATAATGCTACTGCTTCAGGCATCTAGCTCTGTGCTGCTTGACTGTTGATACATGGGTAATTGCTTTCAGTAATGCAGGTTAAATGTGACATTTAGTGCTTAATAAAAATCATCAAGGCCAAAGCCGTTTATCATTCTTACACTTGGGCTGTCAGTTCTAAAGGAATTTTCAATTCATTTGAATTCTCGCTGAAGAGGCAAACAGCTCCTCCCTGAAAGAGGGGGAGAGATTGGGACCAAACTTGGGCATTTTTCTGCTTTATTTCTAAGACTTGTTTGCTAACAAAACCCCTTTAAAATTAACCTATCAAACATGGCAACTATCTGCTTTTGTAGTTAGTATGTTGGTGAATAATATATAATCAGCAGGCACTGTGTACACAAAGCACATAAACCAGATGCACTACACTGCACCTTCTGTGGGTGGCTGGAAGCTGGAAGTTATTCCTCTTGTGGCATAATAAAGAAATGAACCTGAAAAGGAAATGGACTGTGTTGAATCAAGAAATTTCAAACTCTCCTAAAAAATAAGGAAGACAAAAGCTTTCACCTTATGGTAGGCATGGCAGCTCCACTTCGCTTTGAGAGTATTTAGGGTACTTGCTGCAGCGCTTTGTTTTACCTTTTTTACTTTTTTTTTTTTTTATTTTTAAAATATGAGCATTCCTATTGAGGAAAAAATACTAATATTCTCATTATGGTTTAGTGATTGGATAGGAGAGTAATGCTGCAGTCCACAAAGCTTAAAAAGAATAGATTTAAAATGAGGGTGGGCTGAAATCTGCTGACTGAGCAATAACAGTGCAGTTACATCCCTGCTTTCCAGTCTCACCATCATAGTTTTACAGACATGATATTTGGGGAGGGTGTACAAATCTCTGAGTTTTAACCATCATGACATGGGTAGGCAGATCAACATTTAGATCACTCCTTCTCCCAAAAGTTCCTTCCCTTAACTTAGGGACAGTCTTGTTTCTTTTAATGTAAGTAGCTGGCTAACTGGCAAAAACCCTTCTCCATCTTCTTTA
Organism: Grallaria varia; assembly: GCA_013396735.1. Classification (NCBI taxonomy): domain Eukaryota; kingdom Metazoa; phylum Chordata; class Aves; order Passeriformes; family Formicariidae; genus Grallaria; species Grallaria varia. The sequence goes on from VWZG01003988.1 coordinate 145,941, forward strand.
GAGTGATTTTCAATACATTTCTTGCTAGACTTTGTGACAATCCAAAAGGACACAGAGGCACTGACCTTAGTGTGTCAGCCAGTTTGAGTGGACAGGAGCATAGGAAAGATTTAAAGGACATAGTCACTCAGAATGGCACGCCCAGCTGTATCGTTCAGCTACTGTGAGCTTTTGTTAACACCTTTCTGTACAGCAGAACCTCTTTTTTCATATTACAAAATTTTGCTGAAGAAATCAGTTTTAACAGTAGCAACAAAACCCAGTAAATGAAACCATATTTTGGTGGTACAGAACTTCATCTGTGCCCTTCATGCAATTTGGAGCATGCCTTGAAACACAGTTTCTGTGTATCTGCTGTAATACATTATCACTTTAATGACTAAAGCAAACCTAGGAATAAGGGTGATTTGGGTGACTGAAAGCCATATCAGTTAAGAAAGTGACGATTTAATTAAAATAGTAGTAATTAAAAGTAATACTAAATAAAAAAACTATTTCTTCAGACGCTGTTACTTATGGTATTAACTTCAAGCTCGTAACCTGACCCTGAGTGAGCAGTTTTCATAAGTTTCAGCTTTTCCTTTTGGGAGTAGCTATTATTTTCCCTTTTGCTTAATTCATTTTGTAAATCTCAGGCTCCCTTCACTATGTCTTCATTACAATCAATAAGTAATTCTTTTAGTGTCCAGAATTCATTGCCCCTCACATTTTCCTAATCATGTTACATAATTTTCCTCATCACAGAAAATATAAGAATTTTGAGCTCACCTCTGCCTTAGAACAAACCATGTGACACTGAACCTCTGCCCTTTTGAGCAACTAGATTTCAGTGCCTATGAGACAGCCCATTCAAACAGCCTGGCAAGTCAGAGCAGAGGACTCATTTCAGCTAAATATGCCATCTACAAAGACTAACAAATTCTGGTAGACTTCTGAGGACATGTGAATATCCCCTCCTCCACCCACCTTTTTTTTTTTTTTTTTTTTTTTTTTTTTTTTTATTATAAAAAATTCCCTNTAGAAGTATGCCCATTTGTTTTTAAGGTACATAATCTGGTGCCAGACCCCTCCATTTGTAGTAGGTTTCTAGTGTAGGATTCTTCATAAAGAAACTGCTAAAAACATATACAGATGTTTGCTATAGATGTATTCAGGGAAAGCACAGAAATAAGTATTTTCCCTTCTCATAAAAAAGGCAAAGAATCTCTGTCATGTTGCCCATACAGAGGTCCAGGACAGGTCTCAGATTTAGAGAGGAACCTCTTGGTCTCTTAGCACTCCTGCTGCTACCCATGACACTTCTTAAATGATAAGGATTGTATTTAGCAGAAGACTGTTCGCTGTAGATACTTTGTTCTTTTTCCTCTGTGCTGGAATACCATATATTAGGAATTCCTCTAGGGAAAATAATTTTTAAAAAAATATAGTGGATCCAAAGTAACTTAATGGATAATAAAATGTCCTGCACTTCCGAGACTGCTATTTAAGGAGCAACCTGATGTTTTAGGTAAAATAAGTATTGCAGTCTTGGGACCTCACCCCACATTTCTGTAGGATTAACTGTAGGTAAAGCACTTCTTACCCAGTAAGAGCACACACTTCTGGCAGTCATTAACAGACTCCCACAAGACAAATGGTCTTTTTTGTTGCCATCTCCCCCACATCCCACCACCCCTTCTTCCCCCCACCACCAAAAAATTGGGGGTTACTAAGTCAATAATAGTAAAAGGAAAATTAGGCTGGGGGATGAAGGGATTGAGAGCAGCTCTGACAAAAAAGGCTTGGGGGTGCTGGTGAATGAAAAGCTGGACATGAGCCCGCAATGTGTGCTCACAGTCCAGAAAGCCAATTGTGTTCTAGGCTGCATCAGAAGCAGCGTAGCCAACAGGTCAAGAGGGAGATGATTCTGCTCCTCTGCTTCACTCTCATGCAACCCATCTGGACTATTGCATCCCATTTGGGGTCCCAAGCACAGGAAAGATGTGGACCTGTTGGAGTAGGTCCAGAAGAGGGTAACAAAGATGATCAAAAGGCTGAGCACCTCTCCTATGAAGACGGGCTGAGAGAATTGGGGTTGTTCAGCTGGCAAAGAGAAAGCCCCAGGGAGACCTTACAGAAGCCTCCCAGTACTTAAAGAAGGCTTATAAGAAAGATGGGGACAACATTTTTAGAGGGACCTTGTATGTGTAGCAATAGGACAAGGGGTCATGGTCTTAAATAAAAGAGGGTAGATTTAGGCTAGATATAAGAATAAAATTTGGCTCAAAAGTGGTGGTGAGACACTGGAACAAGTTTCTCAGAGAGGTGCTGGATGCTCCATCCCTGGAAACATACAGGCCAAGTTGAATCGAGATCTAAGCAACCTGATCTAGTTGAATATGTCCCTGTTCATTGCAGGGGAGTTGAAGGCCCTTAAAGATCTCTTACAAACCATTCTATGACTCTATGATTCTATAAATGCCTTTTCACCACATAGGCAGTGGTGGTAGAATACAGACTCAACTAATTAAATGTAGCAATACCACAAATTTTGTATTAAAAAAATACAAAAATATATGATTAACTAGTTTTAGTGCATATGTTCTATTACATTCAAGCTTGCTTTGGACTTGAGTAGCCTGTTCATCTGCTGCATTCTGCCTTGGCATAGGATACTATAAATTCCTTCAGCACTGAATGTCAAACAATGTTTTTATGGGAACTTCAACTATCTCCAGAAGCAGTGGGAAAAAATCTGCGCAGATATTGAAACAACAAGCTACACAGTGCATATTATCCGCCCCTATGAGAAGTGATACAATTACCAGAGAAGTACCAGCCCAAACCTTGAAAAGCATCTGAGGACATCTAGGTTAAAAACAAAAGCTGTAGAAGAGCTGGAAGTACCAGCACAGACCTTGAAAAGTGCCTGAGGATGTCTAGGTTCAAAACCAAAGCTGTAGAAGAGCTGGAGAACCAAAGACGAAGAGCACTTTTTCTCTGAGAAGGAGGCCTTGTGCTGTTCTCTGGATAACTGCATACAAGGCATTGTTATCATCTGTAAAGGCAGCTATATCTAAACATAAATACTGGGCTGGACGCTCATGTCCAAAAAGGATTCAGGGGAGGAAACAAAGGGCACAAAAAATGTATTGGCTACTAGGTACTCTAAAGGGAAAAAAAAAATTCCGCCAGTCTGCACTTGCCACTTTCTTCCTTGTTACACAGACCCATATTCTTCTTTCAAGATTAAATTCTTTTTTCAGACTAGTCTCTGTTTTTGGGATCTTTAGAGAAAAAGTCTCATGGTTGCCGGGCAGAGAAAGCAGACATTTAGAAATGGGAACTAGTTATTTCTTCATCCTCTCACAACAGTACTAGCAGATTTAAGTAGGTGGTTGTTGGCCCTCAGGAAGCCCAGTGATGTTATTCAAGTCTGAAAGAAACAGTTATTTCAAAGATGTAAAAGTCAAAAAGATGAAAGGCAGAAGAAATGATCATTTAGAATTTGTGGCTGCAGATAAAACACCTTGAGTAAAACTGACACACAAGAGAAAATTACTCCATAATATTTCTACCAACATGAAGAAATATTCATTCTTCATTTCTCCATGTGCTCAGTCATCACAGCCATGATATGTTAAAAATAATAAATTTAAGAAATGTTCAGAGAATGGCAAAACATTCTAGCAATGAGAGGTCCCACCTTGGTGGTCTCCAAGCAGCTTCTTTGCTGCTGTGTAAGAGCTAGCTGTAGGGTTGGCAAGGCAAGCAGGAGCAGTCAGGCCACCTTCATTAGCACACTCAGCAGAGATCTGGGCTGATAATGTTATTCAGAAAAGACACATTTGAAATCCCAAGGAAGTTCATTACAAAAGAGGCTTGACTGAGGCAAGGCAGCCAGATGGAAAATGATATTTCAATAGAAGTCATGTATGTCTCCCCTGTGTGAAGGTCCTTTCCTGTGGTTTAAACTTTGCTTTGAATTTGAGCTCAGTTTAGATATGACAAGCAAGGCTTGAGGTTACAGTTCCTCAATTCTATTTGATTACAAGTTTAACTGACCTGCTTTGGTCCAACATTTTGTTCTCTTCCTAGGCATGGTATAAACAGTGACAGTCTCTCGTATTAACATTGATTGGCTTCTTTCATGGTTGTATGTGTATAAGTCTGGAGTACCAGAGCCCCACTGGGAGAAGTCTTTCTGGCTTATTGTCTGCTTTCCACATTTTTATTTACTATCATCCAATTCCCTGAAAATCCAGACCTCTGCTGTAAACTTATCTTATAGGAGTTATCTCCTAATCTCCCTTATCAGCTTTCTTCAAATGGTACCCCAAAACTCTTGTGCTGTTTTTTATTCTCTACTCTAAGACTCTCCTCAACTTTCTTTCTACCTTCTCTTGCTTTTAACTTAAATGTCTTTAACCAGCTTTAATCTCCCTCCAGTCTGGAAGCTATTTCTGGCCTATATGTCTCATTCAACTTTGCGAAAATTTGTAAATAGTCTTGAAATTCTAAATACTTTTTAAAATGCTGTTTTATAAGGAAGATCACAATTATTATAAAAGAGAGTTAATTATATTTGGTCTATATTAAAATTATACAAATAAAATTAATCAAAATCAGACAGTATCCAAGTAGGTTAATTGCATGGTCAGCAGAATGAAACCAATAAAAGTGTATATATTTTCAACTCTGGAAAGGATTATCAATGTCAAGTGTTAAACAATTGCTGAAAAGGAAAAAAAGTTTCAGCAGAAAGAATATAAAATTATTGTTATTATGGTTTTCAATTAAATAAATCCTATTCATACTATGTTTAAAAACAGGAATGTATGTAAAATGTTGGGCAAAATTATTATGGATAGAAAGATATCTATTCCTTTAAATAACTGTGCAAATTTAGAATTCTCATTTTAATTATGACCCACTGTCCCTAGCCAAGGATATAACTGATTACATCTTAAATGCAGTCTAGGCTGAAGTTTCCAATATTGCAAGAAGTCAAACCTAGGCTGTAACAAGCACAAGATGCACTAGGTTTATGCAATGGTATCACATACCCATTAATAATTAAAATGGGGTTGGGAATGGCTACTTACCTTTACCCTACAAAAACAAACAAACAAAACCAAAATGAAACAAAAACAAACCCCCTAAACAAAAAAGCAACAACAAAAAAAGTCCACCTCCTTTTGGAAGGATGAAAGAAAATGATAGAGAAAACTGAAGTGCTGCTTAGAACTGAAGGAGGCTGACAGGCCCAAAAAAGTTTATTCCAAAATAAAAGACACAGGGAGAATATCTATAATGCAATGCATGTGTAAAGACAAGTCCTTCCTCTGGAAAAGACTTAAAAAACTCAGAATGATATTTTCAAGTGAAATACCATCAACACTGTGAAACTAAATAAAACTGTGCAGCCTTGTGAAAAAAAAAAAAAAAGTTATTAATCAAAAACAGACACTATACCAGTAGGTTAATTGTGTGGTCGGTGAAATGAAACCAAGGAAAGAACCTATTTTTTCAAATCTGGAAAGAGCTGTCAACAGCAAGTTCTAAACAATGGCTGGAAAGGAAAAGTTTTCTTGGCTTTAGATTTTCACCAAGAGTTTGAGTAGGCTGAACTTAACAGGGAAAACACTATTCTTATGCTTGCAGTGTATTAACCACTTCCACCCCAAATGAGAACCACACTGTAGCAAAATGCTCCGGTTCAAATCTAGGTTCTAATATGGTTACTTTCTTTTTTTTCTTTGCTTTAGTGTGTTGATCTAAAATTAGGAATGGTTAGTTTCAGAGCAACAAATTTTAAGTTAGTTTGAGAAAAAAAAACAATTGAGCCAGACCCTAAAGGAGGTTAGGAACATAGAGAATATAAACCAAAAAATCTGTAAGATCTTTACCATAGTTGAGCAAGTTCATTCCTCAATTGTCAGAGACAGCAGTAGACGACAGTAGAGAAAGACAAAGAAAATTAAATGTTTGGAGGAATTACAATAAGTGAATCTGAAGTGTATATTTGCAATCTGTAAAACATGAAATTATGATACAGTATAAAAGCCACCTAGAGACAAAAATGTTTGACAGTAAATCCTGTAAGACCAGCACAAGTCTCCATCTACCAAAAGTAATTGTATTGTCTATCCTGACCTCCAAAGATAAATTGAAATATGCGATTTGCTTGTTAGTAGTGATCCTTTGGTCCAAAACTATTGATTTCTTGGCTCATCTAATAGTTAGCAATTTTTACTCAGCTTTTGTAAATTAAAAAAAAAAATCAAAACAAAAAACAATGCCAAGGAAACTTTGACTTTCAAATTTTTTATGTAAATGAGGGAAATACCAGTGGTCACTTTGCTCATATTCTCACCTCAGCAAAAATATATTTAAATAGTTTAAAGATATGGCAAGGACATATGTCTATTCAGCAATGGAGATAAGTAGCTCAGGGAAAGCTGGGAATATTAAAAGTAATATACAAAAGATTTCATCTTGACATTCATCAATACTTGTAAAAGTACCCACCCTGTCTTTGAGTATTGATTGCGTGAACACTCCTACAGTGCACTTAAATTCACCAAGAACAATCTAATACCCAGCCTAAACATGAAACTTCTCTACATTTTGTTAACCAGTTTCAAATGTATGCTGATTTATACATCTCATCTCTGATGCTGATGATTTGACTCTAGTAAGCACACTGTAGTACTAAGTATTGCTATGACAATACCGAGAACGTTACTGATGTTCCAAATTAAAATGATCATGAGATCATGAGGTCTTCCCTCAGTCAAAGCAGACCCTCAGGGAGATCTGTGCTTCAGTGTGAGTTAATGCAACAGTTGATTAAGTCTTTATGTTTTGAAATAAGGAATACATTCACAAACCAAACAGATCTTTCCTGGTGTGAAGTCGTCCTCAGGAACCCCTGGGCCAACAGCTGCCCAGAGTTAATGATTACGTAAGGGTTAAGAAAAGGAACACCTGAAAGTAAAGCATTTTCAACTTCTAGAAATGTGAAGCCTAGGATGGAGGTGTATGGTCCTCTCAAGTGAAAAGTTTCACTCTGAAGTTTCTGAGTTTGAGCTGTATTTGGTCTTCTAAAAACAACACTTTTAGAGGTGTATCGTCTTTCTTTTGTTTTTCTACTACAGTTTTGGTTTGTTGTTTTGGTTCGTTTGGGGTTTTTTTAACCTCATGCTGTTCTCTGTCCTCATTTTTCTTGCTTTTGTTTACTACCTGTTCTCTTTCTCATATTACTTTATTTTTCCCGATTTTCTTAATAATATCCATTTTCATGTGCCACATATTTATAGAATAAATCATAGAATGGCTTGGGTTGGAAGAGATCTTAAGGACCACCCAGTTCCAGTCTCCCCACCATGGGCAGGGCTGTGACTCACTAAGCAGGTTGCCCAAAGTTCCATCCAACCTGGCACTGAACACTTCCAGGGATGGAACAACCACAGGTTCTCTGGGCAACCTGCACCAGTGCCTCATCATCCTCACAGTAAATAATTTCTTCATAACATCTAATCTAAAAATCTCCTCTTTTAATTTAAAACCATGAACCCTTGTCTATCTATCACTATCTGCCCATGTAAAAGATCGCACTCTCTCTTTCTTGTAAGCCCCCTTTAGGTACTGGAAGGACACAATAAGGTCTTCCTGCAGCCTTCTCTTCTCAAGGCTGAACAATCCCAACTGTCTCAGGAGAGATACTCAGCCCTCTGATCATCTCTGTGGTCCTCCTCTGGAGCTGCTCCAACAGGTCCACATTTTTCTTGTGCTGGAAACCCCCGAACTGGATTCAGCACTCCAGGGGCAGTCTCACAAAAGCTGATCAGAGGGGCAGAATCACCCTCTTGACCTACTGGCCACATTACTTTTGATGTAGCCCAGGATGTGGTTCTTGGCTGTGAGTGCCCGCTGTTGGCTCTCCAGCCTCTCATCCACCAGCACACCCAAGTCTTTCTCCACAGGGCTGCTCTCAATGAGCTCATCTCCCAGTCTTTACTTGTGTCTGGTATTGCCCCAAACCAAGTGGAGCACCTTGCTCTTGGAGTTTTTGAACTTTGTGAGGTTCTTGTAGGCCTATTTCTCAGGTTTGTCCAGGTGCCTCTGGAAGGTATCCCATCATTCTGTTTTGTCAACTGCACTGCTCAGCTTTAAGTCATCTGCAAACTTGCTGAGGGCGCTCTTGATTTCACTGTCTTCGTCATTGACGAAAATACTAAAGAGCACGGGTTCCAAGACAGAGCCTGAGGTCTCATCACTGGCCTCCAGCTGTACCTAGGGCCATTGACCACAGCTCTCTGCCTGCCAGGCATTTAGTCACTGAACAGTCCATTCTTGAAGTCCAGATCTCTCCAATTTGGTTATAAGGATGTTGTGTGAGACCATGTTGAAGGCCTCACAGGTCTAAGGGGATTACATTGGTTGGTCTGCCCTTATCAACCATTATAGGCACAGAGGTGAAGATCACCAGTCTGTAGTTCCCTGGGTTTTCCTTTCTACCCTTTTCAACAACAGGAGTGATTCTCCCTATCATCTCCAGCAGCCAGTCTTTTTGCTGTTGGCTCTGGTGGAAAACCAGAAGAGCCTTCCTCTGGCCTTTGCTCCCCAATCCTTGCAATAGTGGCAGTGCCATTGCCATAAATGTCATCTTGTGACAGCTCCTGGGGCTCCCACTTGCCTCCAGGCAAGTCTGGGTCCTGGTCTCTCTGGGCAACCTCTACTGCTCCAAACTGCTTTGGACCAGGAGGAACATGAACCAAATCCTCTGCATTAATCTTCCAGAGGAAGCACTCACTTGCTCACTCTCCTTATGGGGTCTGTAAGGTGACTCCTGCCAGACGATCCAGCAACACCAACTTCCCACTAAGAACCTCTCCTTCATAAGGCACTCTGGAAAGCAGAAACCCAAAACAGCATTATTTGTAATCAAGTAAAGCTGAACAATCTTGGAATTTTTACCCAGGGTTTTCTGATCGGTCTCTTCAAAGACAAGAAAATGTGATCCATGTGGAAATGTCTGGAAGCTCTAGCTGTCTCAAATATAGCTGACTTTTTAAAAATATTAGTTTATAACTGATTAACTATTATTTTCTGTCACAACGCTGTCACAACTGCCCAATCCAGAAGCGATATTTTGCTGGAAGCAATACACAGCTCTCTCTTACAGGTAGTAAGTTAAATTACTAGGAAACTGAGAATAATATGTGTTTGCTTCTCTGAAATGCTATGTGAGTTTCAAAGAGCTATCTTAAATGTTTTTTATATTGTCATACAGATGGTGATGTTTTAATAAGTCCATAGTAGCTCATTACAGAAAATAATTGAAAACATTGTTATTTCTGTAGAATTAAAATAAGTAATTTCATTACATACTTCTCTTTCTCAAGGGTGCATACCTTTTAGAACACTTCAATGTTTCGATATGTGAGAAAGAGAGGACTCCTTTATGTCCTATATTTGGACCAAGCAGGATTTTTGCAAGGTTCGAGTATTTTTCTTTTAACAGAGTTTGAGTAATCATAGCGAAGAGGCTGTGGATTCCAGGACTATGCTACCCCTCAAGTTACAGAATTGACATATGTAGAGAATTTGCTTTCCAATCAGTTAAAAGTTACCTTTTTTTTTTATATGAAAACTAAAATACAGAATATCTGGATACATTAACTTAGAAGTTATGTCTTTCTCAAAAATTACATTTGCCACGATCTTTCACTGTCTTTAGAATGTCTTACCAAGTAACAGAATTATGCGTGTGTTCATTTGCATTACACCTCGGTAGATTTTCAAGTATTATTCATATGGTATTCTGACATCATGTGTTTGATATTTAATTATTTGGAAACAAACAGATGTATCACACTCAGGGAAGCATAGGCTTTCACTCATAATGTTATTCTGTTTTCTCCAAAATGACTGTGTTGAAGGATTTCAGAAGAGTTGTCTTCTGTTTTCAAACAGTTGCTCTACCAGTGGAAATGTCTCTTTATTGCTTTCTCCAAATGTTCCTTCTGCATTCTGAAGGACTGAAACTCGAGCGAAAATCTTTTTTAATCCATATGTGAAATGACTGTTTTCTGTAGCAAAATTGCTAAGGAGTATGAGTAGTAATGAAATATGAATCTGTTTCTATTCTGGTCTAAAAAAAAGTCTTATTACCAAGGGATAAAGACTTCTAGGGCTGATAAATAAATAAACAATCCAGGAATCTCAGTTCTATTGTGTGTATAGGAGACTCAAAGAACATTTCACATATTATTTGTCAGAATATAAGCATGTAAAGATTTACAGGCAAAACTCTGATGACAAACAATTTTAGGTAGGTCACAGAAAACTGAGGTCCTAATTTAGCACAGCTTGCTGAAGAGCTGTTAACATCAGACCAGACATCCAGACAAATGGGACATCACCAGACAAAGTGTGATGGATGACCTATGAACAACACTTTTGCCCATGACCCACCTAGACACCAAGTGGTCGCTACCAAAGTTCACAGGCCCCAGGACCTAAGAAAATCCTATGTGCACCAAGTAACTGGCTTCATAACACTAAATATTTCACCACCCTTGGGCTTCTTAGCACACAAACCCACTCTAATTAAAGCACTGTGAGGATCAGGTTCAAACTATAGACCCCTTGATAGTCAGTACTGGAAAATCCTTAATTTATCTTCTACCTTTTTCTAGGTGCTCCAACTACTTATCTCCCAGAAACATCTGAGAAGGCTTTGGGTGGGCACAAAGTGCTGTGTTTTTCATTTGGCCCAAGGGCCAGGAATCATGTACAGGAATACACACAGTTTAATAACATAAACACATCCCTAAGCTTCTCTGGTGACCTAAGTGTGTTAAATGAGCAGGAGATGCCTATGATGACAATTAAATGGACCATATGCTATGACAAAGCTCTCTTTTATGGGTTTAACTTTTCCTCCTCTTTGCCAGATTCCTCCTTAGGAATGGTTCCTAGAAAGTACTATCCCCTGGCCCATGCCAGGGAGTGTACAACTGATGGATGGTAGGACAATAATCCAGTCTGTGGCTTGGCCTTGTTTTGTTTCTAAACACAGCACCATCATCTAAATATCTCTCTCCCACCATATCTGGTCCTAACAAATATCATGGCATCTCTAGCATGATGCATTTTGTACTAATGGCAAAGCCTCCCAAGGAAACAACTGCAACTAAAAGTCTCGTAATTCAAACCTTCATATATAAAATGGACAGGCTCTAGTTATCCTGTTCCTAACTGCTGCACTGCATCCCTGTGCCATAGCTACAGAGAGAAGTTGGGATTTCTGTACGTAACCCAGTAGCCAGGAGTGTTTCAAATATCTCTGTAGGGATTGGTATCCAAGAAGAGGTTGACAGGTGCATTGCCATTTGAGTGTTAGATGTCTACAGTGGAGGAATCTGAAGGTTCAGAGTTCACATTAGACTAATGATACACATGGGAGCAGTGTAACGGCAGGATACGATGGATTTGTAATGAGCTAATTTTATTCAAAGAAAGTGAAATGAAAATAAGATTCCTGTTTCATCACAGTAAAGCCCACGCTACGGTGAAGCAGGCAGCCTAATACAGATACGTAGCCTTTTGGTTATTTTTCATTTGTTATATTTAGAACAGACAGATGAAATCAGTTTAGTCAGTTCTTCTGAAGTTTGTAATGCAATTCGCCATTTTTACTGTAATGTTCTACCATAGATGATCCCACCAGCATAAAATCACAAGGGAAAACATTGAAAAGTTTCCAGTAGGTTAAATGTGAAATGATTAAGAGCATCTAATATTTAAGTAAAAGTTTTAGAATCCAAGTAGTTCTAGCTGAAATATTCAAGTATTTCTAGGAATTCTCACAACAAGTCATCAATTAAATAATTAACTGTACTGAATTACTGCACAGTAATTTAAATACCCTTCCATCAAGCTGAATTTCTCTCAGTTCTAATGAGAAAGGTAGTTCCAGGGCCACAGTCAAAAATACCTAGTTTTACTAAATGTATCTCTTTGGTGTTCACAGTTTCACGTCAGAGACAAATGTTTCTAGTGTGTAAAAGTTATCCTATATAGATGAGAAAAACCAAATCTGTTTTCCTTTAAGGAATAAAACATATTAAACGCTACAACATAAGTAAGGTTGAGTTACTGTTACTCGAACTATAATTTTGAATATCCTCACTATTCTACATTTAAATTCTCTACCATAATGTTGCATTAACTTTTTTTCTTTCTTACATTACATTTATATCTAATGTGATTCCATTTCCCACTCTTTACAAATGCAGATTAACGGTCCTGATGCAAAAACTGTTTTTGGTAAATCATATCAAAATGTTTCATGGAACTCACTGAGAAGTGTTGATACATGGAAATTGGTCTTTTAAAAAATTCTTCCTAAACCCCAAATTGCATATTTTGAAAGCCCCCCCCTCCCCTGCCCCAGCCTATTCTATCACCACTTCCCATATATCTGAAAAATTACAGGGAATGCCACATTTATGACATTTCAAAAGGAAAGTTCCTATTACTGCTAGCTTAATGCTTGTTATAAATACACTGTACAGCATGTTGCAGTAAACTAAACAAACAAATGTTAGTAAAAAAAGTTGCCAAATTTATCAGGTTTGCATTGACAATGAAACTTTCACAGTGAACTGTAAAGATCCTGATATCTGAAATGGCTGAGTAGCTTTGAAGCTTATTCATAAGAAAGTAGTTTCAGATTATAATTCATGACCGATGACCTATGCTCCAACAATTGAATGTAAACTTATTATGATATCGAATATATGCATTTAAAACTTGTCATGTATTATAACTTTCACTGGAAACGGTCTCCCCTTTGTTACATAAACCCTCTGGAAATTTTCCCTTCTTTCTCTAGCCATTTCTTGTCGTTTTGACTTCTTCCAATTCAGAACAAGATAATGACAAGTTAATTCCAGCTAAGAGCCAAATTTTTTAGATACTACATAGAGTATTTTTATAATGAATATAATTGTAGTTGTTTAGATTAATGTACTTAGGGACAAATAGAGTAGGTTCCAGAGAGAGTATTGTAAGAGGGCCCATTAAAATCAGGGTAGAGCATAGATCAATAGTACTTAAGAGACTGGTTGCTTTCAAACAATTCATATGAGAGAGGTTAAATTATATCAATAAATTATATTATTTCAATGAACAGTACTAGTAATAAAAGTTGAGAGAACAGAACAGAATCAGCTACTGCTCAGTTCATACCAAAATATTTTCCCTTTAGAAAAAATCTTGCAAAGTTATGCTGCAGTGGAAATGAGGGACAGCAGCAAAAAGCAGAGTGTTTTTTCCCTCACTGTAATCCAACAGGAACAGTTCCACACTTCCCTTCTTGTGGCATTGAATTTCCATCTGACTTCCTATGGAATCATCTGTGGGTTTGGGATCTGGTCTGCTCATCCAAAACCTATTCATGCCAGGTCTTCCCACTGACTTAAGTAGTCTAATGACATGTAAAATAATATTAATAAAACAAAACCAAAACCTTGCAGAAGAGAAGGTTCTACCAGAAACCATATATAAGGAGATGTGGGTGTGCAAACATATGTACGTGTATATATAAGTATATATACATGCACTTACACAAGCACAAGGCTGTGTTTCTACACTGAGTAACTACATGCAGGTGAAACAACACACATGTAATTGCAGGCATTAAGGAGAGTATACATGGAGAAGAAATGAGTATATTACAAACTTCTGTAATTTGAAATTGATCACAAGTCATTCTTAGAAGATCCATTTATTACAGTGTCTTGCTAGCTTTGAATTATATTTATAATCTATCAAGCACTTAATCAAAATGTTATACAGCTTTGACAGAAAACTTTCCTATACTCTACAGGATATGACTGTAAAATGTCTTCCTTTCTTTGACTGCATGATTGAAAAATCAAGCTTTGAAATTTTATTTTAATAACATTGTTAGAGGTCTGTGTATTTCATTTCATTGTCAAAGTCTAATAGAATAATAAACCTTGATATTTCATCAGCCTTAAGTGTTTTCTTTTTTCTCCCTCTCTTTTTTCCCCCCATATAATGGTTTTAGGATTTTAGTCACTTAGTAGAATTATATTGTTCTCTTGGCATCTTTATTATTGATTCAGGTATCCTTAACCTCTTTAAACATGTAGAGATATCCTTTCATACTTGTATAAGGTGGAAATTTTCACTAAAGCTCCATCTAATTTATACAAACTCTCAAAAAACCCCAAAACTTAATCACTCTCTGCAATTTCTTTAACTGCTTCTGCTTTGATTTTTTTGTGTATTTTGGAAGACATTAATAAAATAATAAGTGTAATAGATGGGGATAAATAATAAGTGTTACAGTAATATTTCTGTGAAAACTATCTTCAATTACAAGTAATTCAGAGGTAAAAAATTGCAAACAGACAATCTTTTCTATCTAGACCTTATTTTCTTTTTATATCTCCAATTCAAATGCTCCTTTGAGTTTTGTTTTGTATTTGTAACTGGTAATAATGATCAGGGGAAAAAAGGGGGGAAAAATCAGTATTTTGTTGAGAGCTTAAGATATTTGTAAATTGGTTTAATTTCTTACTACTAAAACACAGAATACTCTTAGGGGTTGGGTTTTTTGTTTGTTTCTTTGTTCGTTTGGGGTTTTGGGGTTTTTTTTTACATCTAACAGTTGAAATCACTATTTCAGTATCACATATTGACATTTGGCAATTTTCATCTGAAAAGTCAAAGCATCTTGTCCCTGGGTTCTATACCTGACTTTTGCCCTAGGATAACTATCTTTTTTCCATCTCTTTTTCCTTTTCTTTTTTTCTCTCTTACTGATATTATTCTGAAAAGCGGGAGGAATAAGGAACTGTTTTCTGGCATAAGCATCTATGTACTCTGATGCTTATTTGAAACTGAAACCAAGGTGAATGCTGGGAAATGCAAGTGAGAACAGATATATTTTAGCATTTTGACATACAGCAGATCTTGAAGTAGTGCATTTATACTTCTCCGAGGAAGACTTCCAAATCAGAGCCTGCTTCCTCCATGAACTGGAAGAGCAGGAGGTTCAAAAGGACTTTAGCACAATCTTAGGCTGTAAATATTGTGTAATTGCATCAACTGTGCTTTAACCTTTTAGTTCTCACCAATTCCTGATTTGTCTGCTTTTTTTGTGTTCTTTCGCACGGCAAGGTGAAATATCTGTTCACCATTTGTACCCCGCAGCCTGACCTCTGATCCAGGTTGTTCACTCGGAATTCAGTTCTGAATGACTAGTGTTCTGTCAGGCAAAATCTACATAATCTGCTGTCAAAGACTGTCAAACAAATGGTTGACTTCATACACCCCATTTCAGTAAAATGATCAAAACAAGAGAAAGGAAAAAAAAATAAAAATCCTTCCTCGGGCTCAAAAATATGGTACAAAGATTGAGAAAATATCCTGGAAATTAAAGAAACCTTTGAAAAGGTAAAAATCAAATTATTCCTGTGAGGACGTAAATAGCTACAAAATGCTGAATGCATACTTTTAATTTTACCTCAATTGTGAGAAGAATTTTTCCTATTGCAGAATTGAATTCTGTAAATTTATTTATGCATGTATATTTAAAAAAGCTCTCAGATCCACAGTATAGAGCAATTAAGTTTGGGAAGATGTATTAAAGAGCAAGCAATTGTATGTGATCCCACAACTGCATGGGAATAATAATTCAAAGTCCAAAGGTCTTTGTTTAGAAATGACATAAAACCAGTTGATTGGATATAAGCCACCATTAAAAAGTAAGTTTATATATTAGTTTTCCTCAGGGGAAAAAGGACATTTAATACATCCATTTCTAAATGTAATTACATTTTCAGTGCTACGGGTATTTTATAGCATAACTTGTATCTTAGTAAATCATTTTCTTTTGTTCTTGTAACAAAGTTCCTTGAGATGCTAAACGAGGAAGCTGCAGTCATCCTCCATTTAATCTGTGTCCGTTAAAAATTACATATTTTGCTTTCTAAAAGCTTCATGTACTTTTCATACCTGAAGTTGTTTTCTTTTTACTGGCTTTATATGTGTAACAACTTGACTTTATTCTGTCTGTGGTTTGGGGTTTTTTTTTAATTATTAAACCTTCAGAGACACTTTATGCTTGCCCTGAGATGCAGCAATTCACTCTGCTAAAGGTAATGTGCTATTTTGCCTCACTATAATAAACATCAATGTTTTTACAACTGCAACAGTTCTCCACCAGTATTAGCATATTTTGGCTGAGGTATTGTTTTACTGTGACCTGTATAATAAGTGTCACATTAGCAACACAACAAATCAAACGTTTGTTAATTTCCCTCGCTTTCCCACACAGCTGCTAGTGTTATCGTGTCACCAGATTTTAATTAATATGATAAGTAACACTTGCAAGACAACAGGCTGATTTTTCCCCCCTGTGTGTATGTGTGCCTCTGCGTGCACACGTGTAGACCAGAAAAGCAGCAAATAAGAGACTTTCGTGGCAATTGCCTGTTCGCATTTAAAGAAACTCAGTATTAAAAGATAATTCTCTTCCAGCCTGCCCTGAGAATCCAGTGCATGAGTCTGAAAATATATTACAAATGTACTTGATTTGCCCATTCTACTGTTTAATTTTTTGTATTTTTGAGCTTTCACTGCCTGAGATATCCATGACAGGCTGTTTGAATCTGCCTCCTTTCTTTTGCCCCTATATAAGTAATAACAAATATGCACCTGACTTACAAAAACCCCAGCAAGTGGGGGTTTTTTCAGGTATTGCATCCTACTGACTGAATTGCTCTAGTACAAGTCAAAAGTGCCATCTATTTGTAACAACCAGAAATGCACCGGAGGCCGCTGCTGGATGGTCGTGCGGGATAACCACACACCTCGCTGCCCACCCTGGGGTCACCAAAAAGCCAAAGAAAAGCCAATAAAAAGTTTAAGGGAATTGTCTGGGGAGGTTTAAACACGTTATTGTTTGGACCATGTTAATCGCACTGCGATCAGTGTCTAGAAAGCAATTCCCCGCTTCTGCAAAAGCACCTCACCAGTTTTTCAGAATCTGCCCTGGGAAGCACAGAAAGGAACTGACTTCAGGCTGAACTGGGGAGCTTGCCACATTTTCTGGAGGGCAAAGATCAGAGCAGCAATTCATTACCACGCATATTTGATTCAGTAGTAGCATTAGAGATAGATGTATATACATAAACCTATAATTTTACCTTATTATTGTGTAATTATGCAATACACAAATGCATTCTTATTAAAGATACGGTACAACTAAAACTGCCAGTAGCAAGTTACCGTTTCTGGTCCAATTTCATTAGACATAGGATAGGATAGGATAGTGTCTGAAGAGTTCCCCTCGACCACTGCCAAGGCCTCCCAGTAAGCGGAAGGATTCTTTTCAACGTATATGAAAAACAGGGCCACCCCTTGAAGAATTTTTCACGTGAATTGTGTTCTCTTTTTTAAGGGCAATATCGAGCTTCCTACAACCTTCAAGTAGGAAGGCTGAAGAATATAACATATATCAAAATGAAAGGAGAAAACCCAGAGCAGCAGGGATCTGAAAGCAGAAAAGTGAGATGGGAATGGGTCTTGCAGAGAAAATTCCCCTGCTGATATCAAAGGAAATAAAAGTGCACACAGAAAAAAAAGACACAGAACTGCCTTTTATAAGGCCCTGTTATAAACTACTGCTGATATTAGGCTGCTGAATTTTAATTCCCTCCTCCACTAAAATGCCCTTTTTCTTTTAACCTACTTCTCATTATAGCTTGCAAACCGACAAACTCCCCAGAAGGAGACTGCTGGGACAAAAAAATGCCCTTATAAACTCCCAGAATCCCTGCACCATGCAGATCCCCAGTTGAATCACGTGTGTGCCAGGGAAAAGGAATGGCACTTGGACTTTTTATTAGTGAAGAAACAAATGTTATTGAACATTTCAGAAAATACAAAAATAGGCAAAGGGAATGTATGGACCATGATTAAATACTTGTAGATATTATAGGACTTAAACTAGTCCTAAGGAAAAGGCATATCAGAGCTGCACAATTCCCAAGGGTACATTGAAATACATATTCAGCCAAGCCTGGTAGACTTAGTCTGTTCCAAGTGAAGTTAATGTGATATTCCCATTCATAGCAAGAAGAAGATTGCAGTAGAGTGCACAAATAGTAACACGTCTCCCAGAGTAATGCATTTTGCTAAAGGTCTGGACAACACCTCGGTTAAAGAGTGTTGTCTGTCAGACAAATGTAACACCAGAGGATAAATGGATATGTAATAATAATAGCCCTGTCTTCGGCGTTTCAGTAGAATCAATACAGGTTTTTATTCAGTGCTTAAAGAGCTGTGAAAAGGCTGTTCCAACATGGTCCTGGATACTAATATCTAATCCCTCTGCAGAAGAGATCAGTAAATTGATGTTTCTGTGCCTATAAACTAAAACATGCAAGAATATGTACAGAAAAAAAAAAAAAAGAAAGAAAATAAAAAACCAAGCATCTGCATGCTTGACATTTCTGGGGCTAAAAAGTTTACATACTTCCAATTTTGTAATTGGGGGAAATTGTCTAACATCTTGCAAAAAATTAAAAAGGAATAGTGACCAGTCTACTGTCTAACCAGGGAAGAGTTACACCAGTGACCAAAGGAACTAAAATGTGTCTGTTCAAACTTTGCAACCCACTGAGCCATACCAATAACCTAGAAAGCCAAGTGCCAACATCATTTCCACAGCTATTTACATAAATCTAAGTGCAAATCATACAACCACACAGACGTAATACTGTCATTGTTTGCATTTTTATGCCCTTTGACTGACGAGCAGAAATTGTTTCTGTTTCAAGCTCTTTCGCAATTAAAAAGCCCCAACAACAAGAAGAACAAGCCCAGAGTGGTCTAATAGTTGCCCTATCCATGGATTTTTGGAGATACAGAGTTTGGGTAGATGCAGTTTCAAGTCTAATGTGGGTGCCAGCATGGCCCACAGCCTCCGCTCATGTTACGTGTCCAAGAAACTTACGTCTTGGCCATCAGTGCAAGTACTCTGAGACAAGTTAATAATGAGAAAGCCTTTTCTGCCCCATGTTACAGCCAAATAAATATTGATGACTCTTTCAAGAATTTCTGGACAAAAAAGCTCAGAAAATTTGATTAAAGGACTTCCTAGGCACAAAACTTTTCCAAGCATACCAACCTTATGGACAATTACGTCATTATATGGGTATCAAGTATGTGACAGTATCTTGGCTTGAGACAAAAGTTAAGAACCATCAGAGATGGGGAACTGGCTCAATCAGCTTGCTAAAGCCTCTCTTGTCTAAATATCTACACGAGGGCTATTGAAAGCAGAGATCACAAGAGTATCTCTTTAAACTCTTTGGCATCCAAGAGCTTCTCCAAAACAAGAGCTTCCAAACAGTAGGTCATCAGTCTTCCAAACTTGGGTGTAACTGCTGCAACACCACAGAGCAAAAATGTATGCCTAGGATGTTCTACATATGGACACAAGTAGGGACACACCCACCCCAAGGAAAACTTTCACACTTATGTTTGTGTCTAAATTGAAGTGTTTAAACTGGATTTTTATGTACAGATTTGCCATTCATCTGATAAATGCCTACAAAGAAAGACATCTATGGTTTGCATGAGCTCAGTTTTGTTCAAATAAAAACTTCCATTCAGGCAAAAATGTCAGCTTTAAAATTATGTTTCCTGAAAATGTTAATTCATACCCTCCCTCTAATTCATACATTTGCGTCAGTTGTCAGCATTGAGTTGGTAAAAATTTCTGCAAAATTATCAAGCAGATCTTTTTCCAGATTCTGTTTGAGCTTTGCAGTCAAGACAGCCTTGCAGGAGGCATTTGTAACTGTTCAACAGAAGAAATTATCAATTCACATGCTAGATCAGTGAGCTCTTTCCTCACCTATACAATCTATTCCAAGTAACTACAATAAACAGAAGATAATGTAAGTAATGTGAAGCAGGTTTTGTTTGGTCAGTTAAGGAGTTTCTGAATTATCACAAAATGTTAGGAAATACAGTTAAATTAAGAACATTTCTTCGATTGAAAAAATATACTGTTGAATCTAGTGAGTTTCTCTTTAAGAATGTGACTAGTCTACTCTGAAGACAATCTAAACACTGCATAATGTGACATTCAAGAGGTCTGAGGAATTATGTGAGACAGCAAATGGTGCAGTAAAATTGTGTTCATGTTCACTTTTTTTTGTTAAATTCCTACGAAATTGTACTTGTAATGCAACAATCGCTTCATCATGAATAGGGCTCTTTGTCATTTGTTAGTTGACCCATCTCTGCTGTTGCAAAAATCAAAAGAGAATTGATTTTGATGAACTGACATGCAGCTTTAGGGTAACACAACCATCAAATGAACAAAAAGCCAGCTTCACCACCGGTAGGAAGATCGATACTGTACCTATGTCAGGTATATGTGGTTATAACAAAAGAAGTAGGAAAAAATTCCAAAACTACACTCCTCATAAAAACTGAGCCTTTTATTGAATCTTGTATTCATCTGGGGGTTTGCTGGTCTTCTCATGGGGCAATTTTTATGCCTGAAAAAAGGAGGGCTCTGACCTACAGTGGTATACATATGCATATGTATGAGATCTTGAAGACACAGTCCTCACACTTAACCTGCATATTTCAATCTCCTATAAACAACACACATGAATAAGCAGAGAATACTGTTTATATATTTAAACTGGCATGTGCTCATTAATAGGCAATAATGATACTACTACTACTACTACTACTACTACTACTACTACTGCTACTAAAAAAACCCTATTATTTATTAAACAAACTATTCAAGTCAGTGCAAGAGAGAAAGTGGAAAAATTGGAACCCATTACATCTTATGTGATTCCTATTGTTTCTGCTAACTTTATTGATTGCATTTAGACTGGGCATCTCATTAATTCCAACATCCCTTGATCTTTTATTTCTGCAAATGTAAAGTTCAGGAACCAATCGGCTATGTGGCTTACTCCTAACTCATCTTCGAGGTTTGCCTCTCACTTGAAATGGAAGTGGCAACCTTAGGTGTCAAGGGGAGGCAGATTCATTGATTGTATGGCAAACACTAGTTATGATGTACTGATATGTGTCATGTTGTAGAGCACAATTTTTGATTGTATCACAGTGATATCCATATTCTGTATCAGACACACATAGTTTTAAACATTTCTAGGAAAATCTCCCTGGTGCCTGGCTAAAGGGAAGAAAAGTGCTCTCAGAGAAGTACGTACATAGATAATAAACCATATATTTGCTATGGCACAATTAAGAGAAAGCTCTCTTCCAGATGTTATTGTCAGAGGGTAGGCAATCCTAGAGTCTTTACTCACATGAAACACCTTCACTTACGTTAAAGGAAGGAATCAATTGAATAAGGACTTTTGGATTGGGTTGGGAAGGCTCACCACAGCCCGTTCATTTGTCTGCTGCACTACCTTCCAGGAAAAAGAAAAAAAACTTACTACAGTTCCCACCACTTTGTGTCCTTTGTGTATCTTAAATCATCTTTAGGGAAATAAGGGATAAGCATATCTCGGGGGCGGGGGTGACCTTATCGCTCTCTACAGCTCCTTGAAAGGAGGAAGTAAGATGGGGGTTGGCCTCTTCTCCCAGGGAACTAGTGGCAGAATGAAAGGACGTAGCCTCAAGCTGTGCCGGTGGAGGTTCAGGTTGGACATTAGAATGAATTTGTTCACGAAAAGGGCTGTTAAACATTGGAATGGGCTGCCCAGGGAGGTGGTGGTGTCACCATCCCTGGAGGTGTTCAAGAAACAACCAAACGTGGCACTCAGTGCCACGGTCTAGTTGACAAGTTGGTGATCAGTCAAAGGTTGGACCCGATTATCTCAGAGGTCTAAGAAATTCTGTGATATGTCTAAGTGCAAATAAAAACTTTATTTAAGAAAATAATGTAACAAGCAAATACTCTCCATGTTTCATTGATAGGACATTCCTAATTTTTAGTTCACAAACACAAAAATAGACCTATTCCTAATGATCCAATTTACTTTTTTAACCTTTCTATAAATCAGTTATCTATTTGTTCTTAGATGTGTTCATTTATGTCTTGTGAATGTTAATGACATACACATATTAGTATGCTGTTGTGAAAAACATTGATATATTGGTATATAAGAACTTGATAGCGTGCATGAGAGTGAGTAGCAGTTAATTTTATTCATAATTTGTTAGAAAGCTCTCAAACATATCACAAAAGCTCTAACACACATTATTTCTGGTTTATTATTTAGCAGGGGGAAGCATGGCCTTGTTAAAGGTCTCTTCAGTTATATCTGTCCTTACTCCTTGAGAATGTTTCACATATTTTTGTATGTAAACTAGCATCATCTAATGCAAATCATATAATCTAATTGTGTATTTTTCTGAAAGACCAGAATTAGTCTGAAGCATTTGTTTTATTCTCTCCGAGCTATGTGAAATGTCTTTAAACAATTACCCTGTTATGGAATATTTGCCAAAGAGACTGGACCCAAATTCCTTTTCTTTTCATACCCAGCACTGAACTTCTTTCATGTTTCTATTAAAAATACTCTTGGGTAAATTTGATACAAAAAGCTGTGATTAAGTGATATTATAATGGTGACAGAAACAGAGAAATCAACTGTTAAAGCTCCCATTAATGTATGCACCTGCTTCACAAAGGTGTGTTATTTTATACATCAGCGGAATATGTGTAACAAAGCAGAATATGTTTTCCTTGATTTTTTTTAACCTATGGTTGTTTGAGATATTTACACAGCTAGATGGGTCATGACCCTGTCACAGATCAGTTGAAGACTACAAGTAATAAAAGTTGTATTCAGACCCAATTTTGCTCTAAACAGGTCCGCTTACAAAAAGAAATTAAATGTCTGTGATGCTTTTTGTGAGCCCTAAACGCTACACAGTACTTCAGACATGGGGGAATCTCACACAAGGACATTTTTAACTTCATAATACGAGTTATATGACCCTGTGTCAAATCTGTCTGATCCTGCCATTTGTTGAGCATCAGAATTATAAATAAATTAAATTATAAATAAATAAATTAACTGGAATATTAAATGAAGCTGCAGGAAACTCAACAGATGTCAAACTTGATGATGAATACTGTCTAAGAAATGGCAGTCTTCAGGACCATCTTAGAGTAAGGGTGGATAGAAATACTTCAACTATACTTTCTCTCAAAAATGTCTCAAGTAAGGGAGAAGAAGTGCTTCAGTGCACTCCCATACAACTCTGGAAGATAGGGGCTGATGCAACAATAGGACTCTTTTAAATGAGTAGTACATGATATTCATGTAAAGGATGTGAAAGGCAATTTCATATCTTTCCAAATGCTAAAAACAAAGCAAAACAAAATGAAAAAAACCAGCCCTGGACCTTAGACCAGGTGAAATAAATGAGCAATATCTCATATATCAGGGGATTAGATTCGAAAAATAGGCATTAGAATGGTTGAAAGGATAAGTCACTTAAAGATAATAAATTTTTGTTCACTGATAAACCTTTATAAAATTACCTAATAAAACCTCTACTGGATATCAGAACTTTTGAAAGAAAAGTTTTGTGATATACCGAGGATATGACTGAAACATACTGGGATGTCATCTCTTTTAAAGCAGCTTCCCATTTCTAAGCAAAACAAAACAAAAAAGGAGGTGGTGGTGAGAAATTCCTATTCCTAAAGTAATAATTGTAAAATTTCCATTTGCTGCTTTCATGACTCCTGACTGAACTGTTAAAACCAGAAATTGCTCCTTGAGAGCATTTGATGTTTCCTTTAGCCCTTTAGTACCAAAGTCATTACTTTGGCAGCTCTAGTTTAGATGAATTTTTGAATTGCTCTCTATTCCTTATGAACTCCACCGTATCTTAAAAGGGGTCTTGGGTTCACTTGTGTGACCTATTGTGTCATAAAGCTGGAGAGGGCTGTTTTAGAAGGGCACACAGTGATAAAACATGGGAGAATGTCTTCAAACCGAAGGACAGTAGGCTTAAATTAGATATTAGGAAGAAATTCTTTACTGTGAGAGGGGGTGAGACACTGGAACAGGTTGCCCAGAGATGTTGTGGAAGTCCCATCCCGGGAAGTGTTCAAAATCAGGCTGGATGAGCCTTGAGCAACCTGGTTTAGTGGAAGGTGTGGTTGGAATTAGATGATCCTTAAGGTCCCTTCCAACCTAAACCATTCTATGGTTCTGTGAAAGACACGGGCTGTAGAAGACTTTTCAATGCTCTTAAATCATAGGTTTTATCCTGGAGGATGGCTGTAAGATGAACAACTGGCACCCACTTATCTAGATTTAAAATAGAAGAGCACAACTTCCACTGAATTTCTGCATATCGGATATCAGGCTGTCAACATTTTGAAGAATAAAGATGATAGAAAGGGCTGGTCCTAGAGCTTAAAGATAGCTCTCTGCATGGCTCTGCTGAAACTCTCTATTCATGCTCAGGCTGTCCAATATCTCTCATTGGACAGACTGGCAGCCCTAGTTTGGAAAATGGGAGAAAATAAGCCCAGTACTGCTCTGCAGCTCTGGGAAGAACAGAGACAAGCTCCAAAGAAACTTCTTCCCACCCTCCAAGTCAAAGTAAACAGCTGCAGAGGTAAAACAAAAGTTTGTTGCAATCAGTAGGTGCTGGAAGAATATTAATTGCAAGAAAAAAAGACTAGGTGAATAGGTAGTCAGCTGGTCTGGGTGCAGCTAAGCTATCTACCTGAATGGAGACCCACCCTCATCAGTCTGGAATGTTTTTAAGTCAAACAGGAGATTGACACTGCTTTCCTATAACTACATGGGAGCTTGACTGCTGTAGACATGCATCTCATTTGGTTTCTTCTTAGAATCATTTTAGAGAAAACTGAACATTATAAAGTGACTATAAATGACTGCTTTGAATTCCAGTCACCTGTGTTTCCACTAAAAATGCTTATCTGTTTGGAATCCATCTGTAGCAAGCACTAATGCCTTAAGCCTATTACATTTTATTCACCATTTGCAAAATATCATTAAATCTTAGTATAAAGAGTGGCAACTTTCATTCTCTTTAAGGAAAGTACAAATTAAATTGAGAAACTGAGAATGGAAATTAAATACCTCTTTCCTTGATTATATAGTTCTCTATTTACTAGTTGGCTGAATTTTGGCTTTACTTTATTATTACTTTATTTTAGTAACAAGCTGAAAACCAAAGTAATCTTGTCTTAACTTTGGGCATTTACCTGAGACAGTCAAATTCTTCACCCTGCACCATAGAGGGAAGTGACAAAGCTTCTCATACACATGCCTTATATTGGTCCATTATTAATATTCTTTCATTACTAGGTTTACAGTATTATGGGGCTGCCTGAGATTAGATAAAAATGTTCTTCCATGACACTTTGATTTTTAAGGGCTGAATTTTCAGAATAAAACAAAATGCATAGTTCTGGGTTGAATTATAAGAGTTACCTGGATCTCAGTAGCATCATGTTGCAACATACATATTTTGTAAATACAGGAAGATAAGAGTGTTTCAGCTGCACTTTTGGGTTGTTGTTTTTGTCAGAGAAGCTAACTTAAAACAAGTGTGAGGACACAAAAGAGGCGGATCAAAAAGTTAGACTTTTTTCCCTACAATAGTAATGCCAATGGAGTGGAAATTTGCATCATTCTTATGTTTCATGTTCAAAGTGTTTGTTTTGAAAGATGACATAAACTATGACCTAGTACTGAGGCCACTGCCTTTAATGTGCTCATGTTCCTTTTGAAGTCCTACACCTAGGAGCAGGCACGAGGAGCACACCATCTCTAGCACAGGGACATGACAAGACATCCAGCAGCAGCCTGCAGTACTGTGCATAAGGGAATCAAGAAGTGCGGCGTGTAAGGCAATAAGAACTATATTAAAACTTGAAATCAATTCCCAAATACCTTAGTGATATTCCTTTCCTGAATTTCATGGGCAATCACTTGTTGCCCCCTTTTCACCCAGAAAAAGCTGGGGTGGGGGGTGTGTTTGCCTGGCCTGATGTAGAATAGGGATATTTTTTAAGTCTGACAGACTTTGTCAGTATTTTTTGACAAAAAGACAATATCCTTACAGATATGAAAGGACATACAAGAGATTAATATTTTGAAACAATTATACTTTGACTACCAGTAAATTTTTCCTTGTTTCAACAGAGTAATTTGATTGTGCTCTAATCATCTAGTAAAGGACTACAGGACTGCAGAAGCACCCACTAGTTAAGTTTTCTGTTTACTCAGTCAAAAGTGTTTTCTTGGGGAATTAGGGCTGTTGTAATTTCCTTCCATCCTGAATATTCCAGGAGATCAGACAGCACTCAAGTCTGAAACTGCCTTTTAAATAAATGTAAAGGAAAAAGTGTATTTGCATCCCAAAGTACAGAAGTACTGTATTTAACTCAACTTTCTCACTGCAAGCCATGTGGCAGAAAGCAAGTTTTTATTCAAAAGTAGACAAAAAAGTTTATTAAAAACAGTACAACCAAGGTAACTAAAGACTTCAGTTTAAATATTACTTAAGATTATTGCAAAAATTATCTAAAAAGTTCTAAGTTGAGAAACTCTGAATACAGTAGTGTGGGATATGACCTGATACACTATTTCTGAAAAGCTCTCCAAATGACAACTTTGGTGCCAAAGACTAGATATAATTAAACACAATTTATGCCCTCACATCATGGCACATTCATTTTGAACATGAGACGCTAGCCTTTGCAGGGAACAGCAACTGGGTTACACAAGTAATAGGACAACCCACAGGTCAAGGGAGGTGATCTGTCCTTTCTGCACAGCGCAGGCAAGGCCACAGCTGGAGTACTGCGTGCACTTTGGGGCTCTCCAGTAGAAGAATGACATTGACATAACTGGAGCAATTCCAGTACAGAGACATCAAGATGGTCAGCTGGCTGGAGCACATGATGTACAAGGAGAGACTAAAGGAGTCAGCCTACTTGACTTTAGGTTGACAAAGATGTGGGGAGGCCTTACTGCTATCCGTATCTCCCTAATGGGAGGTTGTAGGGCAGATGGAGCCAAACTCTTCTCAAAGATGCACAGTGATAAATTAAAAGGGAATAATTGCAAGTTGAAATATGGGACTTACTTTTTTTTTCTTTTTTTCTTTCTCTTTTTTTTTTTTTTTTTAATTATTATTACTATTATGAGGGTGATCAAACACTGAAACATGAATCCAGTAAGGCTATGGAGGTCATTTCAGGTATCCACAACTTGGCTTGCCACTACCAGTCCCTGATAAATCTAAAGCAAATTAACTGCTTTAAGTGGGTTTCTTTCAAGCTGAATTACTCTATGGTTCAGCAATTAAAAGTACAGCAGTAAGGGGCAAGAGGGCAAGGCTGTGCTTCTGCCCCCAAAATATGTAAGTGCCAAAGAGGTGGCCTGATACAACAGACATCAAAGCCATAAATTTATCACAAAGCAAACATGATGTTTGCTCCTGGTAGACAACACACAAACCATCAAGTTCTTATTATAACAGAAAATACTTGTAGAGCCAGGTCTACGGAGGCACATGATATTTAACTGCTTATTTATTTATTTAGTTTCTTAATTTCTAGAATAAATATGTGAAAGGAGACAAAGGATTCTCATAGCTAACTGAGTCTAGCAATATGAAAATCTGTGCCCAGACAGACTTCTGGCATTTCTGTCTGTTGTCAGCAGAGGAGAAAGGCCATGAAACCTGAGATAGCCAGGCTATATATGTTATTGGAAGTAATTAGGTAAAAGGTAAATTAAAAAAGGGAAAGGAACATGAAGAGAGAAGAAAAAAGCAAGAAGATTATTAGTGTATAATAAAAATGCCACGGAAAGAGGAGGTGGGGATATAAACATTTCTGGATTTGCAAGTGAACTCTGGGCCCAAGAGCAACATTCCTTCCAAGAGCAGAGGAGAACAGGCAAAGATGCACATCCCACAGCACTGGGAAGATGCTGCTGTCCTCAGGAACAAAGCAACAAGAGCTGTACTCTGCTGCACTCTAGCATACCTTTCTTGCCATCAGTGTCCTATGGTTTCCTTTCAGCATAGTCCTGAGAGTTACAAAGGGTCATGACTCCTGCAGAATGTAGTCACAAATATTTTAAGACAATCTTCAAATATTGCAAAAAAACCATTTTGCCCTCATATCATTGTGCCATACATATTTTTCTACTTAGCAAGTGCACACTAGATTTTTTTTCTTGTCTCTTTCTAACTATAGTCACCCAGATACTAAATTTTCTCCCTGCTGAGTGGAACAATGAGGATTTTTTTACCATTATTTCAGATGGTTTTCACAAGCTTGATTCAAAAAAGATAATTCCCCACTATATTTTCAGTCTGATTATCAGATGATGACGGACAATAAATTGATAAGAGTCACTCAAGAAGATGCAAGCTCTTGTATATAACAGCCGCTGCAATTATCAGGCACTACTAAACTATTATTGATCCTGTTCACATTGGGTGATAACTGAGCATTTTCCACTTATTTAAAGTGCTGTTAGCCAGAAATTCCCATCAATAAATGCAGTAGATGAATTTCTTCAAACATGGTTCAATAAACAATAACACATACAGAAGGTCTATAGTTCCTTAATCTCAGTGAAACAACTAACTGTGAGGCATAAATATACCATCCAGTTGTTGCTAAATGGTTGATTACAATAAAACAGGAACCTCCACAAGGCCATTTAATATGTAATCCAAGTATCACTGACAGAACAACTGCAACTCCACAAGGAAAAAAAGTGCTGTTGCTGTCAATAATATCAAGAAGAAAAAAAACCCCTTGATGGACCCAAAAAAAAAGTGGATTTCTCCCTATAACACTATGGGGCAGATCTCACTGTCTTAATCGCAAAAGCAAGGTTTCTTATATATAATTGCATTATTTCAAAGATATGTAAAGCTGTGCTTAATATTAGACTGGTACATTTTGTCAGAACCATAATCACAAGAAAAGTGGCCCTTATCAGTAAATTTCATATTACTTTCATTTTGTTCTCTTTAATACTAGGGACATACAGGATGTGATCTGATATTGAGTGTATTATATTTCTCAAGCAGGGCCAGTAGGAACATAACAGTGGACTACATGTAAAACTGGCTATTAAGGATATTAACTAGTAATTGCTTAGAGTAATCTCTCTAAATAATCAGTAATTAAAAAAATAAATAAAATGGCTGACCATTGTGATTTAAGCCCAGATTAAAATTGACTAAAAAAGTCAATTGGAATGGTTTTAATTATGGTGCCGTATTTTCCTTCAACAGAAATGTTTTATATTTTACAGTGGACAAAACAGATAATTTGTAGCAATAATGGCAGTTCTTTTATCAGTTGAACAAGTAATGCACAGGATTTCAGGTCAAAAATATCCTTTCTTGATTCAAATAAACCATTAACAAGTCAGGTTTCTTTCAATCCTCTACCATCACACCAAGCAAGACCCATCAGCAACATGTACAGAGTCTGAATGAACAGACTTAGTGAAAGATCCAGCTACCTTCTCAGCAACTTTTACAGACAGTCTTTTTAGAGCTAAACTTACACTCCAGGGGTGGGACTCAGTGTACAGATTATGTGTTTGCCAGACAACACATGCTGATGATGCATCCTAGCATGAGATTCAGCTTGGCCTGGATGGAGTCCAGCAACATGCGAGTTAGTCTTGAAAGGATGACTACAGGTCTGCAAAGAGTCCAGCTTCTGCTACTCTTGATCCATGGAAAGGCAAGGCAGAACTCACAGAACTTTTAGCATCAGTGGGGGCTGCCTTGCTAATAACCAAAATGGATGGTTGGACCCCCTGACCCCAGAAGATACTATTTTGACCTGTTTCAGATGCTGTTCACTTTCTTTACCTTATTTTTTGGTTAATTTTGTTGAAGTATCACATCTAACAGAAAACCTTGTGCACTCACATTCCACAAATATTTGTGGAAGGAGTAAATGAAAAAAAAATAACTGAAAAACTGACATGAATCTGAATTATTCTGATGGGAGAATTTATCTGTTAATTCATGAAGACTCAAGCTCCTGAGTAAACAGTTCTCCCAAAATGAACACGAAATTGATTTTACACTGAGACTGTCCTTCTGCTATAAAGGCTTCAAGTGGCAGAGCCGTTTACAAGTATGTTGTTATCAGAGCTTGAGTTCTTCAGCAGGAGGAGGACATCAATCCAAACTCAGAGACATGTTAATAATAAACACTGGCTTGAAAACTAATGCAATAAATACACAGTTTGTTACAAAAGAAGACTATTTATACTGATGTAATTATAAGAAATACAACAACTACAGCATCAGTGAAGTTCATTACAGCACATGGCAAAGAACCAGAGAACAGAATTATGAGCCTAAAAAGACTGAAGGTGCTTCTAATTAAATCTAAGCATACCAATTTAATTGGGACTTTGGCTCTTTCATTTCAGCATTGTGTATTTTTGCCACTGATGGGGGAAGCAGAACACTTTTGTTGCACTATTCACTAACAGCTGGACACTGAGTCATTCTTATATAAAACTGAAAAACACTTTTCAGACATAAACAAATGCTGCTATTTCCATTTT
Source organism: Grallaria varia (assembly GCA_013396735.1). NCBI lineage: Eukaryota > Metazoa > Chordata > Aves > Passeriformes > Formicariidae > Grallaria > Grallaria varia. Next base: position 176,603 of record VWZG01003988.1, read on the forward strand.
ATGCATAAGAAGGCTAAAAATCTGATTTCTGAAGTGATTTTCTCAAGATTAAACTCCTCAGACCTGCTAGGGAAGGGGTTTCAAAGGCCTGTGCCTGAGGTCCATTATTTTGAGTTCAGTGGTATCACACTAACATCAAACCAAACCAAACCATGCAGACTCTAGGACTTCAAACCTGTACAATCTGTACAAATCATCAACACAGCCTACAAGAAGCATCCAAACAGCATAAACCAGATTTAAAAAAAAAATATAATAATGTAAACTGTAGGTTCTCTCTCCACCACATAAACTTTTTGGGTTTCAAGCCTTCAACATCTAATTGGGCTTGTTTTTCAAACTTCTCGACCAACCATGATTTTTTTTTTTTTCCCTCATAATAAATACTGTTTCTTATTCTGTATACATATTTCTGCCTTATTTTAAAACAGGCTGAGATTTTCCACTATTTATTTTCTGAAGCTAGTGCTTTAGGTACAACACCAGATGTCACGGGACTGCCAAAATGCTCCTGAGGGCAGCAGTGCCAGAGCTGATGCTGTCCCACAGCCCTCATTGCAGAGGAATTTGCCCTGTTTCAGGCTTCTAGGGAGGTCCATCATTGCACAAGTAAACTAAACATCTGACTCAACTGCTTCCTGTTTCCAGCTGGAAAGGAAATAGGTGTCTGTATATCTATTTCTTCAATGCCTTGGACCTAGACAATTTTGTGCGCCTTCCAACGCCAAACATTATATGATTCTACAAGCACTAAAAAGTATTTAATAAGACAAGCCAAAATTATACTTATGAACAATAATGAATTCTATCATTTGAAAGACTTAGTCCCCTTTTTTTGTGTGCTTTTTTTTTTTTTTTTTTTTAAATTTGTTTGGGTTTGCTGGTTTTTGTTGTTGGGTTTTTTTGCTGGTTTTCCCTTTCTCCCTTGATCCTCATTCTTCTTTGTAATAAATTTTTAAGGAAGGGAATGAAAAAAATAATGAAAAGAAAACATAAATTACTCCTAAGGATGAGCAACACTTTCATTGAGCGCTGCAATGTGTTAATCTGGCCGAGTTAGGTCTCCTTGCACAACCATTCAATCAAAAGTAGAAGAGTGGATAAAAAGTTTCAAACACAAACCCAGTTCACACACTCCAGTTTATCTTCCAAATCCTGTTGGTAGTCCACTTTGCTGGATAGCCTGAGAGATGTACACTGAAAATAAACTTCCTAAGGGGATCTCAGAATGGCAGCAACTCTAAGATCCTGGAGGCTTCATTTGTTGAAGTTCTCTGGAGATGCAGCACAAACATCTCACTGCAGAGCTGCAAGAGTAAGGTGACAGAATCCTACCTAAAGCACCTCATAAAAGTAATGAGTACAACCAAACAAAGTTAAGCTTATAAACAGAACTGCAATGTCGTTTTATTACAAATACTGTTTCTGATCTAGCAGCAGGGCAAATATGCAAGGGGAACTAGTGAGTGAACAAAGAGAGTCTTGACATTCACTTTCTCTTAATACAGGTGCAGGAGGTATCAGCAAGAAGCTACAGCTTGGTATCACACAATTATGTGCCTCATTCATTAGTACCACATCATTGACTACACCATGAAAGAAATGACAAATTAGCAATTTCACAGGACTAACATAATACTATCATTTGTATCACAAAGTCAGCAAAATCTAACCTCCAATAATTCAGCTCACCATTACAACCCAGGGCTGGCCATCAATACGGTTTTATGTGGCTTGTACTAATCACTAAAGTCAGATAATATGCAAGGTTAATGGTTGCAGACAGTCTGGGGAAATATCCAAGATCTGATAAGGAAACCCCACATTATTGCAGTTCTATGTGTGTATATCCCAATCAAGAATAGGCAAAGGAAGAAAATCAATGCTTAAGGCAGTTATAATACATCTCTTGGTGTAACATATAAATTGGCCCTTCATTGCCCATTCACATTTCAGTTAATAAATAGTTCAGACACAGGACACATGGATAGTGAAGAAGTGTAACCATTGTATGTTTGTCTCCCGTACTTTAGATTTATGCTGTCTTAGTACAACAGACTCTATCCAGTGTTTTTCAATTACTTCACTAGCCTTTTAAAGAAAATAAGAAGTGATGCTTGATCCTGATTGGTACTTTGTTATATAGTCCACCACCTGAAAGGAACTTGATGCATTTTTCCTCATTTAAACAAACAGATAATCAATCAGGATATTCTCATTCTAATTATACCCCACAACTGCTTACAGTCAAAAACATATTGCATCTCCATTGCCAATAACAAAATTTCCTTCTTTCAATACTAGTTATAGCAGACTGGTCATTGATTTTCTTTTATATTTAGAACTGAGATATACAAGGATACTCTATAGTAGCTTGTAGAATACAAAAACTGACCTCAATATTCTCGTGCACATTTTTTCATGTAGCATTGCTAATAACATATAAATTCATATGATTTAAATCCATACCTGTCCAATGTTCCTAAAATGCCAAACCCTACACTTTGAAACTTTATTTTTAAGTAAGCTCCTTTCCCCTTCTAATGTAATTATATCACTTACCCTCTCCAAACCAAAACCAGGCAGCCAGTGTATTTAATTTGTAACTGTACCTCTAAATGCAAATGTAAAATTGGCAGCTTTGATGTTGCAGCATTAAATATAGTTTATCTCACCAGTGACAGTGATAAACAGGCACTCTCTTAGGACTGTGAGTTATGACAGTCGCTCCAATGAGTGAAAAATCATCCCTGTACAGCTGCCACTAATGCGATTTTCCTTTTCTTTTTCTTATGGCATGTGAGTGCTTCAAAATAGTTGGAGCCACCATGCTGGTGGTAAAGATGGAGACTGCTTTAATGCAATGTTGTTCTGCACAGTTTTCTTTGCCATATTTGGATCATCTCAAAACTGATGAACTGGCTTGGAGGTCTGGGGATTTCCATTTGAAAATACTTCATTAACTGGAGAAGAGTTCCTTGAGGTATAACTTTCTAAGAGTCTTCAAAAGAGAAGTCTAAAAAACATTCATCTCCCTTTTTTTCTAGCCAGAAGATCAGGACCGATGAAAACTTTTTACTTAATTCCACTAACAGAAGATTTATACCAGGATCAAAGCTAACCATTGCCAAATTTGAACAGTGTGGTCTTCCTCTGGAACCTACCCATCTCCTGCTCTCTCTTGCATCTTCATGGCCTGGCACAGTCAAAACTGCCTCTTTCAGGAGCAGAAACTCTGCAGCAACATGCAGTAGCTCTCTGGTGAAAAAAGCTACCCTGAGAATCATGCAGTTATTAAAGGAAGGAAGACGAAATTGAATCCTAGACCTGTGATCATACTGAAAAAGCAGCCAGGTTTCAAGGGACAGAGAATAATAATCCAGTTATTCTCAAAAATACAAGAGAGAATTGACCATCAATTTGAATTTTCCTTCTTTCACTCAAAAGGAGAATGCTGCAGTCCTAGATTAACATTATCTGAAGAGAAACAAATACGCAGAGCATCAGCAGTAAGGCATGGAGACCTCAAACAAGATAAATTTGCCATCATTGTGCAGAAGGTCCATATGGGGAATATGAGACTGCAAGGCACGAGGCAGCTGAGGTAGTGACTAGAAGAAATTTGAGCCAAAGAAGCAAGGCCCAGGTGACAAAATATTTTACCATTGTTTTGAGTTCCCATTCAGTATTTATCTGCACACAAGACGGAGCTTTCATGTAATTCTCAGCCATACCTTGGTCCCAGGTGACAGTGGAGAGGGATTTCCTGTTGACCACAACACAAGATTCAGACTAAGCAAGATCCAAAAATGAGGTCTAAAGTACAAAACAAAGTCCCCAAACAGAATGCAGGAAGACTATGCACGCAGGAATCCCCAAAGGCCAGATGACTTATTTGAATACTAATAAGAGGCCTGCGTCTCCAATGTCAATATCTTTCAGCGCTATTTATGTTTTAGCAAGGACATTTAAGGACTAAAACAAGCTCTGATTTTTTAATATAAAACAGTGATAAGTTTCACAGTACAGCAGGACTAGAATTTTTCTGCAAATGAGCAAGCCCTCATTGTGTGAAGTACTAACACCTTTTTTAAGGATAAATGAATAATTGCTCTCTTCAAAATCCTGAAAACAAATGTTTTGCATTGTTTCTCTCAATGTAAAGAGAAAAGGATGCAAGGGTTGAAAGAACAATTAAAAGATAAGAACAGAAAATTGTCCATCGTGTTCATTGCAAAAGCTAATTGCAGCAGTTTTATGACAGCCTTTTCTACTGTACTACATATAGTACTTCTTTTTCAACTCATATTAATGCAACAACACTTAATTGTTTTTCATGCTCCAGAGACACTGGATTAGGTAGTTAGGTAGTTATGTTCGATCTTTATTTCATTCATACTTATAGCTCATAAATCATGCACTTTCACAAAGTGTGCATTTGCAGCAAGAATCTGATTTAATCACTAAAACTTCTACTTTATTCTCACTCTGTTTAAAAAATACATAATAGTTGAGTTGGCTTTTAACGCTCTTTTTGCTCATTTGCTTTACTAACCAGGTGGTTAGATTGTAAGAACAATTTTTTAAATACTACTAGAACAATGTATTTCTGAAGAGGTTTCCTAAATCTGAAGAGAGCCTGAAATACCAGTTCTGAGGTGTAAGTTAGCCCATTCACTGCAAGGATTGATAACTGTGACTAAACACAGAGCTGTATCTGTCACTGTTGTTAAATACGTCAGCACTAATCAAGGTATAAAAACAGAAGAATTGCCAGAACTCATGCACAATTCTCAATGACACAAGAAGCTAACCAAGGAGACACAGATTTAAAGTTCAGAGGAACAAGATTTGGAGACCACAACACTGAGAATTATGGGGAGTTACCTCAGAAAACAACATCTCATACTAGACCATGACACAAATAAACATATTGGGAGAGACAGTAAATCTGGGACTGGGAAGGGAAATCTTCTACCCTGACAGTTCACGACAAAATATCGATGTGAACAGAACCAATGTTTCATGACATTGTCTTCTCTTGGCCAAAGTAGTTGCACATGGTATATGTTGAAAAGAATATGTCTCTAAAAAGAAGCTTATACATGGTAACTCTATATTCTCTTTCTCATTTTTCTGTCATATCTACTTTATGTTAATTAGGTTAGAAATGTTACTGATGTTAATACAATGAAAATAGCATCTAGAAATGATTTGCTGCTTAGAAATATGATAACTTTCAAACTAAAGAAAGTGTTGAGCTTATTTAACTTGGTAGTTATATTGTCAGAGATGTTTCTGATAGGAAAGAGAAATTAAAAGAATTTAAATTAAATGAGATGTGCCCAATCATGAGCTTCTTCCATCAGAACTTTTCTTTCTCTCTTTTTATTTTCCTCTTTTCCTTTCTATCCCTTTTTCTCTTTCCTTCTCGTGATCTTCTTCAATTATTAGAGTACATTTTTTTCTATTTTTTGCTAGTCAACAGCTTTACACAAAGGGCAAGATGAGCAAAGATATTGATCTTGGACTGGTCAGTAGACAGGACATGAGCCAAACAAAGATTGGTCAAAGTCCTACAGCACAAGTCCTACATTCATAATGTTTACTATATACTCCAAGGAACTCTTCTGTGTTATTATCCTCATTGATGAAAGGTCTATGAGAAAGTGTTGGGAGTAACCCTGGATGTTTTCAAGTTTCAGCTTTGAATACAAGGATTAGGACAGTTTGAGTTCTGAATAGACATCCTGAAAATACAGTATAAACGTAAAAATGTGATGTATAAATGTGTGACACACTGAGTGAAGGAAACTTCCCAGTTAGCAGCTCAAGCCTCGGGCTAGATGGGTCTTTGGCAGAAGCTCCTAAAATTTGCCGCTTATGTTGGTGGCTGGATAATGGGTAACCTTTCTTCTGACCTTTTTTTTGAAAGCCTATCATCAGTACCTCCTCCACCACAAATTTTTTATGGAAGCAATGGGGACCAAACATAGCTGATTGTGAACTTGGAAAAAAATGTGTAAAGAGGTTTTGATTGTAAGTGTTAAGAGTGAAAATTATAGCTGTCTACGCCTGGAAACTGAGTGCTTTGACACAGAGAAGTAGCTGAGTGAACATACAACCTCAGCTGTACCTTCCCTATTCAAGGCTGTATCATCTTTCCAGAACCTTCTGCCATAAAGTACAGAGCTTCTTCTTGGAAGGAAATATCTTGCATGAAGTTGCATAGCACATGGAGTTTGCAGTTCAACCTGATAACTGACATGAGTCAGAGCCTACATGTTCCTGAAATATTATTCTTGGTGCCTTATGTGTGGTCTGCCCGTCCCAAATAGCACTCCTAAAAGAGGAATTCAATTAGTAGTAAGCTTACCTATTACTTATCAGCTGACCATGTAAATAGCCTGCAAAATAGTAAAAAGGCAGGTAGTAATCCAATCGAATAATAGCTTGGGGAAAAAAAAATATGCTATTAGCCCTGCTGGGCTCCACACGGCAAACAGACCTTTCCACTCATAAAACCATGAATAGATCTGCTACACAGCAAGAAATCAGCCAGGTTAGGCAGCATGTGTCAAGGCAGAGAGGGAGTGAACCTGCTCTTGTGAGACAAAGGGCTACACTGGGTCAGATAAACAACATTAAGGCAGTATGATCAAAGAATATTTAAAAATAAATACAATAAGGAAATTCAGAGGGGAAGAAAATGTTCAAACAACCTGAATGGAATCTCACTGAAAAATAAAATAAAATACTCCTCATGCCAAAACACTGAATCTGGTATGTTGCACTCACACTTTGTGTTCTTCCTCCTGCTGTTTCAAGGAAGACGATTTAGAAAACAAGGGACAGAAATGTAATCTTTGCCAGTTTACCCTAGTTGGTACCGGAAGCTGAGAAGGAGGGTGTGGGTAACCGCTGCTGACATTCACCTGTCTCTAGCTCTGCAAAAATGCCCAAGAAGAGGACAGAGGTTCTAAACAACTAGAACATGTCAGTTATTTTGCTACTTTGAGCCACTTTCAACTATGAAACAACAGGCTAAGGATTTAGAAAGAAAACTATTATTACAAGCCAGCATGAGATTCCTTGTGCCTGGCCCCTGTTTTGTTGTTCACCATGGAGAGTCTCATCATGAATATTTGGATCTGAAGCCAAAGCTGGCTGAACAAAAAATTTTTTTCTGTGGCCTTCAGCACGTCATTTAACCCACCTTTTTCTCCCATGACCACCTCTAAAACAGTCATAACACGACTTACTCACTGGCTACTCCACAGCCGCATCAGTAGTTGTGTGGCAGTTTGGGATCCTCAGGCACTCTGGCACAGGCATCACAGCAAGGATGATCCTAATGCGCTGGGCTATCTGCATTTCTTGGGGTCAGGAGAAATGGTGTAGGCAGACCAAAGCTGCAGGCAGCAGGTCATCACACAATTATTAAATCAAAAGTTGATTTACAGTAACCCAGAGTATTTACTAGTGTTAAAGTCCCAGTATTATGCAAGAAACTGTTTGATGTGTTTCACTGAACAGTAAGGTATGGGACAGATCATTTTCCTGACAGATTTATTTTACTTATCTACATCTTAAATTTACAGTTTTTCAAAACTCACATATATACTTCCTGTAGCAAATCTAAAATGTTTGAATTTTTTTCTCCTTGGCTGTGGAAATGATCTGTATTTAAATCTACCAATTCCTAGTGTCACTGAAAAATATGCACCTAGTTTTACTGCTTATGCACAGCTTGTAGCAGCTCAGTAATACAAGATTACTTTAAACACCTGAAAGAGGGTTTTCTGAAGTGCTGAGTGCCCAAACATCCAAATATTCAACAGTAGCTGCAGCAGTTCAAAGCTACAGAAAAACTGCCTCCTTATCCAAGGTAAACTGACTTACTGAAGGAAGGAGGAGGGAATATGGAGTCATTAGTTTACAGGTTCAGGGCAGATAGTGCTCTTGTAAGCTGAACAAAGTCTAGAAAACAGTGGCTGATGAAAGAATGAGCAGGAGAAGACACCAGGAGCAAACATGGATGAAAAATGCCCCAGTATGTTTTCTCTGTCAGGCACTGTAGCACACCTCTCTCCATATGCACAAGACACTTAGTAAGTATGCTGACTGTGTCACCAAAGCATCTCAGCTACAGATGAGAAAGAGGGAGAGATTTAGCAATGTAGCAGGAGTTCAGGAAACCAGCAAAGCTTTGCAAGATTTCAGAACACATCCCAGAACAAAGCTGCTCACCAGACCCTGCATTCACTACCTGGAATAAATTCTTTGTTACAGGGAGAGGCATAAGGACACTGCTTTCAGCAGTGCAGTTTACATTCTTTTTAAGTTTTCCTGTAGACATCTTTTGACTTGCTTCAAGATGGTACAATGAAGGCAACTACAAAGATGTCATTATCTTCATTTGATAGCTTTCAGCCATCAGGTTAATCTGAATTAATGTTTGTTACGGATAAGGATCTGTAACACTATGACATTGAGGGGTACACTTCTGTCCAATTACTTCACAGTCATGTCTTCTGTGCTCTGTGCCCCAAAATACCGTTACTCTTCTTCCTGAAGAGAACACCAGTAGAGTGTTATCACTAATGGTTAGCTCAGCGTTACTGGCAGAAGTGTTAATTGATACTGACAATCCTGAAAAGCTGCTGTACAGGGTGAATATTCACCATATCTAGGTGTTTGTAGTCATTTAAGGCCCAGGTACTCGATTAGGAAGACAATTTTCTTAGCTGCCTGGATTCCAGTTTCTCTTCCACCAGTTAGCCATATATTCTCATAGGTGCAAAGTAGACCATTAACAAAAGAAATCAGCAAAAAAAAGGTCCTGTCATTCACTCAAGGAGCAAACATCTGTTAAACAACTGATCCAAAAGGTAAAACACTTTTAATTTTGGAACATTTGGGATAATAAAAGAAGTTAAAACAGGTGAACACTCTTTCAAAAATGGGATAATAATACGCACACACTCATCAATCAGGGAGGTGGAAGCTCACACGAGTGTAACACTAGGTGTGTATGTGCACTTCTCAACATGCAACCATGCAGTGCTTTCAGCTCCTAATTGCCTGGGTTGAGTCTCTCAGACCTGGTAAACAAATTTCACCATTGCCTAGCCAAGGCTCCCTGTCTTGGACAAAAGCAGTTTCTTCAGCCCTCTCCTCCAGACAACTCAGACCCTCATTTAGTTGAGAACTGATGCCACCAGCCCCAGACAGTGCCATGCATTCATCAGGAGTAACTGCTTCTCTTTGAGAGTGCCACAACTTTCCCAGCAACAGCCAACCCACACCACCAGCTTGAGACCCGACAGTGAAGAGTCCCAGCAAGGGGGTGACCAGCCCGCCCTTCCTCACAGTGAAGGCAGCACCAGCTTGTGCAAGGAGGGACATACAACAAGCACAAGAGTTTTGGAAGACTCCTTGCACAGAGAATTAAAAACACTTGTAGCATTGTGTTAAGTAAACGTTCATATATATGTGTGTATGTAAATGAAAGGAAAGGTAGGTATAAGATGTAAAATCACAAAGCAGGCCATAAGCATAAGTCAGTGCATTTTTCAGAGACCCTGAAGTAAATAGAGAGAGAAGAGCATTTACATCCTGAAGCCATCCATTCTGTCCTTCACAAGAAATGCATGTGCACAGCTCTCCACTCCATTGCTTATTGATGCCCTGTTTATCCCACACACTTTCACAGGGCAGCAAAAGTGAACTGACCTCATGTGACAATCAAGTCAACTGTCTGGCTTAGTTTACTAAAAAAAACCACATACACTTACCATGCTCCAAAAGCTGATATTAATGAATAGAGAACTGCACACACATATTCCTCTTTGCTTATGCAGTTATGTAGGGTTTTGGCTGAGTTTCCAGAGAGTTTGTTTTGTTTTGAGGGGAATGGTTTTTTATCACCGTTGGGTTGGAGTTTTTTTTTCTTTTCTTTTCTTTTTTTTTTTTAACCTCCAGAGGCTTGATTACAAATTAAAATTCAGACATCATAGTTGTAATCAGCATTTCATAATACCCCAACTTTGTGGGTAGCTTGGCTGGCCATTTTTCCAGTCCCTATTATCTTTATCTGTTTAATGGCCCAGATGTCAGAACAATAGAACATGTTAAATATTGACACTGGGGAAACATAAAGAAAATTAATATTGCTTTTGTTTATTTTTATATACTAGTAAATGCTTGTTTTTGTGAGCGGTACCCTAAATACTCTGCACTGTTGTGGAAGGTTTTTCTAAAATTAACTGCTATTTACAGGTTAAACCAAATTCAGATGTCAGGCATTAGCCACTTTACATTTTAACAGTTGGTTTTCCTTATTAATCCCATTGATGATGGCTATTCTCGTGTCAGCTGCATTGTCTGACAGATATTTGCTCAGCTGAACAGTATGTATTGTTTCTGTTTGCAGTGATCCTACCTCCACCAGCCTGTTTTTATTTACAGATACTTATACCATCACTTGCCTGTCTTTATCCTCATTGCTAACACCCCAGAAATCATGATGCAGCATGTCTAAGTATAGCAGCTGCTGCAGATCAGGACACAGCCCAGTAAGTTTGTAAGCAACTTATCAGTGTTCTTAGAGCATATTTCATTGAACAATTTATTTAGGGGGAAAACCTCCATTTTCACTATCTCATGCTGCCATTTGAAGTCTGAAAATACATTTGAAACTAAGCCGTCTCACTGGAGAATGTGATGGAGAAAGAATATAAATATTCTGAACAGACTAAGTTCTTTCAAGGTTTTTGAATATCACCACAGTGCAAGAGACATGGGGTTATTTTTTGCCTTATAAAATATATGCTGTTTTTGTGGGACCAGACACACAACTTTTTAGCATAATTTTCTCATAGGAGCATTATTAGATTTAATAAATGTTTATTTTATGCCTTTAGAGCTCCAGAAGACAGAAGATGAAGGTGGCAGTGCACGGTTGGTTGCTTTCCACTGATGATTTATTATATTAAAACATTCACAAAGAGCAACTATGGGATGCCCTATTACGAAGGTGGCTGATAACATATTTTCTATGAGATCTCTTCAGAAAGACAGAAAAAAATGAAAGTAGCTCTTGGCTCATTACAGTTTCCTTCAACTTATCATAGGAAGATAACTTTTACAGTGGTGTCATTGAATAGAAGTACAGGGACAACAGCAGCCATCCTTTCTGAGGTTAAAGTCTCCTTGACCACAGAATAAATCCAGCTCAACCCAGAAGGGCTGAATGAACCTCCTAGACAGTTGTGTGGTTTGCAGAGTATGGGCACCCTCCACTCCAGGGATACTACTGGAAGAGTAAAAGGGTAGCATGGAGAGAGGGTGAGGTGCTTTGAAGACCATCATTGCTTCACGTTTTTATTGCAATAAGCACATTTCCAGTTCAGGACTGTAAAGTAACCTTTTAGTTTCAGCTTCAGGCTTCCTTATTGACTTGACTTTACTTTTTTAACCTGAGATGAAATCCAGAAATCCAGCCCAGCTACATAACTAATCTGTGCTGGCTCGGCCACCCTGGAGGCAGCTGCTCCCAGGAGACTTAGAAGGTCTGAGAATGTTCAAGGGCTGATGGTGAGAGTCTCATTATTTCCCTGCTGCCCCCTGAGAGTGGGCTTAGCTGAGCCTGAAGGACTTCCAGCACCACAGAGGAGGGACCAAAAATCTTGTAACCCTTATCTACGGGAGCTCTGCACCACAGGAAGAACTTCGAACAGTGAAAACCTAAAGTCTGCAGATGCTTTTCACATCAGCTTTTCTAAATAATATAGCTCAAATCAACCTGTTCTGTGAAACATTCCAGTTTCGATGAATAAGGCATTTTTTCCCCCACAGAAACCCTTATTTACCAGTTATCTCTGCAACAGTCAGGAATGAATAGTAAGCTCTGCATCTCAGCCCCATCTGGCCTTGAGCATCTTCCCCACCTCTAAAGTCACCACTGAACAAGTTCCTGCTTGTGCAACAGAAAGGAAACAAAAGGAGTAGCTATCAGACCAGTTTCTAGCTTGGTCATGGGATTTGGCACATTTTGCAAGGATTACAAACCACAGAGCACTGCTGTTTGACAGTGCACGTTGCCTAATTTATTTATATCTTATTTCAAACAAAGACAAGTAAACATCCACTGTACACCAGAGCACAGTGGAATTAAAGGCACAATAGCTGCAGGAGTGTATAATAAATACTCCATTAAGGATAAAAACAACAACAAAAAAAGTCAAAATAATGTTCAAACACCATACTTAAGCATTCAGAGATCAGAAAATATCCATTACAGTGGTGTTCATACAGTCAGCAGGTGCTGTCCTGAAATTCACCAGCTCCAGCGAAAACCCCATGGGTTTCCCCAAACACCTCTTCTCCCAGGACACATAGGTGCTGAAGGAGAACGTTCAGACGTCCTCCAGCACAGGTGATGCTGTGTATGCAGGGACACCAATGTCTGTACACACCAAAGCCACTATGGACTTCCTGTCAGCAGATTGTGACGCAGGCAGCTGCAGAAGGGGCAGTACATGGTTGTGCTGCATCCAGGTATGATGAAAGGTTATAGCTGAGGTCCCTTTTTCCCCTTTGTTTCTTTCCTACTTTTTAAGGTAACTTTTCATATAAAAGAAATCATGTTAAGAAAAAAAAAACAGTGATCACCTTTACTTGAGGGGAAAGGAGGAGCAAGTTCGACTGATATGCATTTTGGGATGCTGGTTCATATCAACTCAGCGTTAGAACTGTGAAAAATTCAACCACTGCATTTTTTCCTGCTTTCCGTGTGACTGAGATGGTCATCATTCCAGATGGAATTATTTTAGCAGAAGTTATATCCTAATGCATAAAGAATTAATCATTTATCTAATTATATGTATTTATCTCTGTTCCCATCCAGTTTTGTATATTGAACAAGATACATAACAAACATAACCTATTTTTTCCTCTACTTAAAACTTTTATATATTGGCTTTTAATAGGAATTCACAGGGGGGAAAAAGCATATTATAGCAACTAAAAACATTGAGTATGGTGCTAATCTTTGATAGTACACAATTTAAAAGAATATACTTCTTATTTGCATTCTATATCACATTGCTTCAACTTGATTTTCCTTAAGAGAAAAAGTTGACTGAAAAAGCACTGTGGCAGGGGCAGCTGGAATTAAATATAAAATCCCTCTCTCTGCTAAAGTAAAATGGTCTGTCCTAACATTACCTTTGTGCCAAAGTTCAGATCAGAAGAATCCAAAATTAGGCAGGTACAGGTAAGTCTCCTTTTTAGAGTTCCAGACTAACCCTGATAAGGAAAATAAAAAATGTTAAGAATTGGTAATAAAAGCAGGATAAAGGGATCAGGTGGAATGAAAGGCTGGCTGAAAAAAAAAGGCACTGAAGAAATAAAAATTCAAGGTCGAGGATACTGGATTTGATTCCAGATGAATTAGAAATACGCAATTACAGGAATTCAGGGGATGAACGACATTGATTTCGTGACGGGACTTTGGGTCTTTAACGTCCATGACAACATTCTTTCAGAACCAAAGCAGAGAAAGCAAAAGAACATCTTTTAAGAGTGCATTTTGACGCTCAGGGCCGAACAGAAGGGCAGGGGAGGATGGAGCGGCTGGACAAAGGACCTGCGCTTCGAGGCTGCCGAGGGATGAAGTGCCTTGGGGTCAGGACCTTTGAGGCTCTCGCTTCTCTCCGCCTTCCGTCGCTGTGTCACACTCGCTGGAGCAGAGTCTCTGGCTGGGCACAGAGTAATCAGGCTCATGGTAACCAAAACTAATTGTATTTTACCGCGATTGCTGTAGTCGTTTCCTCAGCAAAGCCCACAGGGGTGGACTTGCACTATGAAACTCGCCGGAGCCAGCGGCCACCCGCTCACCCCGCTCTGTCCCTGCGCGTCCCACCCCGCCGGCACCGGGGACGGTCCCAGCCGTGGGCAGGGGGGCTCCAACACGCACCTGAACTTCCTTATGCCCCTCCCATCTGCGAAGAGCCGCAGAGCTGGTGCAAAAGGCGCCTCCCAGCCCCGGAGCCGGTCCCGGCGCCCGTCCCCTCCCCGCCACTGCCGCCCGTCCCGGCACGCCGCTTTTCCATAGGGATGCTGGCGACATCTGGTGGCGGCACGAGGAACGGCCCGGAGCGGCCCGGGGCAGACAGCGCAGGAGGCGGTGCCCTGGTTCGACCTCGGCCGGCGCTCAGCGCCCTCCGCGGTGAGTCGAGGGGGAAAATCCTGAGCATCACTTTGGCCACTTGGAGTCACCTGTCCTGGCCACGCTCCCGCACGGCTTCTTTGGCACCTGCTCACTGGCAGAGCATGAGACACTGGAAAGTCCCTGACTAAAGGTAAACACTACTTGGTGGCAACAACGACCCGGGTGCTATCGACATTTATCTTCACACTGAATCCCAAATCCTGCACTGTACCAGCTACTGAGAAAAAAAAATTATTCAGACTATGCCAGCCAAAACCATGACAGATGAAAATACATTCTTGGCCTAAACAATCCTAGGTGGCTCCAGGAAAGTTCAGTATCATAGAGAGCTCTGAAGATCAGGTAGTGAGAACAATCTTACTGTCAGAGTAGTTGGAACTAGATGATCTTTAAGGTCCCTTCATCCCAAATCATTATATGATTCAATAACCATCCCTTTGCAGTATTTTTGCTGTCCTTGCGATGCAGTCGCAGCCAAACAGAGGTCTGAACACAGGCCTGAACTCCAAACTCTCTAACAGGCTGTGTCTCATCAGGGTGAACATCAAGATAAAGAAATTATTCAATATAAAAAGAACAGGTCTGAAAAAGTACTCGGGATTTTACTGGAAATGTAAATTGCACACAAACTAGGTGTTTAAGTGTATTTCAAACATATCAAGCGTCAAAGAGTTTAAGACTTTTATGGAAGCATCATCCAGCTTCCAGAATGAAGCAAGAATATGCCATTTGTAGGAGTCCTGAAGAAACAGTTATTAGTCAACTTCTCAGTCTGATTTTCAGCTACCTTTTTGCAGGTTAAAAGCCATGTCTGATTGATTCTGATACTGCAAAGGAAACCCCAGCTGAAATTGCTGAGTTTTACCTGTTCTAACCAATGACATTCATAGGATTCCTGTGCCATGCTCTAGATTACATCTGGTTTTCCCAGAGAACTTGAGAAAGTCCCATCCCTGGCAGTGTTCAAGGCTAAGCTGGATGAAGCTCTGAGCAACCTGGCCTAGTGTAAAGCATCCCTGCCCATTGGCAGGTGGGTTGAAACTAGATGATCTTTAAGGTCCCTTCTAACCCAAATCATTCTATGATTCTATGGTATCAGTAAATATTTTGCCCCCAAAATCAATAGCCTCTAGACATCACTGAGGAGACCTATGCATATACCTTTCAAACATGAACTACGTCCAGGGAATCCTTCCTTGTCCTGATTAGTAACATGGGCCAACTGACCTTCCATGGTCACGCTGAGGAAAATGGAAATTTTAGGCACACGAATTACTCATTTCTAGTTCTGCCTCCTGTTAGAAGTACTGTCAAAATCCCCATGAAGAAGCAGTTGGGAGCCTTTCTACCTTAGAGTCCTTAAAGGAACTTTCTGAAGAGCTGTACTTACTTAATCAGTTATAGCCACACATTTCTTATATTTGAATATCATAAATATTCAGCTACACCTCTAGCCACCTGGATGCTCTAGCTGAACCTGATGCTCATAAAACAGCTGAAAATCAATGGCATTTTGAGGTCTCCCTTCCTGGCACATTCAGCGCTTCCATGCAAAACTAGAACCATCACATGAATATATACAGAAGAAGTAGAATTACTGTATAACCAGAATTTGAATTTGACTTGAGAAATGCCCTGAGGAATGGACTCACCTCAATGACAAATTCTCTGACTGAATGATGTAAAGGTCTTCTAGGCTGGAAAAAAGATTTGACCCTTTGCTTCTCTGAACTATAGGAGAGGACGTTCTTGTTCAGGGGAGTTCAGAACTTACTGAAAACAGCTATTCCTAGCAAATTCTTTTGTTTAAGTTTCCTGCGTATATCAATGTACTAAATGTGTATTGTTTCTCAGGAATCACAGACACTACAAAGGGAAGGGAGTACGGCTGGAAACTCGGGAATGACAGAGTTGATGTGTTTCCGCTTTTCAAAGAAGGCAACGAGTCAGCCTTACATAATCACTGCCGCCTTGACTCCGGTGTGCTGTGAATAATCCACAGTCAGAAACCAAGGAGTACAGCATACTTTTCTCTCTAGTGGTAGGTGCATTGCTAAGAGTGGGGGGAAGGAGAGAACATGACAAGGACTCTCTTGCATCTCAGCGAGTCT
Organism: Grallaria varia; assembly: GCA_013396735.1. NCBI lineage: Eukaryota > Metazoa > Chordata > Aves > Passeriformes > Formicariidae > Grallaria > Grallaria varia. The sequence goes on from VWZG01003988.1 coordinate 192,950, forward strand.
TGACTCTTGGAGTGGCCTATTGACGCTGCTGGCAGCTGATACAGATTGAAGTACTTTGTGAGCCACTCCGTCTTGCCTGATGGGGACTTCAGCTCTCCTCAGCGTTGGTAAGGCAGCAGCAAGAGTGTGATGTTTAATTTTGGTCACGGCACTTCAAGAAAGATGTGAGACAAATGGAGCGAGTTCAGAGAGGTAATAAGAGGGAAGAGATGTATAAAAAGCATAACCTGAGGTAACAACTTTCTCTAGAAAAGAGAAAACAGAAAAGACAGTCCATGAACTGCCTTTAAAACTGTAAGCAAATAGAGACTATATTCTTTGGGAAAAGAAAAGCAGTAAGGGATTTAAGCTGCACCAAGAGTACAGTATATTTTCCTCAGAGTACAGTGCAATTAAAGCTTCTGGTTTTAGTTGGGCATGAATCATTGCACTGTTTAAACATAATCTCAATATTTTATTCTTAATTATCTTACCTGCATTTTTCTCTACTGTTTTGGAAAAGTAATACATACATTCAAAATACTGATAACAAAATCAGTGTTTAGCAGTGTAAAGGCAGCCTTAGCTTCTGTATACCTCAGTTTACAGCATTCCTATCTACTTCATTCAGTTGATATGAGACCTACTCGAGTACCTGCTATGCTATTTTAAAAGTGCAAGTGTGAATAGCATAAATTTACTAATACATAATGGTATTGTGTTTATTTATTAATAGCATATATCAATATATGTTTAATAGTGCTTTATATATATTATAAACAGAACTGATTAAAAAAATGATAAAATTGGGCCTCAAACTGTGATCCTGCTTTCATCGGAAACTTTTCAGTCTGGCATTTTTTCATCATTTGTAATTACGCAAAGCTGACAAAAGGATTGTTGGGATGTATTCTAATAGCTGAGGAAAGAGAGAGGGTCAACAGACTGTTAGCATGCAGATGTCTCAACAGACCAACATCAATAACCCATTTTTCCAAAAGAGAAATGTAGTCAATAAAACATAAAAGAAAAGCATTTGAAAAATTTAAAAGCTCTTTCAAATAGAGAAAGTCCATACTATGACTGCAACTAACCACTCCAGGATGCACATTACCAAAGCATGAAAGCACTGCTGAGGTGACTGAAGTCACTCTGCATTTAGTCTTGTGTCTCCCAGTACACCCAAGACACACATTAATAGCTTAATGTGTTATTGCTTAATTAAATGATTGAACGCCTCGTATGTGAAACACAATCTGTTAAGTGGTAGGTTTTGGCATGCCTTACCCTGAAAACACATTAAAAGCTCTTGCCATAAGAAAAGGAAAGAGATGAGGGCAAAAACATTTGGCTCTTACACAAAATGAATCCAACAAAAAGTGCCAAAATTTAATGATAGTGACAGTGAGTGCACAAAATCATTAACTTGCTTTCAATCTCTGCTAGAAGGGAATGAAGAAACAAAAAAGAAAAAAGCCTGTAATCTGATGTAAACCAGGTGACAAATGTCATCTAAACCTCTTGCGTGGAGTGTCTGCGATGTCTTGTAGAAATACATACCAACACAGAGGTAAAACCTAACGTTCATCCCATGCCCTTCATGGTGCATATTTTCACTATTAAAATCCTTGATGCTTGTGGTTTTACTATACCTGCTGCACAAAACATCAATAACATGCTATAGTTGCACCTTAGTGAAATTGTCTTCATCTTTAGGGGTGGATCAGCATCATCTGGGGATTTCTAAGCCTAAGAAAACCCTATTAGCTCACCTTTTAATTCCAGAGAACCTAAACTCAGTCCACACCACAGAGGATTACTGACTAAGAGATATTGCTTAAGACTGGGTTTAATCACAAAGAAAGAGGACTAAATGGCCCAGTTTGTCATCTGGCTCTCCTAACTTCTGTAATTCTTATATTTTAGTGGTAAAATGAAAACAGTGTTGCTTTAAGCAGAGGACAACCCTTACTCTGGTCAACCATACAGAAAGACACTCTGTTGCTGTCCTTGCTCCCTTGGGAACTTTGGAAAATTATGGGCAGTGCCCAAAGAGAAGTTCAGAGGGACCCGTGAATCTGATCCAAGTCTACCAAAAGTCTCAGAAGCAGCAGAAACCCGACTAGTGGCAAATATTGGTCTTTGAAGCAAAGCTGCAAAAAGACAGTGCCCAAGGTAACAGCACACTTTTAGATCAGACACTGAAAGCATAATTAGATTTAAGTCTTTTTTTTTTTTTTTCCTGAAGACTAGAACTTGGGGATGATAGCAAATTTGGACAGACAGTGCCACAAAAAACACCGGAGGTCCTTGGTCCCATACAGTTGGCCATGTACGGTTGTGTAAGTCCCAAGAGCCAGGAGGCTGAGCAACAGGATGCCAGCTGGCACCTAACAGCACCACAAAGAAAGGTGCATTTCTGGAAGCATGAGGCTGAGCTTCACAGCCAAAAACCTCCTCCAGGTCTACTCTGCTCTTCAAGACAAGAACACTAGGCATTTTTGCCTATCTGGATATAGCAAACTCCTTGTTTGGCTATAAGTGCAGGATGCCTCGATTCAGTTGCTCCCTCGGGCTTAGAGAACTCAATGTGTCACATCTCAAGAGAAGCTCCTGGCTGGAGATGGGGCTGGAACAGGAGATCCTTCTCTCTGTCTAAGCCCACTTCATGAACAAATCTAATATCGTGGTTGCTTTGTATTCTGTTTTTATTGTGTAAGATAACATGTTACAGAAGATGGGTTGTTGCTCAGTGAGAGGAGCATTTCAAATTTCTAAGTCCCAGATTCAAATATGATGCAAATTATATAAACAGAGAACCATAGAATGGGTTGATTTGGAAGGGACCTTGAAGATCATCAGGGGAGTTCCAGCCCCTCTGCCATGGACAAGGACACCCTCCACTAGACCAGATTAGTCAAAGCTACATCCAGCCCGGCCTTGAACACTTCCAGGGATAGGCCACCCACAACAGTGTCTCAAAACATCAGATTTTGGGTGTTTGCTGTGAAGAAACATTCATATGTAAGACTCTCTAGCTTTAGATTGTTCTTTAAAGTTCTAGTTTTAATGTATAAAAAGTCAGTTTCTAACAGTTTCAGTTATGACTGCTATGAACTGCCGTCTAAAGTTTCACTCAGAGTACTGAGGGCCAGGAATATGTGCTGTGTTATACTCCTGAGAGGCATGTTATCATCTGACCATGACAGGAATGCCCTAACATGACTCATCTTCACTGATTATGATCATCAGTAAAAGCTGCTAAATTTAGCAAGTGTGAGTAATTTTTGAAGTTATATAAAGAATTGACTGCCAGTCATTATATTCTCCTTGAATTTAAAATATTGAAACAATGGTCTGCTGTCTTAATGAGCTGCTGAGTTTACAGGGAAAGTAAAATATATGCTCTTACCTGAGAAGGTCACATTTTCATGATGGAAAGTAAGGATGGGAGAAATTTAAAGGAAGTAGGGTTTTTCCATTTCTCTCATCCTTTTCTGTAGAACCAGATATCCCCAAAGCATTCAGGATAGTTTTTTGTCTGGTTTGTTTTCAAAATTCTAAACTGCATCACCTTCTCCCAGAGCAGTCATATGTGCTAGTATGTGCTTATATTTACCATAAGAAAATATTGGAGATTGTCTAACTTGAATTTTGATGCCATTTTAATTCACAGTTTCTTATCCTGCGGGTTTCTTATCACAGCATGTAGTAAATAGTATCTCCTGATTTTGCAACTTCTTTACCTATATGAAGGCCAGATCCCCTTTCAGTTTGTTGTAGATTACATAATTTCAATTTCTTCAATATTTAGTCATGAAGTTTTATTCCATCATTGCCTGGCTCATGATTTTCCACCAAACTTCTTACGTAGTGATGCCTCCCTAGTATTATACTAAGCTTTGCAGCAGAGACTTCCTCATGCCAAGTAGAGTAAATGCAGTACTTCACAGTTTACAAATAATCCTGTATTTGGTGACACCAAGGTTCATCCTGTTTGTGGTTTCTTTGTTTTTGTCCCAGAGCATTCTTCCCTAAGATAAGCCCAGTTCGTTAAACTTGGTGCTAATAACACCAAGGTCACGGGTTCAATCCCCTGTATGGGCCATTCACTTGAGATCTGGACTCAAGGATCCTTGTGGATCTGTACAATGATTCCAAGTCATTAAAATAATTTTGAATTCTCCCCCTGTCCTTCCACAGTCTGAACATTATTCCAGCTTGATACTGGCCACAAACACTATAGTGCCATTTCTGTAAGTACTGAAAATACTGAGTAGTGCTGGACCAAGGAGAAAATGGAAATACTAAGGTTGCCAGCTGGGCATTAGGGGGAGAGTTAAAATGTCCATATGCTTTCCCATAGACATTAATAAATGGAGGGCCTCTCACTTTGGTCATCCAAGGTCACAAGTAGGATTCATCAACCCACAAGTTTCAACAATTTCCCTATTTGCAATGTGATATTTTTTTAAATAATCAGGTTTCAGTTATTCTTGTAAGGACTGTAGCATCAGTCCTTCTGCTGGATGGATTGGCTCCTTTGTCACCGATCCACCCAAACATAGACTGTTTTTCGGTATTAGTAAAAATACAATCTCCTTAGCTGACCTCCAGCAGGAAACAAAACCAGAGGTTTGTTTCCATAAAAGAGCTCCTAGAGACTGCATCATACTTGAGCCTCCCATTGACGTAGTACCAATTAGCTTTGTCCCGGGCACAATATTTAAACTAGATGACTGAGCAACAGGCTCTTTAGAACTGCAAGTCAGCTATAATAAACTTAGACTAGTGATACAAAACAGATTGAGTTTGATTGCTGTAACACATGCTGCTGGCACAATTTCATTCAGGGAAATCAGAAGTCTAGAGGATTGGTCAAGGTCATTGCTGTTATGATATTCTCTTCCTTCATGCCACTTCTGTTGAAGAGATGTATAATGAGATAATGAATCAGATTATGCATCTTGATGACACTTTTGATTATGCTCCTTCCTCAGAAAGGTCATCAGATTTTGGCTGGCAGTTGGCAATCACCTTTGGAAGGGCGGCAAATTTCAGAGACATAAGCTGCCCCTTTCTGATAATGCAGTGACCCAGCAACAGTAACATACACATTTGGGGCCAGAAGGCTTCATTATTGTAATTCTGTCCTGGCAGGACCTTTCCAGTGCCTGCAGCTTGCAGAGGGCTCACAAACATGCATGCACACTGAAGTAAGCATCACAACCTTTCTCTGAACTGTAATTTGGCGATGGCAATACCTTCACCTCAGTCAGTGGAGCTGCTCCAAAGTCACTTCCCAGTGGGGCTCTCAATCTGAACTGGGGCAGAGTTTGAGAAGCAAAATCCTATAGTAGAACGCTGTCCCTATCCCCACGTACGCCTCTGTTACCCATTTGTTAAGGCATCAGTGACTTCTTCAGGGTCTAACACACACACTGGGACGCAGGACAGGAGTATACAGCCAGCTGGGTTATGTGGCAGAAGTAGAGCCGCTGGGTTCAGCAGGGCCGTGGTGCAAAGGAGCTGCTGCCCTTCACCGCAGCGCCTCTGAGCAGCTGCCAGCTGAAGCAGCGCAGCTCCGCCACCTCTCTCGGCTTCAGCGAGTCCCCCCGGGTGTCACAGTGAGCCGCTCCCAGTCAATGCGTGTGGCACAAGACACGCAGTGAAAAAACCCCAGTGGTTCAGGATGCAGTGTGATGAGTGAACACAGCCACGGCTGGGAAAGGCGCCTCGCGTTTGGGTACTGTTTAGTTCCAAGCAACATCTTCAACATCTCATCACTAGATGGCGGCGACCTTCACAAATTTCTAATCAATGAGCGCTTTATTCTCAAAAGTGCTTGCCAAACCTTCGCTTTCTCTCTTTCAAAACCACTAGCACCTCTTTCTTTTCTGTATTACACAGTTTTCTGCAGAATACAACGAAGTAGGTCTATTTGTCAGGGCAGGTGTTCTGAGCCTACACTCAATCTCTGGTTTTATATTTAAGTTTGTGTGGAGAGAGTGCTTGTAGACTCCATATATATCCCTTATGCATTTAATCTGTGTTATTTTCATGGGACTAGCCCATCAGGGAAAATTCTGTGAAGTCACACCTTTCCTTTCACGTTACCTTTTTTTTTTTTTTTTTAGAGATTTGCAAAAGTCATCTCAGTCAATGTGCAGGGGTAAAAAAGGAACACAAAACACGAAGAAAGCACACCTGGGTAACAGGTCTCCCACATCCCCCTCAGGAAGTCCTTTGGCCCTCTCTAGCACACCTGCCAAGTGCCACACTTTACATGTGATATTCACCCCCTTGGCACAGCTTCACATTCCCTCCTGCCCTCTCTTGCAACCCATGGGCAGTACTGTCATTCATCTCCAGCACTAAAAGCCTGCATTGCCAGTGGCATTTCACTGCTCCGTCAGGCAGAAGTATGTCACACATGGGAACCTGGGGCTGAGAGGAGACAGCAGCATTGCAGAAGCCCAAATTTGGTGCCTCTTAGCACACATGATCTAAAGTGTTGGAATATGTATCCATCCCACTTGCAGGCTTGTACCACAAGTCCTCATTCCACCTGACCTAGCATAGAAAAGGCACATCTTCTTCATGGAGAAACTGTCATGACCTTCAGGAACTGGGTAACAACCACCATATATTTTGTCTTTCTCATTGCTGTGCTAAAGCTGGGGTGCACTAGCACAGAACTATTCTCCACAAGTGGCAAAGGGACTGAGCAGACCCCTAGATTTGGCCACAATACTGAGATCACATCATAACTGGAGACAATTCAAAGTTTAGTACTGGGTGCCACGTTAATGACATCAGCCAGGGAGCGAAGGTACTTTACTCTGGCCCTTCTGAAGCTCAGAGCAGAAAGAAAACCTGACCAGAAGAAACTCCACCTAAATCTGTATGTCAGTTTGGAACAGATCTCACAGTGCGGAGCACAAGGCACTGTAGAAACATATATACTGGAAATATATGGTAAGATCCAAATGTAAGACTAAGAAACTCAAAGAAATCATAATGTTTGTTAAAATAAATATCTGTTCTATTTCTGAGGGGTTTTTTAGTATTTAATTAGGAAAATACATAAGACAAAACATTAAACTTTTCAAAAGTAATGCTTTTCACTACATACGTACAGTCTTGTAATGCTACAGCAACTTCATATTTAAGTAAATTATACTAAAAAATGCAACTAATTCAAGATCACTATTAAGTTGATCTTTATTACCACAAATAAAACGAGCTTACTGTCATATTTTGTAGTATAAGGATAGATTTCTTTCGTTTGTGTTTGTGACCAAAGAGTTTATTGATTAGCTGAAGACTGAGACTTTTGAGACTTCCCCAAAGTTTGTCACCTAAGAATCCTCTTCAACTTAAATAACTGTATAAGATCAATTATAAGTATTTATGTATATAAGATTGACCATTGCAAGTCAGAGAAGCCCAGCCATGGGTGGCTGGTGAGCTAACCTGGGCAGTGCCCAGGAACACATGGAGGAAAGAGCACTATAAAGCAGGACAAGTACGAAGTGATCCTTCTTTCCCTAGTGTCCATCAGCTGATGTAACACAGATGTGGACAACTGATGGGCCACGGACACAGCTTATATTCGGTGAGAGGGAAAGCTTACCAATGCCTTCCTAACTTTTCGGTTTCTGGACGGTTTACAATGTAGTGCAGTGATACATTTCATATCTCAATTCATGCAGCCTTCATCTCTCTTCACTTCACTGTACGCATCTAAGAGTCTGCCTAGCCGGGGAACAGAATCACCTTATTTGTTGGTGGAATAAAGCTCCTTCTGAGAACCTCCTTTTAATCTTTTTATTGACTACAGAGGCTCTTCAGATAGGCACCTCTCTGAGGAGCCTGAATTTGGAAAACTTGCCTAACTCTATTCTAATAGTGCACTTTGCCTTCAATCTCTGCAAATAAACATCCCAAATTTATGTACTTTCTTGTGCTGTAAAGAAAAACCTAATGAATTTCAAGGGAAAATATTTGCTTACACTGAGCAGGAAAAACTAAATTTTCCTGAGCTTATGTTAAAGTATTACCAATATATTTGTCAGTTCTATTTCATAAGAAAGTTACATTTGCTTTAAGCAATATAGTTTCACAAGTGAGCATCAGTACTTTCAAGACTGAAGTCTAGGAACTGTTGACAAAAATTCTGCCTAAAGTAACTAGGAAAGGAAAACACTGAGAAACAAACTGGTTACTTAAATGAATCTGCTTTCCACATTTTTTGTAGAAAACTGAAATATTAATCTTTGTATGGATTATTCACCATCTTGTGTAAGTAGCTGTGTGGTTTTAGTCTCCCATCTGTAACTGCAACTTAGTGCTACCTTACAACCTGTCACGATTTACGGCTCTGGTCTTGAGAAAGAAAATCCATGGTGTATCAGATATTATCTGTTTATCAGGAACTCAGTCTGTGGGAAGTAATGAAAGCAGGATATACAGAAGCTACAATTCTGTGAGGCATAGTACAGGATTTTTCAACCCACATTTTTCAGCTTTCAGTTGAAAGTCTTCTTATGGAAAATATCCTCTTGCTACCTTCACTGCTGCCAAGAAATCACTGGGACATAAATTTCTATTTGTTTTGGCTAAACTGTTTTGCTGCTACTGCAAACTCAAGATGGTTATTTTCATCTGTTGTCATCATAATACTTGGAGTCACCAATAAAACCTGTGTTGTATGATGAAGTTAAAATAAAACCAGATAATCTGTTCTTACTATCTCAAATTCTGGTCTGAAAGCTTTAAATCCCTCTATATAGTTATTTGGGTTGTCCAAACAGATGTTGACATCCCATACCTTGTAATTGACCATGACTTACTCCAAAATTTTAACAGGTGCATGAAGTGAATGGGAAAATCCTATTATTTTAACAGGAAATAAGACCTGTGCTGTGTGCTGGTTTAAAAGTAAACCTGCAGGAGAAATGAATCCAACTCAAAATAGTTTAGAAGTCAGAACTACAATTTAATAAAAAGATTACAATAGATACACTGATACAAAGGAAAATTGGTTTCAGCACTCAAAACCCAGTTGTACAACCCAGCCCCCCGGGGCTCAAACAGTACAGTGCTCACCAGCCCCTGTGCTGAGCACCACATGGTCCCCCTGAGTCCAAAGCAAAAAGAAAAGGAAAACCTGTTTTCCTTCCAGAAGGCTGGTGGTCACAGTCTGGTTGAGAGTGGTAGTTGCAGTCCTGTTGAGGTTCTGGTCCTCTTTCCAGTCTGACGAGTGAGTGAGAGCCCCAAGTCCCCAAACCCCAAGCTTATATATGCTTGGGTTCAGATAGGAACACCCAGTACCTCCCCCAGGCTGAGGTGTTTCACAATAGGCAATTTACTCAGTGAGTCACATGATATTTTGGTCTACTTGATGGCCCATTAGCAGACATGACCCCTCAGGTTGGGTGTGAAGGTGTTAATGATTCCCAGAGGGGAGTTATCACACCTGAATCATTGGTATGAAGACAAGGAACCCTCTTATCTCTGTTTTCCCATGCACCCAGTTCATAGCCTGAGGTGTCAGGTGTGTCCTGGGCAGCTGTTGCAAACAATGCATCGTTAACAGTTCATGATAAATGGCAGAGAGGGTATGGAATACGCAGTTCCAGTTACATTCACACAGTGATAAACTGGTCCCAGCCACTATAACTAGGACATGCTGAAAAGCTGTTTTGTGCAGTAATAAACTGAGATTTTAGTCCATTTCTTTGGCAAAATAAAATAGAAAATAAAGGGCATGGGGGAGGAGGAGGATGGGAAAGAATCCATAGTAAGTCCATGGTTAGGAAAAAAAAATAAAGGAGGGGCAGTCTCCAGCACTTCCAACTTTCGATTTATCTGAAAACTGTTAAAATCTTTCTTTTTTATATATGCAGACAGAAAGCTTCTAGAAACATAGCAGCAAATGTGACACTATATTCTGCAGTTACTTCTTCAATATTCAACCTTAAAACAAAGACAGCAAAGAAGTGCAAAGGCCTTATAGTCAATTCTATCTATTCTTTTTTTACATCTGGGCTTTTTAAAGTTGCACCTATGCATACAGCTTTGACCATGTCCTTTTTTTCTTGCTTTTAAAATGTCATGCTGGTCAAATGCACCAGAAATTAAAACTATACAAATTTGTCTCAGATATAATTTGAATTCCATCACTTAAAACTTCCACAAGTATGAAAATATAAAACTGTTAATAGAATGATGTAAGTGTCATATGTGCTCATGTCACTCCCTGAATGCCTAGATATATCTAACGTCCAGAAATACCCATATTGAAGTATTAGAAAAGCAAATGCAGGCTAACAAGTAACCAAGAACATGCATGATACAGGGCACTGAGTTCCTTCAGACTGCTAGGTCATGTGGGAAAACAAAGACTAGTCAGGAAATCTTTCCATAGTGCATCTCTGTCATGTCTTTTCAGAAACATAGCCTAAATTCCTTAAAATATGATCAGTCACATCAAAGCATTTCTAGAGACAAGCAGTTTAACAGAAAGGTAATAGGTTTTAGCTTTGCATGTTTGAAAGCACATTTTTAACCTATGTCCATTATTTACTATTTCTGTAGTGCTGGAGCGCATCACTTTCATCCATAGTACCATGAATGGGAGCAGGTTACCCCCATTTTTGCAATCCTCTAGCACAAAAGCTACGGACATCTTCATCCCCATTCCAACAAAACTGGAACCTGGGGAACTTTTCTCAGGAATTTGGCACTAAGAATTCTAACAAGATCACATTGGGTGCTAGGTCAAACCACAGGATCTCCCTTCTGTGGGTGCTACAGTACAAAGCCTGAATTTGAGTCCACTCTAGAATGAAGCAGGATAACTGCTCTTGCACCAGTAGCTGTTTGGCGTGAAGTTCCTGGGAAGGGTAAAGGAGATCCTGTTTCCTCTCTTGTCACTGTAGGGCATAGCTTTGCATGCACTCCAGCACTTCTTATTACACTTAGGGTTTCATAATTCTGCCATTCAATGTAGCATGTACAGCTCCCTGAATTTCCCATTCAGATCATGGCTGTATTTCCTTTTTCTCCTCCTTCCTTGTTACTACTCTGCATAAGTCCACATTCAGGTGTACAGAAACACTGCAACATCAAGGCAACAGTGCAAATAAAAAACCCAAAGAATGGCTGATGAAAACGAGAACAAACTCAGTTGATACTGAAAACTACCCTATATTTTCCAAACTATAAAAAAGTAACTGGTCCTAATTAGGTAAGGAGAAAAACAACAAAAAACAATTATGCTATGTTATATTAAGACATTTAAGTGGAACATCTATTAATTTAGTTTTAAAACACTTGTAACTACTCTAAATGCACTGACATATAATAAAATAATTATTGTGTACATCCATAACATAGTCCATACAAGAATTCAAAATAAAAACAAATCTATTAATTAAAAACACACATAAGAGAGTTTTCAGCCTAACCAATCCTTCTCGCTGCACCACAAACTTTCTTAGACATTTTGAAAAACAGAGAGACAATCCAGTCTACCTGACAGCAGGATTCCTTTGACTCCACAGACCAGTATGAAATGAAAAAAAGCCCAGTATTATGTATGATACTAGAATAATACCATTGCAATATTTAGTACTCACACTGTTAATTCCAAAAAGTGATCACATGTCCTTTGTCCGTATTATTAAAAAAAACCCACCCAAAGAGGGTAGCCTCTGGTACTCCAAGCAGTGGTAGAGCCAGTCTGAGCATCATGACTGACTGTTTATCCTATATTCATGAGAATTTCAGACTCAGAAACTAAGGGAATGCAAACAAGCTGTATTCTTATTCTCTCAACTACTTTGCCCATCCAAACATTCTGAGTGCCTGATCTACCTCCATCTACTGACAATTATTTTCTCATTGTCTACCAATTGCGGATCTAAAAATATAGCCACTATCTGTTTTCAGAGCATTTATGGATGACCTTCTTTCACTGACAGGAATCAGATAATTTCTCATTCACATTATACCAACTATACTGAGAGCTTGCTCTTCTTGGAGTTCTTCTCAGCACCTTCTGCAGCCCAAGGACATTCTCCCTTTCTGATTTTTTTCTTCAGCAGCTCAGTGCAAGAAATAGTCTGCCACTTGTAAAATGGATTGGAGGAAAGGAGGTGTTTTATGTAAATTTCAGGGAAAAGTATTCAGAACTAATTGCTTGAAGTGATTGGAAAATCTGATGGAATCAAATTGCTGTAAAGATATTTTTTTTTCTGTTCTACAATAGTGAGAACCTTGAGTGGCTGGCCTTAGTACAATATTTTATATATCAAATAGGTACCAAATTGCTAGCACTAAAACATTATGGAGTCCAGTCAAGTACACAATAGTCTGTATGGCAATTAAATGACCTGTCCAGGTAAACACAGGTGAAAATTTTGCTTTCAGAGAGACTCAGTACCTTTCTAATACATGAAATGAGAAAATAACCTGAGCAAAATAAAGGCTGCTCCTTCAGCTTTCTAAAGTCCTTCTTAACATAAAATATTGAAAAATGTAGGGCATACAGGTTCCTCTAAACATCTCATGCGTGTTATATGCTAGATGTCAACTTTCTATAGCAATAGAAAGTTATCACATCATTCAGATTTTCGAGAGTGGCACAAAATGTCACCGTTGTGTCTGCAACTACATGCTGAGTGTAACCAAACTAATAGCTCTGGATTCCCATTGTTTGATCTGATCAGCATTGACACTTTCAGTAAGGATAAACAAAAAAGCTATGTAACACTTCTGGTGCTTCATTGATCAATAGTTTTTGTTTGCTGCTGTGCCGCAGACCAATTATCTTGGTGTCTCTCTGTCAGTCCCAGTACATTTCTGATGTCTCTAGCTAGTTATCTCATTTTGCTCCTTTCCCATTTCTGATATTATCTTCATTTGCTTATGCTGTCCTTTTATACCCTTCTTTAAAATGAGATTCAGTCTGTCTGAACAGTGTGTTCTCTTCTGTATATCAGAGCAGAGTTTTCATTGTCTGAGTTTTTCAATGAATCGCCATCTTTTTGTCTCTCTATCTCTGCCTGACACAACCATTATTTTTTTTATTCTTTTGTGTTATAGCTATTAAGTTTTATTTGTGTTTTCTGGAAATTCTGACTCTGCCACCATGTTCTAACTGCTTCACTCTTACTCCAGCTTCCTCTGATTAACACCTTTATTTTTTTTTTTTTTTCAGCTTACTTGTCTTGCATTGGTATACTCAAAAATATTTGGAGGAAACTTGTTTCTTCTTTTGCCCCCTAGCTTGCATATTAGGTCACATTCTGGGACAAACTGTGCTTCAAAAGCTATTTTTCCAGCCATAGCTACTTAGATATTTCTAAATGCCAAGTGTATTACTTATCATTGTTAGACAAAATACCATCTAGACTGTCAGTTCTTTAAGGGCTTGCCTGGTTTCTTGGTTTGCTGTGACGGGGCTGTAAATGTGTACCCTTGTGGGGTGGTAAGGTCAGAGGGTCTGTGAATGGCATTTTTTATGAGTTGTGCTACTCAGACAGACTTCTGTCTTCTGTTTGGAAGAAGTGATCTTTAGAGGGGCCAGTGCCTGCTGGGCAATACCAAGAACAGAGTGAAAATCTAATGTGGTCCAACATAGACCTACTCTATACCACACCTTAAGCAACTAGGTGTAATTAGATATTTCTGGACCATATTGTCATTACCTGGAAAGGATGTGCCAGTCAGAGAACTCAGACATTCAAAGGCTCCTTCAGATGCTTCCCAGATACAGCACTAGGTGGTTCACTGCTGGATTCATTCATCTGCTTATCCTTTCCTCGGAATGAACATGCAGCCTGAATTGTGAAGTTCCCATGTCAAGCAGAGCTAACAACTTCTGAATCTGCCTGTCCAACTCTGTCATTGCTTAGCAACCACCTTGTCCTCAAGAGCAGCAAAAGCTGGGAGTACACAGATAATGTTACTGCTACTAGGACTTATTTCCACCAATAAAGTCTCTTCATGTTTCCTAACTGTTCCTCTACCAAGAATTCATATTCATTATTATTTCTGCTCCAGCACAGGGGCACACACTCTAGTCCCATGTTCTTTCTAATGCAGACTGCTGAAGTTGGTTTAAATGCTGCCAGTAACATAAACAGCACATCAGTCCATGTCAAACATATTTATTATATGGCAGCTTCTTTTCCATTCAAGAAGTCATGTATGGTTTTAGTTCTGAAAGAGACTTCCTTCAATGTAAAATAATAATAATTTTAAAAAAATTACATCCCTCCTACATTCAGGCAAGATATCTTGTTTCTCCTAACAGACTTTTGGTTTTGTGACATTTGATTGATATGTCTCTGATGTTTGAGATTTATTCCGGGTGTTCCCTGTTCACAAGATTCCAGTGTCATTATGGGGCACAGTCATAGAAATGAAGGTATGTCAGGACATAGTCAGGGAATAGTTTAAATGGGAATTTCCTCCTCTGAAAGGTCACACTTACAAACAAAGCCAGAAGAAGTACTTTTTTGCAGAAACTACAGAAAACTAATAACAAAATAAACCAATGTGGTTCAAGTTCTGAAAGGCAATCCTGAAAGGGATGGATTTTTGGAGGGGAAAGTAAGGTACATGTTGTTTGGAAGTTACTAGTTCTGGTCACAAAACCTCAGTTGGTAATTTCATACTGTCAAGATTTCCAGATGCTTATTTGCATGGTTTTACTTCCCTTCCCCCCCTACCCCCCAGTTCATTTAAATACATGCTAACAAAAAAAAAAATCATGTATGAGTCAGGAAAAACAATTTCAATGAAAGTCTAAAAAAAAGTCATCCAAAAAAATCCCAGAGAGTGAGAGAATGAGAGAGCAAGGACTTTGAAACACTGCTGCTGCTATCTCCACATCTGTCTCTCTTGTCAGGAAAACTAGTAAAGGATGAGGGCCTTAAATGCAAAATTATGTTTTTCCCTGTAGCTTTTTATTCGATCACTGAGATAAGATAAGCATCTGCAATCTGTAATGGAGTTGTGAATGAAAGGGTCAAGCCTAAACCTCAGCAGTTGTTAAAACAGATGACTGATTTGCACCTGGGCAGTTTATGATAAAGAAACATAAATTTTAAAACAGATACACTTTAGATGTAGCACAGCACATGGCTTTACTCAGCTCCTGTAAGAATATTGTCATAAAGCTCTTCTAGCAGAGTAAATAAAGTATTTGTATTTTTCCATTCTGAGAAAAAACAAAAAAATTCATACAAAAATTCATCACTGTTGTATAGCAGTGAGGATACCTCACAAGTTTCAAAAGAAAAAAAATTCTGCCTTAGCAAAATTTGTACATGTTCCTCAGCCTGCCTAAAGTAACAGTGTAATTGTAATATGAAAATACAGAAAACGAACACCATGAAAAAGCAGTGATGTGAAATTTCACAGTGACCTAGAAGTAGAGACGGGAGCAGAAACAGGCATCCTGGGCTTTTTCTCACAATGCAGTCCATGGGGAAAAGCAGACAGCAACATCACTAAATTATAAGTACCTCAAGACTTAGAATAACAGCATTACAACATAAATGAGGCTTTGATTATAGAGTGACTTAAGAATCTTAGCAAATGTTACATGTGGCTCAGGATGGTTTTTTTCTGGTGAACACTGAGGCACTTTCCACAGACTACTGAAATAACCACAGTAGTTCACAATAACGTTTAATGACCTGTTTCACAGTACTCATAGAAAGCAATACTAATTAAACTTCATTGCAATGTTATTCCTTAATGCTAGACTTGTAACATTTACAGTGAAGGGAAACACTTAACTCCTGTCATTCAAAGATTTTCACATTTCTTGTACATTTTAATAACCAGCCAAACGTAATTCTGAAAACAAAGCTAATAATCTCTAAAAACTTCTTCCCAAAATTCAGTGCAAGCTATTTTGCACTTGAATTTCAAGCAGGTAGGTATTTAAGCATTGACGCATAGTCACCTGGTTTCATTTATGCCTACCAGCCTCTGCAATGTTTAAAAGACCACCTTGTACCCAGGGATTTTAAAGACAATGTTCTGAACATCAAGTAGCTCACTCTATGGTTTGGCATTTATTTGATCCCACTGTATTTGCAAATGAAGAAAAGCACTCAGCAAAAAGCATATGTAAAAAGGAGCCCCAGTGTGGAAAGCTGGAGTTAAATAGATCTATAGGTATGTCTTCCCAAGACCTACTTCCTTACTTCGTGAACACCTGGCCACGGGAGATGGCTCATTTCTTAAACAGGATGTTTCACGGCTACCTAAAACTCCACCTCCAGAAAAAAACACCTGTATAAGGGGCAGTCCTTGTGCATCATCACCCCCCATTACAAACCTGCCCACTTCTTGTATAATGGTCTTCTGGTCCAAAGAGCTCAGCCCTGGGGCCGGTGGATGCCTGCCTGACGCTCACTGCAGCCTCCTGAAGGTGCCAGGATGATGACAGGTGGGCTGCTGCCAGAAGGGCTGGCTGGAAGCTGCTCCACTGATAGAAAAAGCACTAACAATACACAGGTGTGGAGAAGGAAATACTGAAAACCAGCACAATTAGTAGCCAGATGACAGGACACCATGTGACAGGTCGGTGAAGGGGGGGCCCCAGTTAATTTGTGAAAGGCCAGTGGCAGAAACCTGGTGCTGAGGGATAAACTGGCAGTGCTGGGGAGGATGTATAGCTCCCTGAGAGAGGTAGGATCTAAATTAGGGTACAAATACAGATGTAGTGCTCTGCTTTGCTTGCTGTGGTCCAAACTGAATGGACACAAGAGATCTACCACTGAAAAGCCATGTAGCTGCGCGGAGGATGATTTTCTGCTCTTGGGATTCTCCTTTTGGAGAGCACTGCTACGGCATGGAGTTGCTATGCCCTAATTTAGGCATCCAGAAGATGAGCACTCTGCAGATGATACCCTTTCCTCATTCTACAGCTGATGGAGAGAAAGAGGCATACCTAAAAAACATTTCCTTCCATCCCAAAACTAGTAGCTGAACTACTTTCTTACCATGCCCATTTCTCCACAGTAGTTGTCAGAAGTTCTGAGTGATTAGCTCAGAGATAGACTTCTAAAGTGGGGTGAGAGAACATGTAATTATCTACAAAAGCAACCTTGCCTATAATTGCCATAGCTATTTCCCTCCTTTTTTCTTTTTCTAAAAAGAAATGCAGCTTATTTATTCTAAAGCCCAAAAGGCAACTAGTCAGCATTTAAATCAGCAGGTCTTTCCCAAAACAGGTATTTAATTTAACCTGTGATGTTCACACATTTCTCTAATGCTGCATTTGCTGCAAAACAAATTCAGAAAAAGAGGAAAACATTAATCTGTGCCATGCAACACCACCAGAAATCACTGGCCTCACCCCTCTTCCCTTGCAACTCAAAAGCCAAAGGAAGAGGAACAAAAAGCTCCCACCAAAGCTGCAGCAAAAAAACATTTTCTTGTGGTGTTGCTATGGCCTTTTATAGTTCCCCATAGCGACTGACACTGCTTTTGAGAGCTGTGCAGAGAAGCAAGAGGAACATTTCTAATCCTGCATCACCTCAGCATCAATGCTCTGTTAATTTGTTTTCCCTTCCAAGTATCTATCAAATAGAGAGCACAGTGCACCTGAACTGATTTCCCCTTCCAAATACGAGGTAACAAAAGGAAACCTACTCTGTGTCATTTTCTGCATGCAGAATATAAAAGGAAAAGATCATCTGTACCCAGAACAGGCTACACAGAAAGGGGCAGTGGTGTCAAAGGCCTCAGTATACTCCAGATACTTATTAGTACTGCAATATCAAAATACGTTTCACATGCAAGTGAAAACAATTTTATTCTGTCATGTGGGTAAGAGATCAGTCAGATACAAGCCTTTTTACTGGCACTCCACTGAAAGGCAAAGTTTGAGTCTAAAGTCAAATGGAATAATTTCTGGCAATGCCTTTAGGATGAATCTTTTTCTCTCTCAAACAGATCTGTAGTAAATTACACACTGTTACACTGGAAAAGTATAGTTTGGGGTTTTTTACAGAGAAAGGCAGGTCAGAAAAGCAGCTGGGGTGTTCATTTCAGGTTTCAGTGGTTTTGCATGATCTCCAATGCACTTTTTTTCTACCATAAACCAAAGCAACATGAGAAATGCGCAGCTTATTATAACTGATTAGTTGAATTTTATTTTGTGGTGCTGCCTTCCGAGTTAACATTAAACTACTTCTTCTGAAAAAAAGATTAAAGCCTCAAACTATTTGTTGTACTCTACTTGTTCTGAACTAATAACTGATTCCTTCTTGAGTTCATATAATCAACAGTGAAGTTTATTTTGGATTCAAAAAGGGAATAGACCCATTAAGATTTCATTATTCAAAGTATTTTTTACCACAAAGCACAATCAACTGAAAGTTGAAGGAACACAAATAGAGGCACTGTATTTTCTGATCAGTAACAGTGACTAGGTGAGAGTCTAGAAGTGCATTTATTTTTATATTTTTGGTAGGATTATGGACCAGGTACAGAAGCTGATTCATCAGAAAGTTGTCCTACTACTAAAACATTGAAAATCATAATTTATTGTATGTATTACATTATATTGTAGTGTTACAGTTTTGGGGGGTTTTTTTTGCATTATAAATTACATATATGTGTTTCTATAAAATTATATGGGTTCTATTTTAGGTAATATACTCCAAAATAAAGTTTCATTTCCAGAAAATCTGCTAGAATTTTCATTTCTCTGACATGAAAGACCAGATTAAAGGCTATAGCCAAGTTGAAGGAAAGTGAAAATGCTTTATTTGATAACACAGAGAACAAACAATTCCTTTGTTTATGTAATGTTCTCTAGATTCATGGAATCAGAGCAGAAATAACATCTCCCAACAACTTTTCTTCATTCAGAGCATACAAAATAGCCGGGCAGGGAACCTCACCACATGCCATCACAGACTGCCCATGCTGTGAGTGTCAGCAACAACAGCTTTCAATGAAGACTGCTGTATCATCTAATAAAATATTCAAATTGTTGCCATTCATGCTTGCTTTTTCTCATATACAGTAACAGAGAGCTACCAAACAAAACCAATTGATGATGTAAATGACAGCCTTCTGGCATCCTGAATTTAATTTTAGTGAAATGATTCATTTGTCATAATGCTTCTAAAGTCATGAATCCCACAAGAGGTAGCTGGGCAAGAGTGACAAGGAAAAATGTCTTTTACAAAACATCTTTTGCTTATTTTCCCATCCAAAAGGTAGAAGTTTCACCAACATGAGAGGGAGAATTCTTAAGATGATGACTTGAGAAATGCCTCTCCCACAGTGAAGTATTCTCCCCTCTTGCAACTTCATGAACATTTTGAGGGGGCAGATGAGGGACAAGTAGAGACTGCACTAAGGCTGGGTGTAGGGGAGGTGCAGTCTTGTAATAGACCCATGGGATTGTTTAGGTTTGAAAAGACTCCTTGATCACCAAGTCCAACTGTTAATCCAGCATTGCCATGTTTACCACTAAACCATGTCCCTAAGTGCCACATCCATGTGTTTTCTGAACACTGCCAGTGATTCCACCACTTGCTTGGGCATCCCGTTTCAATGTCCAACTACCCTTTCAATGAAGAAATTTTTCCTAACATCTAATCTAAACTTCCATGTGCTGTAGAGATACTTGCATTCTTCCTGCTGCTCTGCTTCCTATGTAATTGGACGCTGAGCAGAGGACTCCGTAATATACTGCATCACTAGTGTAATAAGGGTTATGATACCTTCGCAGGAATATAAGGAATAACCTGTAATCCCTTCATCAGGAACAACCAGTGATGACAGACAACCATAACTTTCAAACTCACCACCCCTTCTGGATGTACAACACGTTTGCCAAGCCCTACACAGCATTGATATTATTTAGTGCATACTGTTCAGTGTTTGCTAAACTGAGAGGTCCAGAAAACACAGTCATAGCTGAATGAATTTGATATACTTACTGAACCCAAATCGAAGCTGTGATGCTCTTGTTCTCTGCCCAATATCCATAATAAAACAAATATAAGAAATATATGAAATATAAGCTCTACTTTAGCCAATTATTTCTCTCCACACACCATCATAGGTTAGCAACAGCCAAAAAATGCTTAAACATCATTACAATAGAACTTATTTTCTTACTGCTTATTTTAAGAGTAGTATTCAAATATGGATTGTATGTGAATTCTATTGTAACTGGATAAAAAAATGTGAACGACTGAAGTTCCTCTGGACCTGCAGCCTTCTCAAGAAACAGGCTGCCATAAATATACCTATGGAATAATATGAAAACCTCCCCCAGTCAATGTGTATTCAGCAGAAATATTGCATTCATGTTTTTTTCATTTTATTAATTTTAGTATGGAAATCAGAGCTTCATTACAGTGCAGAAAGAAACACATGATAATATAAAATTTCCAAGTACACAAATAAAATTATGCCTTCATTTCCCCACAGCACTCTGCAGATAATACGAACAGAAGTTGTGTTTCAGGATCGGTGTGGCATAACCAATTTTGCATAGGCAGAGAGCCAAAAAACACAAGTTCTAATCCGTGCCCTCAGGCTCTCAATTCAGCAGGGCACTTACGTCCCTATAAAAGTTTGAGTAAAAGCGGTGTCATTGCACTCAATGAGTCTACTTTACCATTTATGCATTTTCCAAGTACTTAGATGAGGTGCTAAGGTCGTTTCTGTCCTTTTTTTTTTTTTCACATATAATGGGAGAAGTGCTTAACTATGTCACAGTATTGCTGTGAGGTTCCTCATCTGTATTTCTGATGAACTGATGCAGCCCTAATACCATGGAACAGCAGTGTTTTGTAGTCATTAATACGTTTTTTTTAAAGCACAAATTCCATTTTACAAAGATACTGACTCCTGATTTTAGACAATGCTGAGCACTTCTCTCTTTGTTACAAGACTAAAAGTGAATTCCCCTTGCCACCTACCAGTCCTAGGTGAACTCACCACTATAGTCCATCTACTGCTTCGTACACACCATTGCTGTCCTCTTTCGGAGGTTTTATTTGAGGGATTGCCTGTCTATGAAGATAAAACATCATTTTAAATTTGGACCAAGCCTGCTTTTGCTGTGTCCTTACAGTTTTGCATCTTACCTTCAAGTCTTTACCTCCTGCTTTATACTAGCTCTTGTCCTAGTTCCAGGAATTTCCTCCTTTCCTGTCTTGACATCAGTCACCTCAGGCCTCTTTAAACCTATTCACATCCCTGCTACTAGGACCAACTTCAAATTCATCATCCCAGCTGCTATGATCCACTCCTCCAGCTCCCTTGCTGCTCTTACTCTAAGGCCAGTACCACATGGAGTACCCCAGCAGACCTCTGACCTTTGCTTTGTCCCTGCCAGTAATGCCTGAGTCAACACAATTTTCTTGCTTCTTTCAGAAATAGTTCCCCAGTTTGCCAAGCTGTCCTAATTGTTCTTTATTGGCTTTTAATCTCTTACTACCTCTGACATCCTCTTAAAACCCATCCTCTCCCTTCTAACATCAACAAGGCAAAACATGAGCTGAAAACTTTGCTTTTCTGTAAAATTCATTGTTATCCTATGTTCTCATTCACTTCAATTTAATTTTCCTGTTTCTTCATGCCTTTACCTTGTGTGCAGTTCACTGGTTTTTTGAGTTAAAATCTGTCTTCTTACTTGCTCATGACTCTAGCAATGCCCACAATGTATCTCGAAACAGCAGCTATCCTTCCTAAAGGTCTATGAGAAATCAACCACAATTTGTTGAGTCCAAATCACATGTTCATCCCTTCTGTTCTTTACCAAGGGAGCATCCTCCACTGGACACTCCCAGGAAGCCAGCAGCTACCCACGTGTGCTTTGAGGACTTGCTACTGTCCCATGATCTCGTGGTTCAGTATTTTACACACCCTGAGGAGCATCAGCACATTAAT
The DNA here is from genome assembly GCA_013396735.1 of Grallaria varia. Classification (NCBI taxonomy): domain Eukaryota; kingdom Metazoa; phylum Chordata; class Aves; order Passeriformes; family Formicariidae; genus Grallaria; species Grallaria varia. Next base: position 214,883 of record VWZG01003988.1, read on the forward strand.
CCACAGTGTCTTCTGGGCATTCTCTTGTACCCATGCCCCTGTGAATGTTTCATTTTGATAAAACACAAAGCCTTTTAAAAACCTTCAGATCTATAACAAGATGTAAAAGCCTGTAATGTTTGAGAAGCAAGGCTGAAACTGATTCAAACCCATCCTAATTATGGCAACAACAGAAGAGTCCTACCAGATTTTTCTTTTTCAAAAGTTGCTTTGTTCTGGAATCTTTTAGAGCTCAAAGCAACGCAAATCTGTTTCAAAATATTGCTTTTTATCATATGACTGTAAATTATGCTGCATATTCCAGTTTTGCACCAGAAGTCCCAAAACACTGTCAATAGAGTCAGGACATGTTTCCCATAAGAATACTGGACTTGTTTCACTGTTTCCCAGCAGGACAGTCTTAGCACACATCTACTTGAAGGTCCTTTTTTTCCAGACATCTGGCCTCATTATTGCAGCTAGACTGCTATCTATGTCCTCATGAATCCAAAACTGGCTTTGATGTCTCACTTTTTGAGATAGCCTTACATTTAATTACGAGTGCTTAGACTTAATTGAAGAAATTAAGGTAGACTGCCTATAGCCTCTAAGTCCTATGATGCTGGCAGCACTAGATCTCAGAAGATCCTTTCAGTGGGAAATACGGGGCCACTGAGCATTCTGCTATTCCGTGATTTGTATCCATGTAACTCCAACAATTTCTTGGAAGTTTCACTAGTATAAAATCAGCACAGGAAAGCAAAAATCAAAATCATTGGTTCTCTATCACACCGAGGAGTCTGAGATAACACAGAAGATGCAGCTGCTACACATTGACATGGCCTGCATTCATGTGTATAAACAAGGAAAGATAACTAGCTTTCTAATTTTAGCACACTTTCCACTACAAGCTCACTACATTCACTTCATTATAATATTTCCACCTAACACCAATAAGCATTTGTACACAGGCTTGTGTGGCTGAGTGCACCTGGAGCAGCAGTAGAGCACAAGAGCTTTTAAAGCATTACTTTTGAAAATATTCCAGCCATTGGCAGGTGGTGGATCAGTGCTTTGGGATAGCCGCTTTTTCTAGAAGTAAGAAAATATGGACGCCCTGGGCTGCATTAGGGAAAATGTTGTCAGCAGGTAATGGAAGGTGATCCTTCCTCTCTAACTCACACTGGTGAGACACATCTGGTGTGCTGGGTCCAGTGGGGTACCCCCCAGTGCAAGAAGAACATGGACTTGCTCGAGTGAGTAGAGAACAGAGCCACAAAGATGATGAAGGGCTTGGATAATGCATTATACGAGGAGAGGCTGTGCACAGCACCGTATCAAGCATTTCCTCAGATGAAAATCACAGTATTTCAGCTATAGAAAGATTTCTAAGTTTTTTTATATCAGACTAACCTTAGCACTGTATCGTTAACCAAACTCCTCTCAGAAAAACACAAACACCAGAAAAGAGAAAAAGACTGGACCCCACTAATGGTCTAAACAATCTTTGCAAACTTCACCTTTCTGCTGTGAAGCTGGGCACAGGACAGAAATGAGCCATAAAGGTTTAAGCCTTATGATGTCAAGTTGCCTTTCTACTAATTTCCACCTTCCACCATGTTGGATGTTAATCCTAGTTTGATGGGCTCTCCTGGCCTATCTCAACAATAAATCTCTTGGCCTCATGCTCATACAGATCAGTCCAGCACTCTCTCACATGTGGACTTTTACATAACTACATACTTAGTTACTGTGCTGGCCTTCTCACATCTTTGATCCCCATAGTACCTGCCTGCCATCTGTCTGAGTGACTTGATAACCAAACTGCCTTTCAGAGAGTCCTCAACAGCCAACATTTAACTCAAACATTACTGAAGTGCACGAGGAGACACTCATTGTGTCAAGCCTTCAAAGCATACAGAATTCTGAGAACAAGGATGACATCTCAGCAGACCCTCCATCTTCAGTTCTGTCTTTGATGCCTCAGAAACAGAATAGCACTGCTTGCATGTTATTTTTTCCTGTTTTTCCATGCATTCCACTCCTGTGCAATCAATAACCTCCAAGACTGAATTCTAGCCTCTATCTCTGACAAGTCTACCAGGGAAGCAGAGAATAAAGTGAAAAATAAAAAGTGAGGTCTTAGCTGCCTCTAAAAGTTAAGCTTAAAAACTTAACAGTGCAGAGGACTTTTCACACTTCATGAAAGAAGAGGGCAGACCATACAGTACAGCCTTATTTCAGCCTAAAAGCAGGTAAAACATTCTTCCAACACTATAAGTAGCTGTGAAAAGCTAAAAGGCACAGTAATTAATGGAGATTAACACCAGGGGAACAGCTTTACAATAAAATACTCTACATCAAACCTCCTTCTTCATCATTACACAGGAGTTTCAAGATTCTTTTCTTACTAAAACCATCCTATGACCCTTTGTGAGCCCTAAAACCAGTTATCTAATCACTGACAAATACAATGCCTGCCTTGGTACAAGCAGTTGGAGACAGTAGAGGGGCCTGTAGACCTCTGTCTTCTTACACACTTCAGCACCTGACTGGACAGCCTCGGCAGCACAGTGATAATGGCTTTACCAAATTGTTATGTAAATGCTATCAAAACTTTAATTCATAGTGTTGCACAAAATTCTGCACCGGATACCCAAGTTGCTATGCATCAACTTTCAAACTTGACCTATTAAACACAAAATTATGAACATAAGAATATGGTCATAATCCGTAAAATGAGAAGTCTGAATATTATTATGCTTTTTAATTATATTGATTTTAAATATTTCAATTAACATCCTTAATATTTCACTGAAATATTTATGATAATTTTCATTCATCAGTTTTAGTCCCAATTTTCAAGATTTCAAATGTTTGAGATAATACTGTCCAATATCCATTTCCAGAACATGTTCACATTGCATTTTCAAATATTCATGAAAATATCTGCTAAAACACTCAGGCATAAGAAATGAAATTCCATGTTTTTATTTCGAAATTATAGCTTCCGAATCAAATGAAGGAGTCTATAAAGATAGACCAAAAGAAATAATGACTTTCATATATTTCTCAATCTTTTTATACTGTCATATTTCAGATAGTGTAAATATTCTCTTTTTCCAATAATTACAATAGTGATTACTGATACTTCCCAAAGCAGCATCTTTGCAACTAATGTATTGCAATTACTAAATATTTTAATAAATTTACTATCATTAATTAGAGCATGGTTTATGTTGTTTTAATTTTACACTGATTTGATGAATATGAGAATATTTCTGGAATATTCCTACTGTCACTTGTAACACACCTCCATTCACAAGTCATGGGTATTTATTTCTAACTGCTGCTGGGTTTCATCATGTATAATTTCATCAAGAAATGCTTGAAAAAGTAGCCCCATCAGACTAATATATGTGAAACTACTTAGCTTTCAAGGAAAGCAGTAGATAGCTACACCTTGTTAAAGTAACCTCAGAATAAAGATGATGGAAGTCATTTGCCCAAATTCTACTTTTCTCCTGCTGGGCAGGGCACGTCTCCAGGATGGAGGATCACCGCCTCCCTAAGATCGTGCTCTATGGTGAACTTGCCACCGGCTGCCGCAAGAGAGGAGCCCCAAAGAGGAGATACAAGGACGCTCTGAAACAGTACCTCAGCCTTGGCCATATTGACTGTGGCCATCAATGGTCCACGCTGGCCTCCAATCGGGAGGCATGGAGACACACCATCCATAACGCTGCTGATTCCTTTGAAAATGCACGCAGAATCAGTCTGGAGGAGAAAAGACAACGCAGAAAGAACCGTGCCTCACCAACACCGCCTAAGGAGACTTTCTGCCTTTTGCAACCGGACTTGCCTACCTCGCATTGGCCTCTTTAGCCATCAGCGCGCTTGCAGCAAGCGTGGGTAGAGCCCTTCCCAAATCTTCGTTCGCGAAGCCTAGCCTAGCCTAGCCTACTTTTCTCCTGAGTAGAGGGTCACCAGAACATCCAGTCTCAATCAACAGCAAGGAAGGAGATACATATATTTATGCCCATTAGCTGTTTTCATCAGGTATTTTTGATCACAGAAAGATACAGGTTCATTGGAGAAAACATTTTTATTGACAAATGCACACTAATCAATTGAGAGAGATGAGCAGGTTTTACTCCTCAATGAAGCAAAAAGAAGTTACTGGCCTAATATAAAACATCTCCAAAGATGTGATATTTCAGTTAGGATACTTTGTTTAGAAAGGATATTTTGGTAAAGACAAACAGCAAAATTGACGCTTGAAAAACAATTTTAAAGATTTCTTGTCTTTCTTAGATAGGCACCTTAAGTAAATTTCTCAGCTCTCAACATCTACTTCATGTTAGTTACAGAGTAAAGAACTTCAGATGCTTCACAAACCATATGATAACAGGGTATCTCAAGGTCAGGAGATAAAGTGTCTACCAGCAACCACTAATGAACAAGAAGATTCTCTGACTGACAAAAAGATATTGGAGAGCATGCCTATACCTTGACCCTACCACGTACGTGTATACAGGTGCTGGAACTCAGCAACACCCACGTAAGCATTCATATTCCCATCTATGCTACTGAATTTCAAATGAGCACAACATTTTACTGGCATTATCAGCAAGTTGCCCCCTGGATGCCAAGTTTGTCCTCATCTGTATTTAACTCTTCGCAGCATTTAAGGAATAGCATGGATCTGTTATTAAAAAGTGAAAATAAGCATATAGGGAAAACATAACTTTCCCATTGTTTCTATGGGCCATATGACATGCCTGCTGGGCAGCTTGACAGAAATCCAAAGATGATTCTCATGCTTAGACATCTTTTTTGAAAAACATGTTTAAAGAAAGTATTGAAGGCTAGTGATGTACAGATTTTCCCCAACTGATCAGTTTCTGATAGGCATCACATGACAAATTTTCTGCAGATAACCCATTCAGTTGCTTTGTTCACTCAAAGCTGATTTAATAGATTATGTTCCTTATCTGAACTCACTTCTGTGTGCCAGCAGTTCTAGCAGATGCATCTGCTGAAACATGCTTAGAGTTTACTTATAGTACTAAATTGCACTTCAGCCTTAATAGTGTCTTCCTATGAACCCAAAGTAGGAACGCTTAACCTGTGACTGCATTGAAGCAAGGGCCTTTGTACCAGGTCAGCCAGCTAAACATCCTGCACCTGGTACCTCACAGACTCATGGCTCTGTACAAGTCAGGAACCAGCTTTTGCAGAGCTCCATCCTTCACGAGAGTATGAGTCAGTAGCTTGGAAAAGCTCTCTTCTTGCTATCAATGAACAGCTGAAGACACTCCAGAAACTCATGCCCACAAATACATCAAAGGAACTTCAGTGTGACTGCAGAGCCCCAAATCACAGCATCTTCCCAGCAGGTTAGAGACCACAGAATCACAGAATATGCTGATTGGAAGGAACCCAAAAGGATCATCCCCAAGAGTCACACCAGGTGGTTGAGAGTATCATCCAAACACTTCTTGAACTCTGTCAGGCTTGGTGCCATGACCACCTCCCTGGGGAGCCTGTTCCTGATGACACAGCATGAGTTCAGACTGGCACTAGACTGTCAACAGCCTAAAGATCTAGAAAGACCTAGTAGAATTTAAAGGAGAGGAAAACAGGGCAGAGGTTTGTCTATTCCTCTGCTAAATGCAGAGAAGGTAGAAGCTCAAAAGAAGCTAATCTCTGTGGAGCTTAAAGGATCCTAAAACTGCCTTGCCAGCAAAGAGAGAACAAGGGAAAAGGAGGATTGTCCTGATTTAGAGAGGTGATTGCTTCATTTTTGACCAAGTTCTGTATGTTTGCTGGCTCTCCCTTTCCCCAGAATGAAAGTCAGGCAGAAAGAGAGACTCAGTTCTTTCCCCTCCTCTTCCTCAGTATTAAAATAAAGTAAGCCCTGACAGTGTTTTCTTCTCTTCCTTTAAAGACCCAGCACAGACTGAAACAGGGAAGGTACTGTGTGACCAGGGTGCCAAGGTGAAGGGGAGCCCACCATAGAATTCCGCAAGGCCATGTGTGCATCAGCCTCTTAAGGAATGCTGATTCCCATGCAGCCAGCCAGAGTCCTGTGCCCAGCCCTAGGATAAAAGAAGATGAAATGCCACTGCCACACAAGGTCAACATCCGCATGACAAGCTACCAGAAAGAACTGGCAAGTCTTCATCTCTGCTTTGGACAATAAGCTTCAATGGAGCATAAAACGTTAGCCTCTCATCTACTGAGAGAAGCATTACTGTAGAAAGTTAGTAGATATTTCACTCTTGCAGAATGAAAATTATGGAAAGCATAATGTCCCCTGGACATTCAGAACAGAAATGTAGTTTTCAGATAACAGAATTGCTACAGCATGTGACTGCTGCTAGAGCTTAGTTACTGAACAAATATCTTTCTATCTTTAGGTTTCTATGTCATATCCAGTCTGGAATGAGAGCAGCTGTAAATTATTGCCACCTATGATTGTGTCATGGGCTATCCCTTATGAACAGTTAGTCTCAAAGCATTTCTGTTTGCCAGCATTACACTGGAAAATAGTCAGTGGTGACTTTCTCATGCTGAAAAAGGAAAAGAGCTCACAGGTTTTAGATTCACAACAACACCACAAAAGATACAATTGGATCCATCCTTCCAAACAACAAGCCTAATGTTCTCTTCAGAGACAAATTCACTAATGGAAGGATTTCATACTGTGTCAGTTTTGTGCAGCAACAGCCACCCTCTCCCAGTCACATGGAAAATGAACACAGCTCATCAGTTGCAGAGTTGATGCATTCCCTGTCTGTGTTTAAAAGCCCAAACAGTCTTCCATGCTCTGTTCAGTGGTATTTTGAAATTTCTTTATCCCATCCAGTGCTGGATCCAAGCCACAAACTGTGTATACACCTCTAATTTCAGGTAGACCATTATTTTGACACCACGGACTCTCGCAGCTTAAAGACTCTCTGCGTCTTTGAACAGGACTTCTTTCCTTTTGCTGTGCTGCCATCCAAGGCAGTCTTTACACACACAACAGCTTGATTCTAGGGATTACATGAATTCAGTGTTCCAAATAGTGAGCTTCCTTGTGGCATTAAAAACTTTGTTTTTATCTTTAAAAATAACTGAGAGTTCATTTTTCTAAGCTCTGCATTTGATGTTGAGAAATACACTGAAAGAGAATCAATGTCTCCTTTCCCCTACTCACACAAGTGTCACTACAAAGACCTATCTGGGCAGAATTACTCTAAGATGATGTACTGGTATTATTCTGGAGTGGGATGACATTAAAAAGTTGACTCCAAAACAGTTTTTCAGGAGGATAAGATGTCAGACACATACAAAGTTGGATGTTTTATCTACTTAGTACCAAAAAAGTGCTGGTCCGTTCCAGATGAGTTTAGTGTTGAGATATTGAGGAAGCATCTTCAGCAAAATGTGCTTTCATAGTCAATAGAAGACAAAAATTGGTCTCCCAGAATTGAACCTTAAATGGCAAGGCTCTCACTAGATTAGGGATCTGTATCAGCTGGACCTTTTTCTATATCCATTAAAGCCAGGACTTTTGTATTCAAACGTCAAGATTAACCAGGATGCGGGTCATCAGTGCCTCTGATGCACATCTCAAATATGAGTAACTCAAGTCCCACATTCTTATTCTATTAGACTAACCAGAGCATCACGCAATTGTAAGTGCTGCAATGCTTTATTAAGTTAACAGTAAGTAGAGTCTCATTCAAATTACTATTCTGGTTTGAAGACCTATTCAAACTATTCAATTCACTTTAAAAACTCATCACAGTAAGTCTTTTTACAAACTTACCAAATATTTTAATGATTTCAGTGCAGTTATATTAGCTTGTGAAGTCAATTTTTAATCATAGTCTGTTATTCATCTTTCATAGTTGCAACTCAGCCTAATAAAGCTACTGTAGAGTCCAATAGCATTTTGTCCTTCAACATGTATTGGCATGTTCGTATTGATTTTGTTTAAAATTGTCAGTTAAAGCAACATAACGATACATTTCCAATATGATTCAAAAGCAACATTTTCACAATTCCAACATGGTTAGAAACTTCTATGAAAGACCTTGATGAAAGATTAAGACCAGCTCCAGAAAAACACTGGAGCTGAGTTCTCAAACAGATAAATCAAGTGATATTTTACTAGTTGCTATGAGATATGAAGTATTTGATGTACTTCATAAATGCTTTGCAGCTGGATGTTCCATTTCCAAGGGAGACTGAAATGACATTTTTATAACTCTCTGTAAGTTTTGTATCTCTGCTGATTGGTAGAAGTATAAGCTGTGCTCTTTCTTCAGTGTAAGCAGTATAAGGAAAAAGGCTGTATAAGTGTCTGAGGATGGCCGTTTAATACTTTAGATGTGCTACAAGCCTAGACCATGAAAATGAGTGCCCAAAACACTTAGAATAATGATTGCCCTTAAAGTTTTCCTTTTGCTGAGGTACTATTTGCTCCAGTTTTTCTGAGATGACTGTTATCTCTTTGACTTCAGTGTGGCAATAGGAACATCATTTTTTATAGACTAATGCTAGGAAACATGTATGGCTTAAGGAGAAAAACAGAAAATCTGTTCAACTTCAATGCTTTTACATTTGACAATAAAAAAGTAATCTGAAAAACTTTTGCAAAGCTAGCATTTTGCTCTAAATGCACACCTGATTTCCCAGTGTTTCCCATCACTTCCACATCTGATTTCCAATTAGTTAGAGATATTTGCAAGAAATGGAATGCCCTGGAGAAATCAGGACCAGTGCTTTAAGCAACGATAAGCTAAAATTAAGAGAAAATTAAATTGTTTATCGAAGAGGTAAGAAAATCAGTGAGAAAAAAATTCCGTGGATGGATAAAGAAAAAGTACTATCTGTCACAAAGGCACAAGGAAATTTAGTAAAAAAGTCGACTCTTTCATGCTTTGTGGGAGCCTTCCCCAGGCTCCTAAGAACTGCCAATTTCTATTTCCTTCTCTATGTACATACTCAATGTACCCAGTAAGTATTAGTCTGAATTTGCAACATGTATTGTCTCTGGTTGGTGGCATCAGAGAGGATGCTAGAAATCTGCGGAATTTGATCCAGAATTTACTTCCTTAAGCAGCTGATTCTTCACAGCTGTGCAGAGTGACTTAAAACTCCCTACAGTTGCAGCCAGCACTTTCTTTATATTTACACCACTAGTGTTGTGGGGCTGCCCGTGGTCCCGAGAACTTATTGTGGCAGCCACCATTTCCTCCTCCCCCAGTTTTATAATCTAACCTGGAGGACACCTTGTCCTTTGAACTGCAACACAGCTGCGATGCCGGGCTCCATTTTTTTCCCCACTTTCTGAAATTGCCAGAGAAGCAGCAAAGTACTAGACAGTGGAGAGTTAGGATCATGGTTTCCCATTTGTAACAGCAAATTAGAGGAATTTTGCTTCAGCTCCCTGTTTAGTTCATTTTCCTCTGCTTGTTTCCAGCCCACTTTGAACAACTACAGGTTGCTAAAGGGGGATCCATACTTTCTTTCAACTCCTGCAGCCCCTTAAGTAACCCACCTGCCAGCAAAATACTTTACTTTCATTGACTTACTTACACTGGGCTTGAGAGCCTAAAGCGGAAAGGTGCTGCTTCAACCATCTTTCAGAGCAGTTTGCATTTCACTGTAAAGTAACATTACCTTCAGGCCATCACGTGCACTGAGACAAGCTGAGGGACCAGCTCTCCTCAAAAAACAGTAAATTCCTATTTCAAAGCAGAACACTGGTATTCAAATAGCTACACGGAGAAGGCACCCCACACGTTAGAGATCTGCTCCCTTCTTCTGGCCACATTTCAAAATGAGGCAGTAAGAGTGTTTTTACAACAGGTGACAATGCAAAGCTTGAGCACTAGAAGGCAAAGCCTTGTTTACAGAGCTCTTCGTGGATGTCTTAATAAAAATACTTGAAGCTTTTCATTTTATATGCATCACGTGGACTCAAGTACACCGATAAGGCAGAGTGCATTGAAAGCTGAGAGCACAATAAAATTTGAAGCCTGCTAACCTTATACTTCACTTGAAAATAAAAAGTCACCTGTCAAACAAGCTCTCTGTTTTCAAAGATAGAAGTAGATAGACATAAAAGTATTGAAACTTCATGCTGCTCTGAAATTTTATATCTGAAATTCACAGAAAGTACAGTATCATACTAAAATCTACAAAGTTCAAGCAAACATAACAATCAGAAGAGTAAAAGCAGGAAGGTCTGTGAAAAGACACTCTACATTCATTCACATGATATGGGTTGCACTTTGTGACCTTCATTATCATTGACTGAAATCCTTTAATATAATTTCCTTCTTAAGTATTATTTTCACACATTTTAAGGCCTATCAAATAAGCCTGGTGTCAGAGCTATTCTAAAACCAGAATTCTGATATGAATAAATTATCCAGATATGCCTTTACTGAATACTCTTTTTTTAAAAATCACAGATGCAAATCCAGCCAAGCTGACCACAAACTACTTGAAAAACAAGGCTGAAAAATTTATCTACATTTAGTACAGACAAAACAAATGTGTAAAAATACATTTATAATGTAATTCACTCAGTTTTTCTTCTTGTCATAAAGGTCAGGGTTTGTTTGGGGTTTTTTCCAGTTGTAGGATGCATTGATTAGGTAAAATAAGCCAAAACTGAATATAATAGATTTTTATTTTACTGCAGGGTTTTATGACCTTCAATTACCTTATTTTCTGCAAAGACAGAATTTATGTCCCAGCATCAGTGGGGCATAAATTAAAATTTCAAGGCAAATGTACAGTGCATCATCCAGCCAACTTTGTCAACAGGGGGCAATTTTGTGTATTGTAGTAAGTAGCATGTAGTTTATGGCATAGACTGCAAATGCATTCCTCTGTAAACTTAGAAATACTAATTGCAATTGAAAACATCTACTTTTGTGAGTTACAGCAGTAATAAAGTTAACACTGATAAACATATTTACTTATAGTCTAAAATAGACAGCAAGAAATTAGTTTGAAGGTCTTACAGTGTTTCACTGTTAGGCAATTATTCATAACTCATAGCACTGCTAAATAACAGAATAATACTTGGGCATGAGATGCATTAGCAGTTCTCTCATGGAAGGCTTGTACTTTCTTTAGTATACAGCTGTCCCACTCTGATGCTATCAGTATGGGAAATATGTAGTGTTAGTGAAATTTAAGGACTGTGTTTGTTTTCATAGATGTTTATGCACATGCCAGAGCTTCATTAGAGCATGTATTCCTAAATGAAGCATCCTTTCTGCATGAATCCCAGAACAAAGCAGGCATTTCCATGACAAAGGTGAACCCAACATCAGAAACATTAAGAAATATAATCCACTTCAAACACACTCACTAAACCTTCTTTAAATACAGAAAGAGAAACAAAATTCTTTCTAATACTGTAGACAATGTGGATTCTTTGGCAAACTTGTTATACCTATTTTACCTATTTGGTGCAAGGACAACAGCACTGTCCAGCCACAACTGAAATGTTTCCTCCTACAGAACTCTGAAAATGCAATGCGCCAGAACTCTGCTAAGCTTGTAATTAAAAAGCTAATATCAAACTCATATCTGTCAGTTCTCTGGTCTCCCAATAAAACAAATGCCAAAAACACATTGCTAGATAGTTTATTTTTCACCAAAACAAAAAAGGTTGTTTCTATTGAATAGACTCTGTTCTCATATCAGCAAGTACCAACAGATGCTCTATTATACACTAACAAACATTTCATTCAAAGGCAGTTGAAAATTTAGTTAAATTATCATTCTTTTAAACACAAACAATATTATTTGTCTCAATTCAACTTTGGATGCAGGATAAAGCAGTTGTGAAGAAAACTGGAACTGAGTGCATGTTATAGTGTGCCTAACCAGCATTTACTCACAATTTTTGATTTTAGACATTTTTCTTTAAACAGAGTTAACCCGACAAGCAACAACAATGTAAATACCTGTAATGTGCAAAAATATTACTCCTATTGCAGCAGTAAAACACATACCACTCTTAGAACACTTTGAGAAATAAAACACTGTATTTCTGAGAGCCAAACACAGAGGTATGTTAAGTGAATAATAAAAACACACTTGTGTGTACTAATTGGATAATGACATATATTGCTTTGACTGTCAGTTACCACTGTGCCTTTAAAAGTTCCTTTTGTTAAGCATGTAATTTCACTGCTAAAAATGAATAAAAACCTCTGCAACTACTTCAAGACAGCCTTGCATAAGGTACAGATCTAACACCAATGTTACTTTGAAAATATTTCCCATTGTAAGACAATATTTTACATTCTCATTTACTTTCTACCTGCCTAGGGTATGTTCTGGTTTGGGTGTTTTTTAAACTTCTGAAGGCTTGGGTAAGTTTGTAAGGAGAACAATACACCTGGTATTAATTCACTCCTTATTTCAGTTAAAAAGAGGGTGTTTTGCAGAGTTTGGATTACAAACCCTTTCACTGTAAGAAAGCCCTTTGCAAAGCTGCTTCCGACTTGCCACCAAGGCACGGTCAGTCCTCTAGTCCTCCCTGTCACTGAAATCCACAAGTAATGGCACAGTTTTAACCGGCTATGGTGTCTCACACTGCATTTCCCTGGGCACTTTAACGAGTGGGTTTAGTATTACTTCTGTAACCCAGGCAGGAGGACTAGTTAAAATTCGACTAAATCCTAAGGCAATCTCTCACCTCAGCATTGGTGAGGCTGATCAAGTCTGCGTCCTACACGTAAACAGACTCCGAATCAGCATTTCTGCATGTCTGTGTCTGCATGCAAATTTTTTTATCATCACTCAGAGCTCAACACTATCAAAGTCATCAACAATTTAAAAGCATAAACTGATGGAGAGGAGCGGGAGGGAGGTAATTTCAGGTACTCACACTGAAGTTTACCCTTCACTCCCCTGAGCTAAGGCAAAGAAAACAGTCACTACAGACAGGACATGCTCCAAGAGTTTTCTACCAGTCTCTTGCCTTTGCTCACACAGCCTATCTGGAGAGCGTCCTCCACCCATACCAAGACCTTCAGCATCGAGTCACCAAACACAGATGTGACAACGAAGTACGCCAGTACAACAAGAACAGCATCAGATCAAACCTCCAAAGTCTTGCCTGGCTAGTTAGAAAAAAACCACTGAACCCCGAGGCAACATTTCCAAGAGCACCTCGCAGTGCACTTGGAAACCTTCACTGTTTGCCCCTCGTGTCCTCCTCCAGCCCCTGCTTGGCTCCAAAGTGACTGAGCCCACGCCATCCTCGCAGGGGCTGGGAGCCTGTTTCCCCACCAGCGCTTGGAAAATCCTGAGCCAAGTTCACCCACGGCGCCCTGCGCAGCCCCACCGCACGCCTTTAACCTTACCCTGAGGAGAGGGCAGGCAGCCTGCCTCCCTGCGCTCCGCAGTCCGGTTGCGTGCAGGGCGCAGAGTGATGGAGAGCAGGGAACTCTTCAGTGATAATCAGCGCTGAGAGGCTGCTCCTGTGAATGGTGTACATCCTGTAGCAGCAGGCTCTGTTTCTAGCAGCTGGCAGCGGCTTTCGCAGGAGCAGTGATGAGCACAGCTTGAGATCTTCCACAATTAACCAAATATTGTATAGCGGCAACAAATCAACAACTAAAACCCGGCTCGCAAATAAAAGCAAAGTACAATTTCAGATGGGAGCTGAAAGCTTAAGTCACCGAATGCTACATCTCTTCTTCAAGATTATTCCAGCAAGCTCCTTCTGCTATTTTTACTGTACCATAATGCACTAGGTCTGGCTTTTACCCTATTGAAAGAACATGAATATATTATTATCCACACAAAAGAGCAGGTTATTGTTTATGAATTACCAGCCTTCCCAGCAACAAAGGCTATTTTCATAAGAAAACTCAATTTCATTTTAGCTCCAATTTGATTACCAGCTGAAGAAAAGCAGCCCTGCGCCTAAACCTCAAAGGATTTTTATTCATACCATTGAATGGGCTTTATTGCTTCCTTTTCAAAACTGATGTAGAAAGCTTTTAGAGTAAAACATTGACAAAAAATTATTGCGCTGCTATTTTGTGCAATAACAGAGCTGAAGAGGGGCAATGATTTCTCAGTCATCCTTCACTGTACTTCAGAACAGTAAAGGCTGGAATTAATGACAGACCATAGAGAGGAGCTAAGCCAAGGTCTCACAATGCATGTCAAATCTAAATGATCACTATACATTGAAAAGACCCAAAAAAGCCTGCAGCTGATTGATTCATGGCTTTCACAAGAAAGACAGGCTTGAAGAGTTTATTGCACCACAATTTACTCTGAATTATCATAAAAATGAATGTAGAGGCTGAATGTCACCCCGGCACACTCCAAAAACACACATCCAGGGACAAAGTTCACCCAGGAATTATAGCAGTGCTGTTCATGCTACTATAGTTAAGGGTCTGTCACTTTTCTCCTATTATAGGGGGTTTTAGCTCAGCTGTAAAGCTGTGCTCCAGAATAAAACTTGGCACAAAGGTCTCATTTTGAGGGAATATAATTTTTTTAAACAAATGTAAAAGAAAAAAAAAAAAAAACACAAAACAAAAAAACCCTTCCTGTTTTTAAGTTAAACATTTCTAAAAGCTGCTTTCTAATTTCTGAGGCTTTTTAACAACTGTATAACTCAAGATTCAGTTTAGGATTTGAGTGGTTTTTTTCTTCAAGAAATAAAAATTAAGCTGTCAGACCATAAAGGGCACAAATTGGTTTTGCTGTATTGGACAAAAAGATTTTTAAAATATTGATTTTTTTAAATGGTTTGTAGAACATGTATGGTAGAAGAGTGGAATTGAACTATTAGTACATGGACTTTGCCAAAGACACCTGGATGCTGCATTATGAAAGCAGCCTGTGAACCACTATAATTTGAATTGGCTCAGTCACTAAATTAAGAAGTCTCCACAAAAATTCACATACAGCAGATTGAAATGACTCAAACGCAGCAAATTGAGGGCTACTAATTCTGAGACAATTTCTCTCTCTTTATATAGCTACAATAAAAGTGTATTAATTAATTTTCATCTTTCAGTGGTTTGACACCAACTTTGGAAAAGCTAAAGTAGAAAATAAATTGTGGTTGCTACCCTAAGTCCTATTTGGGTCTTTTTGACTAACACAGAAACTTTGAAACCTGAATTAGTTTTACAAGTAAACCAACAAGTCTTGGCTCATGCTTATTTCCACCTTTTACTTCACTGTGCAGGTTCTAGCATTACCTGTCCTGAGATTCACACTGCAGGCATTACTCTAAATCTCATCTAGATTTTAGGGGGGAAAAGGCTGTCTTTGGGTTTTGGTCATTCATAACCATAGTGGAGCCCAAACCCGGAGTTGCAGAATAATCTGAACTTCCTTTCCAGTTCTCTTTCAGAGTAGGCACAGCTCACACTGAAAAGCTGAAAGGCTACAGTGCTCGCTAAAGGCAGATTCTACTACTGAGGTTCATATCTAAGTCCAACACCATTCAACACTGAGAGTGTTTTGTGCTTGTGTAGGTATGCCTGACTAGAGGGAGGATGCCTGCAACCACTTACATGCTGAAAAAAAAAGTTATTTTCTAGGGAAGGATACTGTAACTTTAGCAAAATATTTGTCCAGTTACAGCAATTCTAGTTTCCACTCACAAGGTTTGTTGGCACATCAAGGCAGTAAGAGCACCTGGTACAATACCACTGCCTGGGGGCACGATTTTTATCCATAAATTCTGATATTCTTGGCACTGCTGCTGAATGAAAAAACTACTGGAGATCAGAAAAATACTGAACATCCAAAGAGATCTCATACTGATGCATATTTAAATGTGTATATGTATGAAGACTATGAAAGTGATCTCCATATGCATCCACACAAAATCTATCTGGTTTTGCAGCGCTCACAAATTGTGCGTATCTATTACATGCAGTCACAAGCACATGCACATTTTTGTTTACAGCAGACGCTTTCTGAAAATATCTCTTGTCTCACATCCCACTTATTTTAACCACAGACAATCTGACAGACTGGGGGAGTTTTACAAAAAGGCAGTATTGTACTATATTGCCTCCCCCTGAAAGGCTGAGCTGACAGTGGGTTCAGACCCTCCTGATAATTAATGGCTGCACCCTGTCCCTTTTCCCACTTATTAACACTTACCATCTTCATTTGGGGCAGGCAGAACTCAGGGCAGGTGTGAAAAGTCCTTCACACAAGGCACCATGCAAACCAGCCTGCTGGCACCTGTTGTAAAATATAGCCCTGTCTGACACGGGGCTGAACCAGCAGACAGTTTACACGCGTAAGGGAGAGACTGCAGGAGGAAACCCAGGGCAGTGTTCAATCCTTCAGCATACACAAGAGCCTGATGTTTTGGAGCAGGGAGATGTCTTTGAATGTCATGAATGTGCATTAAGCACTCTGCCAGGACAACAGTAACTAGGGAAATAGCCCTAGGATTTGTCCACACTATTTCATTAGAACATTGCACAGGGAAAACAAGGGAAGCTGCCAAGCCGCCAGTTAAGTACAAGAGATTATTCAAAGCAAACAGACTTGCCTCTACCAGGTCCTCATCATTAACCTTTCCACAAGAATGATTATACAGAGCTATCCCTTCCATGCCTTCATCCATTGACAAAATATGATCAGGATGCCCTTAGACACACAGAAGAGCAACACCAACACTGGGTTTCCGGAAGACACCACCCTGCCCCAGGTGTCCTCCTGCTCTTACTTCATCTTCCCAGAAGCCTTTTCATTAGACCCTTTCAGTGTTTCAGAGAACCATAAAGTGGTTTGGGTTTGAAGGAGCCTTAAAGATCAATGAGTTCCAAGCCCCTTCAAGGGCAGGGACACCTTTCAGTAGACCAGGGTGCTCCTCATCGGGTCTAACTTCAACAACAGCCTTAAATACTCTTTCATCAAATCCTTCCCTACAAGTAAAGGCTGTGCTTTGACTCTCTCTGCCAATCCTGACCCTCCTGTTCCCTTCACCTCCACTCACTTAAGTGACTGCAGCAAGAGTGAGTGCGCTGATACAGGAGACACAGAATAAGCTGCACACCTGAGATGTGAAAGCTGCTCTCACCTTGCCCAAAAAAAAAAAAAAAA
>VWZG01003988.1:233888-284717 GCA_013396735.1 Grallaria varia
TCTCTAGACATCATAGATATGGTTTGTGACAGGATGCAGTGATATCTGGTGCAGTGCTACTGGAAGGAATTAGCTTTGTTTGCAGTGGAAGGGTCTTTTATGAAAATGAACAATGAGAATTAAAAAGAGATGGAAAGGGAAGCTGATAGCAAAGGTTGAGGAGAACACAAAGGGTCTATTGGACAGTACTTCTATTCTTCTCTGTATGGTACATTAAGTGCATTGTAGTAAAAATGAAGGAAATTTCTTTCCTTCTCTTTAAAGTCCAATGTTATTGAACTTGAAACCTTTAACTGTGAGCAAAGCTGTGGCTTTTCTTTAATACAATTCTGCTATTGATTTCTTCATGCATTTCATTGGAATGATTCTGACAGTTTAAAAAAAATACATTACCTTGATGAAAGATACAATTTTTCTCATGGAGAAAGGCATTCAAGTAGGTATGTGTGATGTACCAGGCATTTGAATTTTAAGTGATGCTCTGAAGTACAAAAAAAAAAAAAAAAAAGGAATTTCAAAGGATGGAGATCGTTTTTCTCACTGAGTGGGACTCCACACAAACAGGTCACACACTGTATCACAGCAGCTTCATCCTTTGCAAACACAGTGATTTCTTCTTCGTTTATACTGCTTGTCACTATCCTAAATCCCTTTCTGGTCTGTCGACCTCTTTTCTATTCTGTTTATCTCTTTCACTCAGCTTTTGTTCATTGCAATATTGCATTAGCTTCCTCTTTAAGCAAATTGTGTGGTTTTATCTCTGTTAATGGACAATGGTGTATTTTTAATGTGTATTAATATCCTAGCACAGAAACCACCTGCTGCTGTTTTACCACCCTATAAACATTATGGGAAAACAGTCTCCCTCTTACCTATCACAGTCTTCCCATTTGTAGGTATGTTCATTTTAGAAACATTACACCTTCAGTACATACTAGCAAGGCTTCTCTTTCTTGCAGGCAGGAACTACATCAAAAGCACTGACTTGAAGGACAAAAGTAATCCTCTAGTCCAACCTCATGCATTACGATGCCATAAGATTGTTTTATTTCAAGCTCAAAAGCCTTTCTTGTACTGGAATGTATGCCTGAATTCATCTTGAGGTGAAATTTGTGCTATGAAGGGCATTGTTGCCCTTGATACATTATGAGAATGTTTAATTTTCTGTACTGTCAGAGTTTCCTTCACCGTGCCCTTACTTTTAGGCTGAATTTGTCTTTCAGCCACTCTAAAGAGAGATTCTATTCAAGCCTCTGCAGCAAGAATGTGTCCTGATTTTGTTCTTATTCTGAGGATAAATTCATCTGTACTAGCAGTGCTGTCATCACTGGTTTTTTCTGTACTACACATATCCCCAGCACACTTGAATAAGTCACTTGTCCTCCCAGTACACTGGCAGCTGGGAGGCCTCAAGCAGTCTGATGGAAGGGTGGCATCAGCAAGACCCAGCTGTGAGAAGAGATAACCAAAATTTTTGCTTTTGCAAAGCTGCCGCCACGAAAATGGCCCAAGAAATGATTGCCCATGCAACCTTAGTCAGCCCATTAATCCTTTTCTGCGGAGCAACTTAAGAAATCCTACATGTCCAAATTCCAACTACTCTAAACTGATCATGATGCTCCTCAGAAGAATAAAGTTTTCCTAAGGATATTAAATCAAGCTGTCGATCTCCATATCATTCTAGGGAAAAAGAGCAGCTGTTTGGATTAACAGCACTCAGGGGGTCTGAAGCAAAAGTTTCCATTTCCATTCAGAGATGTTCACTTACTTTGGTGTCAATGTTCTTCATAATTGTATTTCTAGCAAAAATGTCTACGACCTGTCTCACTATGCATACAAATCATGACCTGTGGTACCTAAAGTCTGTGCAGTGGCTGCGTGAGGAGAAACTGGAACATGGCAGCTGGAGAACAGACCAGCTAGAAAACTACCTAGACCTGGAGTTGCAACTTCCCTAGCTGCATGCCAGAAAGGTAAAAAAACCCAAGCCTTTCTATTTTTCCTGCTTCACAGAGAAGTGTTATTAGTTAAGTGATAAAAGTTCCCACAAAGAAGAACAATGCTACAATAGAAGACAGGGATTCTGAGTTATGGACTCCAAAGGAATGGACTCCATATCTGGAATGCTCCCAAGGCTGGCCCAGCAGAGCCACCAACTCTGGTGCCCAGACATGGAGTCCACCCTGATGAGTCATCAGGAACAGCCCTCCATATCACCTTTCTGACTAGGGGGAGTTGCTGCCTAGGGGTGGGATATATGGGATGAAGGAAAAGAGCAGTTTGGGATTATTCAAGATTTACTATGGAATGTGTAGGGCAGGAAACTAAGGTGGAAAAGGGTAATTTGGGGAAGAAACTAATGTGAGAAAACAGAGGGATAAGCAGATTAAAAGGGCTAGATGCTTGCAAGTAGGGAGCTGGTTGTTACACTTTTATGTCCATGCCCCCTGCCTGATAAATACAGTCTGCTTTATTCCCAGATCAAACTCCTTTCTCCTTTCCTGTGTGCAGGCTCTCTGTTTTCCATGTTCATGTGTGTTATGGGGTCTGAGTGCTGCAACCAGTGTGGGACCTCAGGTGACCGGCCCTATATGTTTGTGGTGGACAGCGAGTGTGGGCGTTCTGGTGAGTGTGTGAGAACAAGCAGAGATACCTGAGAGTACATGAAGTGGCCTGGGAGGCAGACATGTGTCTGTGTGTCTCCAAGAGTGAGACTGTGGGTGGAGGCAGCTGTGGGGTGTGTATGGGGGATGAGTGATGTGGTCTGTGCCAGCAACTACAGAGGAGATCCAGCCTTGTAGTCTCATACATCCAGGTGTCAGTAGCTGGGGAGACTGGGATCCAAGGCCAGCTATTAGGCAGACTGAGTGTCTGATCCCTGCCACTGGAGAGATCTGTCTTGTACAGGGAGGTATACTCTCACTAGTGACCCCCTTGGGTCTGCTCAGCCAGGGAGAGGAGCAGGATGAGGCTGTTGGTGCTCTATGTGTCTATCTCTGACGTGTGTGACCAGCCACATATATATAGATGTGGTGTGTGTGTGTGCTCCGTGTGTCTGCGCCCACTGGGAGGACATTTACTGCCTCGCCACTGTGCAGACCTGGGGTCACGTAGTCACAACATCTTCACCTTTCTTGGGCTGTCAGATCTGGCATATTCTCCTGTATCAGTCTATGTTACCAAACCATTCTGGATTTTTCCTTCATACAAATGTCAGCTATCTACCAGGGTAGCACTATACCCCAAAGTCAGATGTCATAGAAGGAAAGAGAAAGTTTGTCAGTAGGTTAGACCAGAGAGTGACAATCACAGAGAGAACTACTCAAACTGTAGTAGCCAAAGTTCTGCAGATTTTTAGCCTGTAATACTGTTATCCCACCCATATCTGTGTAAATATTTAGGAGCAAGAAAGAAAAAGAACCAAAATCTTCAGTTCATACCTTGGAATGTCCAGAACAGGTTGTGAGTGACTCTGCTCCCTTTCAACACTTTCAGTTCCAAGACAAGAAACTGAGGGCTGTGCACAGAAGATATCCCTCTTGAAGGCTCCTCCTGTAAGCTCTCTGACACTTGTTCCAACTAAACTGCATATGACATTCAAGAATCAACGTTCCAAGTGGAATCATTGTCATCTCTCCTTCAGTTAGACAAACTGAAGTCACAATCAGTTAACAATAAGTTAAATTAATTTTTTACCCCAAGTCAAGTCTCTTTTGTCCATGGCAGTAACTGGTGAGTAACTTCTCCCTGTCTTTATCTCAACCCATGAGCTTTTCATTATACTTTCTCCTCCCTCTCCAGCTGAGGAAAGGAGTGATAGAGAGGCTTTGGTGAGAGCCTGTCATTCAGCCAAGGCCAAAACGCACCACATACACTCTCTTCATAAGTCCAAGAAAGCCAAAAAAAACTTAGGTCTTCCAAATCAACAGCAGGCAGACTATCACGCTTATTACCAGGAGGGGGAAAAAGTTCTTTTGCTCAAATATGAAAATCAGAGCCCCCCAAGACACTTAGCATAATGCACCATATTGGATCTTAGTGTGCTGATTGACACCCTAAAAAGCTCCCTTTTCTGTTCCACAGAAGCTTGCAGAATGACCCTTTCTGGGCTATATATTCACTGACACCAACAGCAATGGCTGAAACAGCTCCTGGCCCAGTTCCATGCCTTGCCTTGTCTCTGCTGGCAGGAGAACATCAAGCCAAAAGTGTTTCTGCTTTATTGAGTTGCCAGGCAAAGAGCTCAGAGCCTCAAACAGGACAGACCAAGCGGTGAAATACAAATTGCATTGCAACATACAGCCCACAAGTCTGGGACGTCCTAAGCTGATCTACACCCAATGGAAGTGTCTGTGCAGAAGGGTAACATGGAAGAACACGAAGGATGGAAGATATAAGACACAATAGGAACAGATGCTTCCATCTTGGCTGTCCATGAATACAGAGTCACTGGCAACAAGCATGTGATTAGAGTACGACAACCAGCTAGCCACAACCTGATTTTGAATTGCCATGTTCTTCCAAGTGGAATTACTCAAAGTCTGTATAAGAGGAAGACATTGCCTTATTCTGGGTAGAAACCCTATATTTATGGCTCTTGCCAAGAAATAAGAGGTGTGGCTTAAAGGCTTTCCTCATCCTGGAAGGAGTTCAGCCCTTTGGAAGCACGCTCTGGTAGAAGTTTCCATAGAAAAGTTCAGGGGAGTTTCTCCTTCAAGAAGCACAAATCAAAACCCTAGCATTTTTCCCTTCTCTGCCATTCCTATTACACCAATAAACCCAATACCTGAAGCATTCCCATAATAAAAACAGATTTTTATGCACATGTTTTTTAAATCAAGAATATTTTTGATTTTTTTCCAATTTAACTCAAAAAAATTGTGTTTGAAGAAGTCAACTTTCTCTCTTGCTGTTATGAGCTCCCTCGGAAAAACAAACTCAGAATTCTCTTTAAAACTATTTTGCTAAATTGTTCTTACAACAAAATGCTTACAAAAATCCTGACAGTGCTGAGATTACTCAGTATTACTGCAGTGTTAATTCAGTGATTCTCATCAGACATAAGGAGACAAAGGAAGATAAAACCCCAGAATGGATAAGGGCAAAAGTCCATTCATAACAATAGCCCATTTCTAATGTCAGCCAACAGATGGAAATATTTGTCCCCTGTATATTCTTCCCATCTCACTGAGAAGCACAGGGATTTCCCAAGGCAAGTGTCACAGTCAAATAAGTAAATTCAATAATCCAGCAACAGCCATATCCTTGAACTTTTCTACTTACTTTTAATTTTCTTTTTTAATTTTACTGCATCCTGTAGATGATCCATGTTAGATGATTTAATTACAGACCATGTTGGTTTTAAAGAGAGGATGTTGTTTTAGCTAAGTTTTCCATAGCCTTTCTTCTGTGAACAATAATGAGTAATAATTGCTTTGTCATCTTTCTGGACCATCTGTAAATTTATAGTCTGCCATTCCAATTCAGTCACAGATGTCTATCTCTGAACACTTCATTCAGGAAACCTAGATTACTAGTCAGGCTTAGTTAAAGCTTATTAAAATTAAAGAGGATTAATCTATCTTTTACTGTCCTGAAAAATATTGTCTGAATTTGGCTACTATTTGAACACTCCATTAATTTTCATGATTTTGTTGAATTTCATCCAGGCACTGGATCCCCTTGGTTTTTTGAGAGCACTGCAAATTAACATAAGGTTGGATACCTACAAGTTGCTATGCATGGTATTTACCACATAACTAAAATACTGTATGTACAGACTTATGCATTCAGTACAGAAACACGAGCTTTTTAAGAAACATGATCTTTTTTTCATACCCATAGTAACAGAAAATACTGTAGAAAAAACCCAGTCATGCACACAACCCTCTGTTCTGCATCATGGAAACAGAATCACAGAATGAATTCTGCAGAAGGGACCACAGTGGGTCATCTGGTCCAACTCCTGCTCAAGCAGAGTCATCCTAGAGCACATAGGACAGGATTGCATCCAGGGGGTTCTTGAATATCGCCAGCGAGGGTGACTCCACAACCTCTCTGAGCAATCTGTTCCAGTGCTCAGTAACCCACATATTAAAGAAATTCTTCCTCATGTTCAGGTGGAACTTCCTGTGCATCAGTTTCTACCCATTGCCTCCTGCCCTACTGCTTGGCACCACTGAGGAGAGCCTAGCTCCATCCTCCTGACGGTCTCCCTTCAGATACTTACAGACACTGAAACCTTGTTGCTAGCTTATGATGTAAGACATCCTTGATGGAAATTCAAATTAAAGATTAAATTTCCTCAGTCATCCATTTAGAAATACATAAAATACCACATTAGAGCTACAGCTGATGATGACTATTGTGACTATTCAAATAAGAGGAATGTGTAAACTTTGTGTCATCTCTGCTCAGTGTAAGCGTCCGTACAGGTGGTAACAATTCATAGATAGATGGACTTCACTGCAGAGCAGAGACATGGGTTTTTTTCTTGGGAGCTTTGCATAGCTCATTACTTCTTCACTAGGATGCCCAGTGTAGGGTACCTGGCCCCTGCAGTGTGAGCCAGAATGCCTTGTTCAACACCACAGTTCCTTTCAGAGTCACAGGCTGAGCTGGGATCCTCCAAGCAGCAACATAAACAGTTCCAAACCAGCCCCGAACGACAGAATTCCTGTGGGTTTTTGCACGGGGCTGAATTGTCCTAGTGTGTGTTGCACAAGCTTGTTCCTTGAAGACTGAGTTCTTTAAGGGCATATACACCAACTGATAGACCTTCAGCCATATTAGCCATCATCTAATCACCTACCTGCTCAAACTGGGAAACTTCACAAAAACCTTGGAATTCAATCTGGAGGGCACCTCCAGGTTGAGAGAGCTGCTAGAAAGTGGGAGCTGAGGATGCAATATTAGACTTCAGTGCCTTAAGTCTTCCTGAATTTCAGTTTGTCCCTGTGTGTTTTAATGAATCCAGCCCTTAGTTATGTGAGTACCTCAGAAAACTCAGGATTTTTGCATGTATTTGCTCCACAAAAGAAATAGGCCATCAGTGACAGTCTCTAAGGAGTGAGAAGACATTCTCATAGATGTAGAAGCCCAAACTGATTAAACCCATCCATGAAAATAGAGATTTGTAATAGAAGTAGTAAAACTGGTATAAATGGAGAGTGAATGAGCATGTCTGGTGGGTGTGGAAGGAAAATGAAGGAAAACCATAAGCAGGGACTGTAAGAGTGGCAGGTGTTGACAGCATCCAGATATGCAAGTTCCCAGCACCCAGACATAGACCTTCCCAGAACAGGCAGGCAGAGGAGGCACCTAGACTTGAACTGAGGACAGTCCGCAGCATGAGAATGTGACAGAAAAATAATGCAGAAGACTGGAGTGTTAAGATGTAAAGATAAGTAACTAGAAAGGAACAAATAGTAATTACTTACACAAGTGGGTCAGGATATCTCAAAAGCTCACAGTTGCTATCAGTTCCTAAAAGGTACAACTTAGTGCCTCAACAAGTTGACCACATGCTGAAGAACAAAGGGATCCAGGAAGTACAATATAACCAGGACCCCTCACTGTCTGCTCCAGCCAGACCCTCTGGACTTGCAACTCCCAACTTGTGAATAGAGACACATAAGCAGAATTAGCTATCTTTTAAAAAATTATTAAAAAAAAAAAAAAGGCTCATGATGAGCTTTGCTACATCTCCTGGCTTCTGGAGACACCATCCCAACCCTTGGATTGGGTTTCAGTTGCTTTCTCCCATGGTAGCTCTGAAAGTACTGAAGACCTTTTAATTCATTTCCCTCTTCACTTCAGCCCACATTCTTCCTAGGTAAATGGTGAAATGAGGGATGAAACTATTCACAAAGCCAGTCTGTCTCACGAGGGGAAGCATATATCTCATGGAGGCACAAATCATGGAAATTATTCTTGGCTGACAAATATGCAGCTAACAAGTCTCCCATTTTGGACATCGATTTCTAAGAATATGGTAGTTATCCAGAGTATTCACAGTAGATCTACCAACTGTTGTTAAGGCATTTAGGGGACCTGGATACTTTATACCTGGGAGGAGATGAAGTGATTCTTGCTCATCAAGGATTGCACTGTCACTCTAATAGAGATGAAGCACCAGGTCAATTGGTAGTGACTGCCATTGCTCTGTGCCTGTTTACAAGCATTACATTCACAATTCCTTCTCTGCAGTCCCCCATGAACAAGTCAAGTGTGTTTGTGTACCTAGGCTGTATTTCAGCTGAGGAGTGCTACATGCGCAGGCTAATGGGAAAATAGTCCTTAAGCCTTCAAGTGTGTTACCTGTGGTAAATTAATAATTTATTATAGGTATATATTTATGTAATATTTGCCCAAGAGCTGCTCTGGAATTCTCTTCGAATAATACACAATTAGATTTAAATGTTTTCCTCAATTTTCCTTTCATGAGCATATTTTCCAAATTTTCTCTGATAATTCTTTTCATAACTGCATTTCAACTGGTTTGTAAAATTTTACTAACTCGCAAAGATATAATTTGCATAGAAATGAAATACAGACAAAAATGTTGAAGAAAAGGGAAGGAATCGCAAACAATTTCTTTCATAGGTGCTTTCCGGTGCAGTTGGAAACAGTCATTTAAAAGAATACTGTCAAAGAACATGCTGTACCAAGAAATGCTATATTATAAACCCAATTCAAACAGCCACATCTAAATTCCACATTCATAAGAATTGAATGATTGACTGATTATTACTGGAATTTATTTCACAGAAAGAGGGCAGCTTAATAAATGTGTATTATTCAGTCAATGGCGTGCTATGATGGATAAAGAGGTGAAAATCACAAACATTTAAATCCAAAAAAAGGCAGAAGCCAAGGAAAGTACTGGAAGGGAGGGATGAGAATTCATTGCTAAGTGAACATCTTTTAGGCTAGCCTGTTGGCAGTCTACTCTAGCAACCAGACTCAGAAAACATAGAAAACTGTGCTTGGGACAGAATTTACAGACGACTCTTGGGCAAAGAAAGAGGAACTGCTTGTTCTTTTTTTTTTTTCTGCCTATTGCATACCTACTCCCATTGGTCTTTAATTACTAGCAAGAAAGGTCTTGGTTGATTAAATCTTGCATGGGCTTCCTAAGAGTAAAGAACGTTGGAACAAATGTTGGTCTTACATGTCAGGGAGCTGATGTGCATCTTGTATCGTATAAGCCAAATGCAACCTTCAAACAGACTCTTAAAAGCACTTTTCTCCACATGCAAAGTTCTCTATCTCACTTAAGAGGTGAATCCAGAACTTGAGCTGTGCTCCTACAGAGGTCTCAAACTACAATTGCTCATTGTTGGTCCTGATGATTCACAGTCTGTAGGTGGATAAGTGTCTCACCCAGTCTACACCTTCATGTCACCTGGTGTTCACACAGGAAAGGGCTGACAGTCACAGCCATTCTCTTTCTCCTAGAAAATGAGCTGAAGCCCTCAGCAATCACCTTTCCTATCAAATCCCTCCCTTCCCACAAGCTCAGCAGCAATCCAAGCGCTGAAATTCAAGTCCTTGCAAAGACCCATCACCTCCCTTCAGCTTCTGCCTGTCCTCCTGCCCATGCCCCTCTGAGGCCCAGAGCAAAGGCACACTAGACAATGAGGGAATAAGATTAGCAAATAACTCCCCTCCCAGCCACACTGTGCTGTCTCCTACCAGTCCTGTTTCACACCAACAAAAACTGCGTTCTGCAGTGGCATTGCAGGGGCTTCTTCCCAAGGGCCTGTCATCCCGACATATATGCACAGTTTAGATCTCTCCTGCTCTGAAAAAAAAATAAAAATTAAAATGTTTATCACAAGTCAGCCACAAGGAGAGATAAAAGAGACATGTCACCTTATTGACTTTAAAATACATGCTAATAAAAGTTGAGGATAAGGAAATAAAAGACCTGAGCCACAAATACGTGGTGTTCCATTACACACCAAGGAAGAGACCTAGCTCAATTGCTGGGAAACATCTCTGTGTAGCATTCACCACACACTGCTTTATTTCAGCCTACCCTTGAAGCACAAACAACCTACTCCCATCTAGAAAAAAAAAAACACCATTGAATACTTATTTTGAAGTGAATTAATTTTTAACCAGATGCTTTCCAGATATAAAGAAATCCTCCTACGCACACATCAGTTTCTGAAAAGCAACCACTGATCTCTTCCCAGACCACAAATTATACCTAAACTATGCTGACAGGTCAGAGTAACTAAATAACCTGCAAAATGCAGTTCAGGAGTTTGCACAGTTCTCAGAATTTTTCTTAAAGAAGGATGGAGAAGATTTACTCTACTTTCTGCCTGTTACTCCAGTGCTTTCTCATACAACACTCATGTAAAGATGGTTTGGAGGCCAGTTACCAGAATAATGCTTTACAAATCCTTCCTAAAAATGGCATCTTGCAAGTACAACATTCAGTTTCTACTCAGAAGACTTGTTTTACTGGCAAAACAAAAAGAGATGTTAGAATTAAGTAAGTGAGCTAAGTGAGCAAAAAGCAATATTTGTCTTTATATTTCCAGTTTCTTCAGTCTTAAAGTGGTTTATGTTTCAAAACTAATCAAATGTTCGCTTTTTGTTTTTTTTTTAAAGAAAAAAGCACCTCACATGACATTTCTCATGGCAAATGAAGGGACCCAAGAGAGGTGAGGATGGCAGAAACTGATACAATTGGTTAACTCCATTGCTCAGGTTTGGACTCTAAGCACTAACAGTCCCCAGTATTAAAAGAGATTCTTTAGTGTATATTCTTGTGAAAAACAAGCCTAGCAAAGAAGTCCTAAAATGTGTTGCTAGCTGTGCAAAACCTTTGAAATAGTCCATTCTTTCAACATTTTCTGGATATAGGACAAGTATTTAGAGTTAACAAAGAATTTCATTTATGCTTTTTTTCCTGCCAGCCTTTGAATTAGAACACAAGGTTGGACCAGGTGATCTTTCAAGTTTCCTTCCAACCTGGGCTATTCTATGATTCTATGAAATGGTCACTGTATACTGATTTATTTTCCTTAATGGATACTGATTAGGAAATCATTGCCCTTTGTAAGTCTCCTCTTGGGTGAAAATGAAAATTTGCTGCCTGTTTGGTCCTCATTGAAATACCAGGTGTATGTCTCATCTACCCATTCTCTCACTGCAGAGGGGTAGTGTTCAAATTAAGTGTATTCTTCTGCTTACACTATTAAGTCCATGACAATATTCTACATTTTCTTTTCATGATAGCAAGTGTCCCCACCACAGAAAACTCCACCAAAAAACCAAACCAAAAACCATGAAAAGAATGAAGATCAAATTCCATGGGAGTTCTTATTAACCATAACTAATGGGTGTGTGAAAAAGGACAGAGTATTTCAGTCTTTGGCAAGTTTTTCATTAAGAGACTGATGCTTTTATTATACAGACAATACACCTCACCTTTCTATCTCATGGTCATAAAATGAAGCAGGAATTCCCCAAAAATATCAGTGGAAATGATTTATCATAATCTTTGCTCTTCATTCAGGAAAAACACAGGATCTTGGATGGACGTGAAACACAACCAGAGAAAGCAAGGTTTGAGCAGAAGCTGTCCCATGCACCCTCACTGGGAGAATGATTTAGCAGATGTTGTAGATAAGGCACTGACTGACTGTGCACAAGTGCATTATTGCATACAGTATTTTCCTTCTACCTTCATTGCCTCTTATAGCACACCACAGTTACTCGTACAACAGATTCATTTTGCAAGCAAAGCTCCAGTAACTGTACTATTATCATGGGACCTAAAGAAATCATACTGTAGTTTGTTTTTACAGACGCAGAAGTACGGCAGCTTCTCAGTCATTTAGATCTGTAGCAGTAAATTTAAACAAAAACGCATAGTCAAGGCTATGATATTCCATAAAACATGCATAAATGAAAGCACACACTGGATGCATTTTTGCCTAATAGAAGTTCTTAAGACATACGTAACTTAAAATTGTTCAGAATCTCTGAAAGTAGTATTCAGTGCTCATGTTCTTCTCATGTGCTACTTTCTTAATGACATAACTTCATCCTGTTCAATGGCAGGTGAGTAAAAACAAAGGAACACACTTGGCAGCTTCAGAATGATAAATTCATATATATATATATATTCTGATTATATCATAAGAAATTAGATTTTCTTTTCCCACAGTGACCCACTGTAAAAGAGTCATTTAACATAACTTTAAAACTACTCAGCCCTATGAATTAAAAGCCACATCGGAAACAGGTACTACAGGAGCCATCAATCAACAATATTTTAGAAAAGGCAGAAAACACTGGAATAACAGGGAACACCTGAAGCTCTCACAGGCCACCTGCCAACCCACAACCTCCTTCAGGAAACAGTCAAGTAGGGGCAAACCTGCAATAGAGAGGCTGAAGGACACCCACAAGAACTCCTACCAGCAAGAGGAAAACTAGTCCCTCTCAACATCTGGCTTAACACTACAGGACAGAGTAGAAGAAGCTGGGTTCTGCTCTTGGGCAGCATTACTGGCCAGTGCCATCACCTTCTGTGGAGATAAACAAGCCACACACTGCTAGCAGGTAAGGCAGGACCCTTTTTTTTTTTTTTGAGCTACTGTTCTTTGCTGGGCTTTTTACAACAAAAGGGCAGGAAAGAAGGTGAAATAGCTTCTTCTCAATTTGCATTTTAACACATCACATGAAAGTGAGAAATTAAATAGGAAAGAAGAAATGGAAGTACATACACATGAAAAGCAATGATAGCTCCAGAGATTATGGACAAGAGATAAAAAGGAGAATATTTGGACCCACTGAGAGGAAAAGGTGTGGGGGAATAAGATGAGAACAGGAGAGCCTGTGGGGATGGAGAAAAGACTAGTGCAAGGAAAGATCGAAGTTGTCACAGAAGAGAGTAACAGAAGAGCACACGCTACCCCTGCACAAAGGTGAGGAATCTTACCAATTCTTTGCAGTGAACGATGCACGTAAACCCCTCCTGCAATCCCCACACCCTAACCTGGTTCGTCTAGAGAGCTACAGCCTGCTACTATTGTATAATACTGGGTTTGTTCAATGGAAGAAATCTGAATGGCAGATGTAATTTTTCCTGCTGATAATTTACTATTGAAAGCAAGTTAGTGTCTCCCTCTCTCACATATACATATAAAGAATGAACATATATGCTTAGCTGTAAAGTTGCATACATTATACTATAGGGAAGTTGAAGTTGCCTGAAGCACCTTTGTAAGGCCTCCTTGCACATAAACACCATGATCCTACCTTCCAGCATCACAATCTATGTACCAGAGGACCCAGGCCTATGTTGTACCGATTCCATTGTACTCTTTCATTTCCACGAAAAGCTCCTTGAGATCTTCACCATATCCCACTGTCACACCAACCAGCTACTTCTGAGACTGCCTGCGGCCCTACTACAAGTTCAAAACATGCGTTTCATCTAGCAGAACTGACTAAGCAGCTGATCATCTTGTTTAAGACATTGAGAAATTAAATAAAGACAAAGAAAACTTTCTAGAAGAGAAAGAACAACTGACCAGGAGTAGGCGTAGTTTTAGCTCAATTATTTTAGGCAAACTGGTGTCTGTATGTGTGTGCATATGGAAGCAAACCTTGTTGCTCATTATGTAGGAATCAGATGTTGAAGAGCATTTGGCATATTTTTGCATCTTTTTCTCTTCGAAGTTGTTCCAGCTCTTTTACTGAGGTGTTGATATCTTTGCTAGTTATGGGCATTGGACTGAGCTGGGTTTCAAGATCTGTTCCTCTCTGAATAAAGACAGTTTCTGAGAAATGATGAGCAGCCTTCTCTGCACACTCAGGAATAGAGGAACATCTGTTTCCAGATGTGATACCGATGCATCCTGCTAATGGCAAAGCAATGAAGCAACAGCTACAGATTCCTGAGAGAATGGGTGTTTCAGTACATGAAATGGTCCAATTTTAAACATGTGATCCCCTGCATAGCTAAGGGTCTCTTCACTCCCTCACCCACC
Organism: Grallaria varia; assembly: GCA_013396735.1. Classification (NCBI taxonomy): domain Eukaryota; kingdom Metazoa; phylum Chordata; class Aves; order Passeriformes; family Formicariidae; genus Grallaria; species Grallaria varia. The sequence goes on from VWZG01003988.1 coordinate 247,910, forward strand.
TTTTTCAGACAGCCAAGTTTGGCATGTTCCACGCTGGGGGTTTCTCTCTGGCATCCATTCTATAACACTCCACACCTGGGCTGCCCCTTAATTGATAATGTAATTATCAGCATAGTCATATTACTTCACACTAAGCATTTTCAACCATTTATCACAATGTTGATCTTTATTTTAAATATAAATCAGGCAATCATTTATGTCTTTTATGTTCTTTGTATTTATTCAAGAATATTTAACTGTAGACAAAAGGTGACTTATTCATTATTCATCCTGAACAAGGCAAGTATGGCAATTTGAAAAGCCTGACATTTGAGCTTTTTGCCAACACTAGCAAAATTATATCCTTCCCATTGTAAATCAATGAAGTAGAATCATTGTGCACAAAAGAATTAAATTGCCTTGTCACTTTAATAAGGCCACCTTATATACAACCTTCAGCCAATGCCATTGTGCAGAAAAAGGGTGCATCCTTTGCCTCAGCTGTCTCAGATCTCAGTAGGCTTTCCAATTAAATGAACATCCTCTTAGTCTTTCACTCCACTCTTTCTCTTTTTTGAGAGGCGATGTCAGAATGTCATAGGCATAACTTGCTATCAGTGGCATGCACACATCAATGAGAATTAACTTCCTCCAACTCCTGCTTCCTTTTGGCAGCCTCTTTAACTTGTTTGTCAGTTCTAAAATGATGGAACTCCAAGAAAGGGGATTTTTTTAAAATTGTTTACTGAGCTTGGATAAAAGCTGCAAATAGCTATCTGCAAACCAAGAAAACTATACAGATGTGAGGGTCCTTTGCTGGCAATGTAGATAATGTAAAATGGCAAAGAAACAACATGTCCAATCAAGCAGAACACAAGTGGCATACACCAGAAAGAGAACAACTTTGTGTGTTCTCACTTCACAGGCTAGGACCCTATTATTACAATCAGGCCTGATTTTTCCCATTTAACACCCCTTGGATGCATTTTACCCTGAGACTAGAAACCTTTAACCAGCCATTTCCAGGCTTTTAAATGACTATCCAGAACAGCTATTTCATAATTCAACAACAGACGGCTGCCCATAATAGTCCTTTGCCTGCCCCTTCCTTTCAATCCTAGCATGCAGAGGTTGAACGAGTAACTTCAGCTTGGATTTTTCTCGGAATCAGAGGACTGAAAACAATTGAACAAAACCACAGACACCATCAGCCAAAACACAGCAATGTGAGTGAATCTTGATATTTCAAAACATACTCAGAAGTCTGCACCTTTACAATTGTTTGGGAGTCTCAATATTTTGTCCTGTTTTGATAGTTAACTGCAAGGTGGATGGTAAAGGAAAAAAACCCACATAAGTATAGAAATAGTGACAATATTCCTGATGTTAACATTTTGAGTTTAGTCAGAAAATGTTAATAACAAATGACCTTTTTCTGAAGGGTATTTAAAGGAGAACAAGCAATTTTCTGTAATGTGGTTACCATAGTGATTTGTCCTCTAAAAACACCAGAAAAAAAAAGAGATGTACATCTGTAATAACAAATGGTGTGAGAAAGCAACACTGTGAGTTTAATTCCAAGCTGGAAAGATACTTGCTTTTGAATTTAAGTATAAAAGAAACTATTTACGGGTGCAAAACAGGTCCTCTAGTAACTATTGTAGAACACTTGTGATGATTCAGAAGGGATTTTCCTTGAAAACGACATTAGTACACAACAGATCATTTGTTTTCCTAGAAACTACTTCATCTGTACTGTACTGAGTCATTCAGGAAAAAAGGCTCAGCAAGCACCTGGGGATGGCAAACAGGGACCACAGCCTCCTCCACTCAGTGTCTCTTGCCATTCCCAGAGCATGCCTAGAAAATAAGCAGTTAAAAGAAGTGCTGCAGTTTTAAACATTTCTGCAACTATACTTACAAACTAACACAACAAGGATTTTCAGCCTACCTGTTTAGGTAAGGTTGGTGTATTTAAGGACAAGAACTTCAAATCACCCATTAAAGAACATATATCTTGACATTCAGACTCAAAGGAAGAGTTTTAAAACTTCAACCACCTTCTAATGCTCTCTCTCAGTCACCATTATCATTCAAAGATAATGAGGAGTGGCCTTGCCATGACATCTGCCAGCTTCCTCAGCACTCATGGGTACATCCTATTAGGCCCCATGAATTTATGTAAGTCTGGATGGCTTAAGTATTCTCTAACCTGATCTTTTTCTACCAAAGCTGTCTTTTTTTCACTGCTGTCTAGGTCCCCAAGTATCTGAAGGATGATCTTACTATTAAAAAGTCTGTGTTCATTATCAGTGGGATAGACCATTCTTGACCTAGAAGGAGGCATTTGTCCAAAACCAACCAACAGCACTGAACCCCTTTTATCTGCAGGGCCATCTCCCATACGCCTATTCTAAACAAATCTCTGAAGAGGCCAAATTCTTCTTTCCTGAAGTCAGGGCTTATTGTCCAGCTTATTGACTTGCTCCCTCTTCTAAGGATCCCGAAGTCCACTTCTTGTGGATTTCTGAAAACACTGCTTCTTCTACTTCTTCCTGATCAGGCAGTGTACAGCAGACACCCACTGCAACACCACCCATGCTGATCCACCCACTAATCCTGACCCTGTAAGTGCTAAACTGGCTCACCATCCTTTCCTAGGCAGAGGTCCATGCAGTCCCACCGTTCTCTCTCACAACTAATAAGTCACTCTCCTTGTCTTCCTACCCTGTCCCTCTAAAGAGCCCATATCACAGAATTATAGAATCACAGAACCAATTAGTTTAGAAAAGACCTCTGAGATCATCAAGTCCAACCTATGACCCTATCCATCCCTTGTAGCACTCCAGGCACATGAGTTTTGCCACCACATCTCTGTAATCCCATAATCATAACCCTGCAAGTGCACACAGAACTCTCAACCCTTCATTTGTTCCCGTGCCACATGCACAAGTGGCACTTCAGGGAGGCACCCAAGCACACTGATAGTTCAGAAAAGGTAAGAGCTTTGCCCACCACACTGTCCTGCAGGCATTTCCGTATTTATGTTACACACTCAGGATGAGATCCTTTCAGTCCTGTCCTGCTGTTTGCAAGGTCTGTCTTGACAATATCACCCTGCACACTTTGCTTACCACCCAGTCCACCACTTCCTCACTTGAATGTGCTCATCACCTCACCCTCCTGGTGTTCCTCATTTAAAGATCTTCATACCAGGTTAGCCAGGTTGTTGGCTGTGATGCTTTTCCCCTCCTTAGTCAGGTGAATCATCTCTTTTCTTAGAAGTTCTTGATACTCAAATATGTCCCATTGTTCTAAAAGCCAAATCTCTGTTGTAGGCACCAGCTGCACAACTGGGAGATTCAAAAATGGCAAGATCTGAGCTAGTTTCTGCCTTTAGGGGAAAAAAGGACAACCAAGTAACTCCTAATCTTTCTCTAAAACCTCCATTTGTTACCCTCCATCCATGGATTCTCTCTATATTAGGGAAAATAAATACATGCTCTTTCTTTCCATGCTACTTCTGACTCCATTTGTCCAATCTTGAAGTGGTTGGCTTAGGTTGCTTTGTCTAGACAACAAATTCCTTCATCCAAGCGTGATGTGACTCTATAAAAAAATCATTCTGTGCAAATACCGAGCAACATCTAGTCTAGGAACATAAGAAATTGAAAAGCCTCTCCGATTTCTAGTGATAATAAATACTTGCGTCTTTGGACATACTGACTAGAGTTTCTATGTTGATATATCATCATCTCTTTAAGGCACTTGAGTTTTCTAAACAAATAAAACAAGGAAACCCTGAAATTCATCAAGCAGACAAGCAGTGTGAAAGACATGGCCATTATCTCAAGGATACAAGTCAGCATTTTAACAGCAATCACATTGTTTTCTTTTCCAGAGATTACTTAAGTGACAAGAAAAACAACAATTTATTTGAATGAATGCTCTAAGTCTCTATATATCCTTTAACCAGGCACTAATGACCAGTTTATCATGAGAGCTTATCATGTGGCCAGTGTTCCCACACTAGTTTGATCTGATACTGCTCCACTTTTTTTCCGGATAACTTGATAAGTTCAATGTCAAAATGTGTTTGGTGAAAGTGTATCATTGGAGTGATTGCTAAAAATTGCCTCTGTTAAATGAATATTGACTATGGATTTATGATGAGCCACAAAACAAGTCCTAACAATTTTTTTTTTTATTTCTAGTGAAAGTTTTTTTAAGGAAAATGACACATTTTTCATTTTCCATAGGAGCTCTTCACACATAAGCATAGCAAGTCACACATTATAGGCATCTCTGGGCAGAAATTGAAAGGAAAATTACTTTAAAAACCAAAACTTCTGTCAGGAATGACAAAGTTGAAATCAATCAATCCAGGTGAAGTATCTTCTTTAAATTTCTACTAGAGCACCAAGTAACCCTTTCTAGAAATGTTTAAATTTACAACATCTACAATATCTTACCTTGTACCCATCCTGTAGTGATCCTCAGTTCTTCCAGTCATTGTAAAAACATTAGTAATTAAATAGTTAGTACCCATGGAACAGAGGGAGGCTGTTAGTAATGAGCAGAAGTCTAGCACAAAGAGGGGAAAAATGGGTAAATATTGCCTTGGGAAGGCAGAGACCATAATAGCAGTACAGTGCAGCAAAAATTACAGCGTGGAGAAGCCCAGTACTGTTGCCTTTGGTGTGAGCTGAGTCACAAGCAAACCTGAGCACACCAAGCCTTTCCACAGCCCCATAGCTCACAACCCCAAGTATTTCTAACACCAACAGAAGATAATATAACCAAGTTCACAACTTCTTTCCCCGTCTAGGAATCCTCAAAAATCATTGCTGAAAAAAATATACACTTCATTCCTTATTTTAATAAATAATAATAAAAGCCTTCTCTGCATTTATGAATACTACAGGTCCATAAGGAGTTATGTGTTACCACAGGACCAAAATCTCTAACACAATTTCCCCAAGAATCCCACACAGAGTACTTTACAAAATAGGGTCACTTACAAGTGGTGACCAGTACCTTAGAGGCAAATGTCTTTTACATATTAATAAAGAAAACCAGAATCTTTTTAGTAGACTTTATTGGTGTTAGGAATATTTTAGGATCTAGGCAGATGGCAGTCAGTGTGATAATCAAAAGAACGTTCAAAATACTTGTGCATACATTTGCGCTATATGGAGAAGCAGGATTTACTCATCGGTGGAATTTGTAATATATTGTTTTTATTCTTCCCACTCCATCTTTTGGCCTTCTATGGAAAAAGGCAGCATTGTTAGAGGAGTGGGACTCCTCACTTACCTTTGCTTCTAATATTGTTGTGTATAAGGAGACCTAAGTGAGATAGGATGGCTGTCTTCAAGCAAGAACAAGGACTGAAGACTATTTGAACCCAGTCCTCCACCAGCTATGAGTAAAGGCCAAAGCTAGAAAGAGAAATTGTCTCCACATCCTCATGGGAGGAAATGGCAGGATCAAGTTCCACTAATCAGCAGAGTAATGGGATCCCAGAGCAAGGTTCATCTTAGCTACTAAAGCAAACATCAAATGGTTGAATGGTTGTCTAGGCTGCCCTGACCATCAGGAGAGCTTAGACACCCACAACACACAAAGGTGCACACATTTAGATGTCTTCATGGCAGCTGAACTGCACAGCCAGGGCAGGATCCAGCTGCTTAAGCAGCTCGGGCCTGTCCAAAAGGGCAAAAATAATTTTTCTCAAACTCTTCCTTCAGTGAGATTTATAATCAGTCTGTCAGCCTTTTTCCATGGCTGAAAGGAGTGGGTCGCATCAAATCACCATCCAAGCTTATAGGACACGATACTCAAAACAGCTTTGTTGTGGCTCACCACACAGCTTATTCACATACCCCATCTTCATTCTGTATTCCCTAGGCAAGCAGCACAGACATTTCTGGGGGGGAAAAAAAAAAATTCAATATCTGTGAAAGCCCCTATAAACTCAAAATCAAGTTATATATGGTATTAATTCAATTTTGGCAAAGTCAATAGAATTACATTTTCTTTATGGAGTAAAAGCACTCACCTGCTGTATACATAAATACAGTGAGGATACCCAGGACAAGTATTATCAAGCTGGTGAGCACTTTCATATGGGCTGAAAAACAATTACACTTTGTCATCTACAACTCCTCAACATCATTTCTCCCTCCTCTTTAAACAATGATGGCAGCAGCCTGCAGATTACATACAGGAGTGGCACAGACAGTACACATTTGTGGCATGATTAATATTAGGTATCACTGGAACAGCTTTTCTCTTCCAACATGTCACACTTGTTCACAAGTTAGAGACACTTACAGGAGAGATATGGGTAGTTTAGACCTTTAACTGACTTTCTTTGAATTTTCCTTAAATGCAGAGTCTGGTCTACACCTTTGACTAACAAGGGAATTATCCTGAGTGGAAAACTAAGAAGAGACTGAGTCCTTTGACACTGACTCAGAAGCAAATATGCAGAGAAATCATGGTTTAGGATCTTACAGGATTTTTCATTTTTTCCTGCAGTCTGAAACATAATTCCGCCTTTGAAACCCTCCACAAAGTCATACATTTTAGCCTTGCTCATTAAGAAAAAAAATCATGAAAAGTTTATTCTCAAAGGTAGGATGCCAAATAAAAAAAGCCCTCAAAATGTATCTCTAGAAAGAGTAATAATATTGTTCTCTTCACTGTCATAACATTAAAAAGAAAAGAAAAAGTGAGAGCCCACCAGTTTCAAAAGGCTGGAGCTTGACTGTGCCAGTGTTTCATCAAAGGCACCTTAAAACACATTTCATTTACCATGAAGGAATCAAGTCCCTGAATATCTTTGAACTGGCACTTAAATAAAATTGGAAGCATTTCAGTGTTCTATGTCTATTTACACAGCCAAGGCAAAGGGTCAAAGGATTCCTACCCCTGCTTTACAGATGCATTAGTGTTCGGACTAGGAAGGCTGGAACCCTGCATCCCCTCTGGCCTGCAGATTCCCCAGTCTCTGGGTTATCACACATAAGAGAAAACACCACTGGCATCCTCTCTCCACAGACAGGACCTGCACTTCCCTACAAACCCACTCTGAAGCACTGTGGTGTTTTATTATGGGTCATTTGACAAAAGCATTACAAAACATGTATTTTCCTCCCTTTCGGCCAAAACTATTCACTCAATTCAATGAGGATGTGCAACTCTGAGCAGCCTCAATGAAGCAGCACTTTTTGGCAAAGAGATTTGTATGAAAAACAATAGCCTTTTCTCTCTGCACAATAGTTCTTTCATCAAAGCCTTATACTGAGTCTGAGTTAAAGGTGCTCTATGCCAGAAGCAGTAATACCACACACCACCATCTCTGCACTCAGCGTGAACCTGCTACTATAAAATAAATAAATGGGGAAAACTGGAGAACTAATTCTTACATAACGTGAAATAACCCAATTCTCAGAAAAGGGTAATGAAGCACGTGAGTATGTTTATGTGTGTGTTACACCTTTGTTTCACAAAGAGAAAGGAATTGGCTGGGGGAAGTAAAATATGAGAGGCAAGTTGGGTCTGGAAAGTTCCTCACTGTAATCATGGAATCACAGAATGGCCTGGGTTGGAAGGGACCTTAAAAATCATATAGTTCATTGCTCCTGCCATGGGCAGGGATACCTTTCTGAAGTTGAAAACATGACTGTGCAGTTCACTTTATCTGCTGTTCCTTGACTACTCTAAACTGTTTGTTAGAAACCTTTTTCTTCACTCTGAAATTAAAATTTTTCAAGCAATGATGAGCTCCTCATTAGCAAGACCCTCCAGGCTGTCATCGGTCAGTAATTTTCCTCTTTTTGAGTTTCATTTTACCCAGTTACCCACTCCCACACAGATATCCATTTTAGCGTAATTTAAAAAAAAAAAACCAACATATACTTTCTTATCCATGGCTTGACAGTTTTTTTATCTTTATTCTTCATTATCACTTGTCTAAGCTTCTCACATTGATCTGGTGAGCTTTCCCCTCTTTGGTCAGTCCAGGTGGCCTTTTTATAAGAAAGCCAGACATTTTCAGCCATGAGTTTTTTAAGAGAACAGTATTTCAAGAATCACAGAATTGCATAAATACTTAAAAGTGCATGACCCACATAGGAAAAGGTGCAAAAAAAGTCATCTGGTTCACTTCTCTCTGAATGTGCTCTTTTGTACATTTCTCCTTCCACCATGGAGAAAACATGCCTACTTCACATTTTTTGCAAACCTCTTCAATAATTTTTCTGAGCATACTTATTTCTGCCCCTTTAGTCATAAAGTTCTTGTTTCTCTTCTCTAACATCTCCCTCTTGCCCTGGGGCTCTACGCAAGGAAGCTGACACTAACCCTCTGAAATGCAAGTACAAGTCAACTTATAAAGATCAGCTTAAGTTTCGGACAGAACTGAAACATTAGTCAGTCTTTAGCTGTCTCCAAACAGGCTGATTTGTCAATAATTGACACACATATCTGTACTAACAATTTTATAATGAACATTTCAGTAATTTTAATTGGAGTCTGGGTATTACTCCTGCAAATTCTCCTCCCACATTAACCACATGATTGAGGTAAGTTCTCTTGGTTCATTTAGTAACAACAATGTGATGCCAGTCACCAGAGGAGGATGCAGGGGCATAAGGACATCAATGACTTGAAATGAGAACAGAAAGAAATGTGGTGAGCTTGCATGGGCACAGGTCCATCTCTTTCTGCCCAAGACACAAGCACCACAAAGTCAGTCCATGAAAAGACATAAATTCCTAAATTAGAAGCAAAGTCTGACATTTAAACAATGTGGGTTTTTTAAATACTCACATGGTATAGTATTCAGATAACCATCTTGTCCAGAGAAGGAGCGGTCTGTGGTTACTGTTATAGTTTAGAATTTGTCAGAATTTTTCTTTCCCTATCAACAAAAGACCCGGCTAATGATCCGAATTCCAACCTGATGGCTGGGAGGAGAGTTCTTTTGTTTGTTTGTTTGGGGAGTGGGTTTTTTTTTTATCCATTCACTACTTAGGCAGTGGTTTTTGGGGAAGGAAGCACCTCGGAGGGACTCCTGNTTCTTTAGAGGTTTTGGTTACAGAGTTATTTGTTCTGTTCTGGTGTTTTGGATATATATATATATATATATATTCAGTAGTTAAGAACTGTTATCTTTTCTTCTACATATTTTCCAAATTAAAATTTTGTTTTAAATTTAAAAGAGGCGTGGTCAATTTGGGAAAGGAATTCTAAATTGTTTTAGCTTACTCTAAACTAAGGCAACATGTATCTCTCCTAGACTTTTTGGTCATGTGTATCATAAGCATGAAGTTTAAAAAGTATGAAATAGGAAAAAAAAAAGAGAGAGAAAGAGGCAGTGAATTGAACATTAGCTTTTCATTTAACTTTACTGCAAGTGGCTGCATTATCTTCATAATCACTGAAAGTGAAGTCTGTAATATATACGTAGAATAAATTAAAGTTTGAAGCAAACAAAATATAGGCAGAATTAACTATTCATAGCAACACAATCTTCAAGTCATAATACACTTCAGTGGAAGAGTCTTGCTGATGCCAGTCTGAATAGTCTGGCAGACTGACACACAGACACAAGACAGACTGAATACAATAGAAATGTTGAGATTCAATTTGTAATATATAATTATTCCATATTTTACTGTATTATAAGTTGAAATTATCTACATCAGAGGTTTTAGTATTTCAAGTCTGTGTAATACAACAGAAATTTTTACTCTCATTTTGACAGGAAAGGAGGTAGATAATGAATATGTACTGCAGAAGAAGATTAAAGAAAAGTATACCCATTCTGTGACTGACCAATTTCAATATATTTACAAGTAGTTCAACATTTTAATCAAGAAAGCTTTTTATAATATAAAGGGGAAATGGGATTGCAAAATGACTGCAGCTAGAAAAAAAACTAATAGCAGGGGAAAGCTGTGTGCTGACACATTGAGGGGCTCACACAATACACTGCCTGCACCAGTGAACCCTCAGCAGGGGACATTTCCCAGATGTAGAGCCAATATTAATGGAACACAAACATTAATAGGTCAAAATTTTAAAAGCATTTTGTCTCAATAGAAGCCCTTTGGAGCTGTCCCTTCAGAGGTGTCTGTGGTTCAGAACCATAGGCATGATCTGTACACCTCCTTCCAATAATCACCCATTCCCCATTTCAGCAGTACCATAATTCTTAAAGGCAGTGTCAGAACAAGTCTATGTCAACTGTTTTCATTAACTCTGTCCCATATATCATTTTAAAAGTTATATATATTATGGAAGTGGAGGCATTGTAGTGTACTACCATTTCAGGGTTCTCTGACGCTTCAGTACCCTGATGCTCAATACGAAGCACTTGAAGAGAGCACCACATTGTGATTTGAGCTAGGACCAATGTCAGCTACACTGCAGCCTTGGAGATCTGCCTGTAATCCAGCTGTTTTCAACAAAGTTCCTTCAGCAGCATCAGCAGTCCAAGCCTGCTGGCTTTCCTGGTTAGCTTTATATTCTTTGAGGGTTTCCAAGACCTGACTGGACAAAGCCTTGAACAAACAGGTCTGAACTCAGAGTTGTCCCTACTCTGAGAAGAAAGATGGACTAAAGACTTTCCAAGGTCCCTTCCAGCCTTATTGCATTTAATCATGTACCTAGCCCACATCAAAGGCTGTACGGCTTTAGCTTACCCTACCATCAGTGGTCAGCTAGAGAGGATGATGTGGTCAAGTTCAGGCTTGTTCCTCTACTACAGTCACATTTCTCATTCCAATAAAGGCCTATGAGCTCAGAAAGATTGAAAGACCAGCCTGCTCAGTCTTTCTCTTGGCCAGTGGGGAAATTTTTTGAAGAACCAACAGGATACTTAAACATTTTTGAGCAGAAACAGGACCCACAGTTTTGGAAGGACTTTTTGCTCTTCTCAGTATGGGTTCAGGTCTCCTGCCCCTCACTACTAAGAGCAGATGGTGGTTCCAAATTCCAGTTCCAACTCAGATTAAAACCTCCCAGTAGTTTTCAGCACCAGTTGTTAGGTTGCAGTTATCCTTGATTGATGATAACTACAGGAAGTAATTAGGGTCCACTTTTTGGAAAAATGACAGCCCTGGTGACAGCAACCACCACATGAAACCACAAACCTGCCAAGTGCTGAGGACCAAAAAATAATTTTCCCCTAAAAATGGACAATGAACATGCAGGAGGCTGGATCCAGCCAGATACAGCCTCTGGAAGCCTGTGAAGTACCTGGAAGCAGTACTTGGTTTGGCCATAATCTATGGATATGTGATGAAAGCAGTGTTAATACTCTGTTATTGCTGAGCTGGGCTTGCCCAGAGTTAGGGCCTTTTCTGCCTCTCAGCCCACCCCAGCGCAATGGCTGGGGGCGCACACAGAGCTGGGAGGGGACACAGCTGGAACAGCTGGCCCCAACTGGTCAGAGGGATATCCCACACCACATGGTGTCATGCTCAGCACATAAAGGCAGGGAAGAAAAAGAAAGGGGTGAGACACCTTCGGAGAGATGGCGTTTGCCTCCTGAAGTCCCCATTAGGGGTTGTGCAGCCCGGCTTTCCTGGGGATGGCTGAACACCTGCCTGCCCCTGGAAAGTGGTGAATGAACACCACGTTCTGCTTTGCGGGCGGGTGTGGCTTTTGCTTTACCTGTTAAACTGTATCAATCCACAGGTTTTATCTCTTTTTCCCTTCCGATTCCCTCCCAGTGCCGGTGAGGGAGCCGCTGCGGGGACTGAGCCGCCGGCTGGGGTTAAACCACGAGAAGGCAGAGAGAGAGCAGCGAGGAGAATGCCAGACCAACAGGGAGACGCTGTTGTGGTTTAACCCCAGCCGGCAGCCGAGAGAAAGGGTTATTTGGGAGGACTTTAGGCAAGGTGCTGTTTAAAACCCGCTTTTCCCTTGCTTACTGCTGCCCTCGGTGAGTGTGTGTGCGCGGCAGAGCAGCCGGAGCATCCCCACGGCGGGCCGGCGGCTGCCGGCAGGAGGAGCCCCGGCACCGCGGATGCGGCCGCGCCGCTCCCGCACATCCTCCGGAGCCAGCAGGGGATAAAAAGCCGGGCGGTGCGAGTCCCAGGGCACGGGACAGGCTGTCCTCTGCTTTCAAGGAGGGGTAAAACTACACATATAGGAAATCGCAGTGAAAAAAGCCAAAGCGCGATGTTTCCTCAGCCCGGAGTGTTAAAGCCACTAGGGTGGCACAGCCGGTGGGATTTTGCCAGATTTGCAGGAAGATGATGTATGGCAAGGGGTGTTTCTGGAATTCAGAGTTTCTTAATGCCTTCTGCTGCTAATTCGAAGGCACCAGTAGGGATTTCCCACACATGATGCTGCTTTGGTGCGCCTGACTGATGTTGTGATTCCTCCAAGGTCTCATCCAATGTGCTTTTTTCTAGCCCTGAAGACAGGTTGTGGCTTCTCCTGTGGCCTCATATAATGAAAGTACATAATTTGCTCTTCCATACTTTCCATGCAAATCCAAAGTAAGTATTTTCACCCAAAGCAGTTTGCTTTCTACACAACAAGGTATGAAGTAACAGCGTGTCCTAACTATCATTAATTCAAAGGGAAATACTCTGAAATAACTTGAGTAATTTCCAAAACCTCACAGAAATGAAGTTCATGGGATTGTCAGTCATTGTGTTCCAGCTACAGTTAAATAGATTCCCCTTAGCCTCACTACCCCAAATTTGGCTGAGGAGAGGGAAATACTTACCTTAACAGTATCAGCTACAGCAACTAACTAGGTTCATCCTACAAACTTCTGTCCCTCAAGTATTCCCTTTTTGCAGTTCTCACCTGTACAGGTAGCACTTCCAGAGACCAATCCTCACTAAATAGGGACTGAGGAAGAGACCTACCATCCAGGGAGGCTTTTAGGTTTTGTTTTACACAACTTTTCGTTTCTGTCTCAGCCTAATGTGGACAGTCCTGTTGGGTTTATATCCATTAAATCAAATTAATTTAAAATATTTTTCTTAACAACTGTAGCAACACATCCAAACAACGCTGTGCAGTTACTGCTCCAGGACAACATCTAAGCAGCCAGTGGGAGTGTTTGGATCAGCCCAGGGGCTTTCATGGAGAGATGAAAAAGAGCCAAGTTCTCAAAGAGCAGGTCTGATCAGGGCTGCCTGAGGAACAGCCCTTGCAGAGCCATGGAGCTGAATAAAAGAGATTGCACAGGACCATACCAGCCAGCACAAAACACATGAACTCTTTGCCATCAAGAGCGAGCAATCAATAGGATGAAGGGTTTGATGGAAGTGACAGACCCTGAGCCTTCAGCAGGAAGGAAAACGCACTGAAGAAACAAGAGGGTGCATGTCCGTGGCAAGATCAAAGAGTTGGGTTTTGGTGTACAAGTTTAGTTTTGCTCTAGTCACCTTTGCTCAAGTTGCAGACGGTATCTGTGAGTCAGTGGATTTCCCTCAATCAATATTTCTTCATGTTTTATACGTATATATTTTTTTCTTCAAATATCCATAGCACTACTTCACACTGACTAGGGGGAAAAAAGTCCAACAACATCCCAAAATTGTTGAGCAGATGTTCTTAAAATAGAAGAACTTGGCAACTAAAGAAGCAAAGCGTTACCAGCTTTATAAAGGGGTTTTAAACAGAACTGCAAACATCCACATAACCTTATGTCTGCCCACAGGCACAGCCTCCAGCAGCTGGCAGGCTTCAGCTGTGCTGGGCAGCAGTCACTGCCACACAGGCACCCACATCCCAGAGCCCCATAAAATCAAAGAAAGGTTTGGCTTGGATGGGATCTTAAAGAACATCTAATTCCAACCCCCTGCCATGGGCAGAACACCTTTCACTACACTAGGTTGCTCAAAGCCCCATCTAACCTGGCACTGAACACATCCAGGGGATGGGCCATCCACAGATTCTCTGGGCAACCTGCTGCAGTGTCTCATAGCAGTGTCTGATGTAGCCCAGTTCCATCATGCTATTTTCAGTTATTTCCAATCTGACAAGTAATTATGTATGTTTCATTACAAGTCTGTACACACTGTTTTTACTTAACTCCCCAAGGTACCTACAAAAACTACAAAACACTTAGCCAGCTCCTCTGCTTCCCTTAATTCCTCCAAATCTGAATGATTTCTAAACCTCCTGAGGTATAGACTTCAACCACATTTGACAAAGGAACAGAGTTCTTGAATTTCCCTTAAACCAACAATCATTAGATCCAAAAACCTCTCTAAAGTATTCTCCTTAAATCAATATAAAAACAAATTCTACCTTATTAAAGCTGATCACTGAGCACTTTCAAATACTGCAAGACACAGGCAAGGCAAGAGTAAGGACAGCCTCACAGCAGCACGTTTTTGCTTAGGAACCAAGTGATAGCTTACTGAGTAGTATAACATATATTAATATGCACAGTCATTGCCTGCACAACGCATGAATGCACAAAGTAAACTACATCTGCACTGTTGAATCTTACTGGGAAAGCTTCCCTGTGAACAGTTTATAGATCTCACCTGAACATGGATAGCAAGTTTACAGTCCATGATGATGTGTGACTCTGAGGGGAAGGCCAAGCCTGGATGATGGAAGGAAGAAGAGTTTCTGGAAAGTCACTGGTTCAGTTGGAAATGAAGCAGAAAAAAGGCACAGGGGATTCTAATATGGCTGAGAAAACCAAAGCATTCAGTGCAGCCCAGATCAGCAGCTTCAAGTTTAGGGGTAGAAGCTTTTCCAGCTGCTCAGGACCTGCATTCCATTCTTCTTTCCCATCGTGCAGGCTGATGCTCACTGAGGTCACACAGCGTTCCATCTAGCATCAGAGTTGTCAGCAGATGGATGTGGGAGGCATAATATAGAGGAGAAACACAGCAGAAAACAGCAGAATGAGGAGCTTATGACCTGTAGGTGAAAAACACCCCAACATTTCCACCTCATCTGGGACAATGCCTGTCATGTGCACAATGTTTTCAGTCCTGCTTCCTCCTCAAATAAAGCCTGCCACTCCAACCTCTTCCAACAGCCAGCAACAACTCATCTGTCACTTCCCACTCAAGTTTTCACACTCCTGTTCCTCACAGTGTGTATAGCACACAGGACATGATGCCTTGCTGAAGGAGCATGTCAGTACTTCGTCTATCAGCATAATGAAAAAAGGGCATTTTCACAGCAGTTTTCTCACCTCAGAACTCAGCCCCATGTCATAGCTCCCTGTTTCCTTTGTCATGTCTCTCCCTGTAGTGCACCTTTGCATAAGGCTGCCTAATTTACCTGTGTGCAAACCAGCTGATGCCAACCTTTTGGTTTGGAGTGCAGCACAAAGGATAACTTGTTTCTACAGGGTGGTTGAAATAGCCTTGAAAAGTCTCTGCCACGAAGAACCCTCCTGGTACACACCACAAAGGGCTGTGCAGGTGAATCCAGCCTTACAGACATGTACATTGACATAGGTAGAAAATACTTTTCCTCCTGACATACACCAGTCTCTCTTACCTTGCACAGATGCATCTGAGCATTTTATCTACAGCCTTTCAGAAGGTAGAACTCTTCATGTTAAGTATTTCATGGCCAATGCTGATAAAATCTTATGCTCCTAATGAGCAGAAAGCCATTCAGAAGAGCCACAGAATGGTATGCTTTTTCTTTTAATCAAGGGCTTCTTTACTAGTGGGAAATATATTGAAATGTTTTGTAATTTCCTCCATCAAAGCGTTATTTCACCTCTTAAATCACATCTAAACACATTTCAATACATCAGGACCCTAAACTGGGAGGTAGGGATGGTGAGCAGAACTAAGCTACCATGATCCAAGGAGACCTGTTACACCACATAGACACAAGTCTATGGGGCCAGATGGGGCACACCCAAGGGCACTGAGTGAGCTGGTGAAAGTGCTCGCCAAGACACTTTCCATTATTTCACAGAGTCATAGAATAGTTAAGGTTGAAAGGTAACACCAGTTGGGTCATCTGGTCCAACGTCCCTGTTGTGGATGTTGCTCACCTGGACTTTAGTAAAGCCTTCGACACCGTTTCCTGCAGCATTCTTCTGCACAAAGTGGCTGCTCATGGTGTGGATGGGTGCACTGTTCATTGGGTAAAAACTGTCTGGAGGACCAGGCCCAGAGCACAGTGATAAATTCAGTTACATCCAGCTGGTGGCCAGTCATTAGTGGGTTCCCTGGGACTCAGTGCGGGGGCTGGTTGTGTTCAACATCTTCATCAATGTCCTGAACAAGAGGATCAAGTGTCCCTTCAGTCTGTTTGCAGACAACATCAAGTTGGGTAGGAGTGTTGATCCACCGGAAGGTAGGAAGGCTCTGCAGAGGAATCTGGATAGTCTGGATCAAGGGGCTGTTCATTTTATGAGGTTCAACAAGGCCAAGTGCCATGTCCTACACTTAGGTCACAACAGCCCCATGAAGCAGTACAGGCTTGGGACAGAGTAGCTGGAGAGTTGCTTGTCAGAAAAGAACCTGGGGGTGCTGGTCAACAGCTGGCTGAACACAAGTCAGCAGCGTGCCCAGGTGGCCAAGGCCAATGGCATCCTGGCCTGTATCCAAAAGAGCGTGGTCAGCAGGACCAGGGGAACGACTGTCCCCCTGTACTCAGTACTGCTGAGGCTGCACCTCGAATCCTGTGTTCAGTTTTGGGCCCCTCACTACATGAAACACATTGAGGTGCTAGGGCATGTCCAGAGAAAAGCAACAGAGCTGTAAAGAGTCTGGACAGTTAAGTCATATGAGAAGCAGCTGAGGGAGCTGGAGTTCTCGAGCCTGGAGAAAAGGAGGCTCAAGGGGGGACCTGATAAATAAAAATGGTCAGTGAGCAGATACATAAACCAGCTCTAGATGCTGAGGCAGAAATCCTGCTGAAGATCTGGTGGCAGAGGCACTTTTTTGAACCTGTATTTTCAAATGTTTAGCTTCAAGTCCCAGGTAATCACAGTGCTTCCTCAATGCATTGCTCTTTTCCTTTCCCAGCACTGTTAACAGTCCTGTAACATAAATTCTCAGCAGCAATCTCACTGGGTAAAGCAGACAGTGATGAGAGAGCACAGTGAATGGAGGACCATGCATTGCCTGATCCCAGTGTTTTCTTAACTGAGAATGGAGATTTCAAGTGGGAACTAGTAAAACCAGTCTTGTAGCAGTGGATTTTTCTCAGTTCCTCTGAAATTCTGCCTGCTGTAGAGTAAGGCCAGAGATTAAATAAGCTAGTGATCACATCCTAAATCCCTTGCTTAGTTTTGCCTCATAATAAACTTGATCCTGTTTTAACTCCACACTTCATTGTGCTGAAAGATCCCTTGTGATGCAGAATGCACAAACACTATGGTAAGTCATGCGTGCCATGGGGAAGTGCTAAAAAAGCCCATACAAAGCCCATGCACACAGCTAGGTCAAATGCTACATGAACACTTTCAACTGTGACTGTCTACTTCTGTTGTACAGGACAATAGGTTAATAGACTGTATTTCCTGGAGCTTGAAAAGCAGCTCCAGAATATACAAAAAGCTAATTCCAGTTGGTTTTGCAAGAATACAGAAGTACAAACATTTACAAATTCAGAGAAACTGAGTAGCTTCTGACAAAGCAGAAGCTAACACAGTCCCCTGCTGGAAAAATACTGTAAAAACATGCTATTTCTGTATAGTTTGTTTATGTCTATGGCAAACACAGACATCATAGGCTGCTTGACTGGCGAAAGATGGCTCACAAAGATGAGTGATACACTGGCTAAGAAAAAAATTGTTTGGGGAATCTCACTGGGCCTATGTATGACATCAGAATGGACATTAGGAAAAGGTTTGTCCTGCTTTCAACCGGGACAGAGTTCATTTTCTTCTTAGTAGCTGGTACAGTGCTGTGTTTTGGATTCAATATGAGAACAATGCTAATAACACACTGAGTAGTTACTGAGTAGTGCTTACGCTGTTAGGGACTTTTGTCTCACACTCTGCCAGTGAGCAGGTGCACAAGAAGCTGTGAGGGAGCATGGCCAGGACAGGTGATCCAAGCTAGTCAAAGGGATATTCCGTACCACAGAATGCCTTGCCCAGGATATAAGCTGGATGAGTTACCTGGAAGGGGACAATCGCTGCTTGCGGACAGGCTGGGCATCTGTCAGTGGGTGGTGAGCAGTTGTATTGTGCATCACTTCTCTGTCTTAGATTCTGTTACTCTCTCTCCCTCTCCTTGCAATTACAGTTGTTATTATTATTATGAATATTATTACTATATTTAGTATAATTATTATTAAAATATTTGGTTTCAATTATTAAATTGTTCTTATCTCAGCCCATGAGGCCTACATTTTCTTTCTTCCTCCCCAGCACAGGGTTGTGGTGGTGGGCAGTGAGTGAGCAGCTGTGTGGTGCTTAGTTGCCAGCTGGGGTTAAACCACAATGAGGTTCTTCAGTGAGAGGATGGGTGGTCAATCACTGGAACAGGTTCCCTGCAGCACCAAGCCTGTCAGAGTTCAAGGAGCATCTGGACAATGCTCTTAGGCATATGGTTTAGTTATAGGTAGTCCTGCAAGAAGCAGAGTTGGACTCAATACTTATGGGTCTCTTCCAACTCAAGATATTCTATGACAGACATCCCGAGTGTCTCCTAGGGCATGCCACACTTCTGGGATGGTTGCATTGCTCTAGGTAAAAGCTTTCTCACTGTGTCAGTATTCACCGCCTTTTAGATGTCAGCCTAAAATCAGACTCGTTGTTTACCCAGAGGAGTATACAGCAAAATGTGCACAGGGTCTTCCTTGCCCAGGCCATTTAGCACTGCCATGTTAATTGGAAAGCCAGCAGATACGCCTGCAGGTGTATATGGCACAACCAGACAAATCGTGGACAGGACAGATCCATGGCCACCCAAGACAGTTCTTGGGAAAAAACCACAGAAGTGAGCTCTGCCAAGCCTAAAGGAAAGCCCAAGCATGTTCAACAGTGAAAGGGAATGAGATCAATGAGAATGTTAAGGAACTAATCAGAGCACCTGAGCAAATTTTGGACTGTGAAGACCTTCACTAAGTAACTGGCACCACAGCTCTAACTGTTCCCAGTAACTCACAGAACTGTAGCTTTTATTTCCTCTTAAGACAGAATTAGATTTGGGCCTGGACAGTGGCTTTAAGGCAGCCACTCAAATTAATGGAAAGCTCAGGAGGTTCATTTAGTTCTGAATCCAGGCTCAGCTCTCCTTCCAAGATCATATTTGATTCACACGCATTAAAAGAGAAAGCTCAAATGCAGAGCACACAAGGTGAAATATGGCAAGCCTACATCCCTTTTCCAGATGATGAAACATGCCTTGCAGAGCAAATTCATTTCAAACTTTGTCTCAGCATTTCTCCAAAGTGCAAACTTGGCATTTCTGGGACCCTTCAGCATCAGCACTGTAGGCCTCAAGGAGTACATACAGACACAAACACATTTTCCCTGACTGTCTTAGGCTCTCACTCCTATAATCAGCTGTGTCACACGCTACTTCCTTGCCCTTCTCATGACCTATCACAGCAAGCAAAGATGACCACTGCAAGTGGGCAACAGCAGGTTCTGCACTTAAATCTATGAGCTTGCTAGGCGTAGCAGCTCCAACAGGATGTAAATTAGACACCCCTTGCACAAGCAGGACACAGCTAAGCCTCTTAGACAAAATGAAAGTGTCTTAAGGAAAATTTAGAGTGCAGCAGTGAGGAAAAATTGCAAGAAACAGTCCTGAGAACACCAAGGTGAGGGAAGGAGGGGTACAAGGTGCTCCAGGTACTGGAGAAGGCTCCCCTACAGCCTGTGGGGAAGACCATGGCGGAGCAGGATTTCCCCTGCAGCCCATGCAGGATTCCATGCTGCAACAGATGCACTGAAGAGACCTGTGAGACCACACTGGGACAGACTCCTGGCAGGAACTATAGCCCAGGGTGAACTCACACTGGAACAGATTATCCTTGAAGGACTGCAAGCCATGGAGAGGATCGACACCAGAGCAGGGAAAAGCATGAAGAAGGAGGAGAAAGAAAGGAAGTGATATGGACAGACCACAACCCACACTGACACATCCCTGCCCACTGGGTGGGGGAAGAGGGCAAGACAGAGGAATCAGAAATGAAAGAGTAAATTTCAGCCTGGGAAGAAGCAGTGTGGTAGGGGAAAGGTGTCCTCATTTTTCTGTTTGTTCCATACCATCCAACTCTTTTCAAATGGTAAGAAATTAGTGTCTTATTTCTTCCCTCCTCTCCTTATGAAGGAGAGGAGTAAGAGAGCAGCTGTTTGAGGGTCTGGCAGCTAGCCATGGTCAACCCACCACAACAAAACACAAAAAGAAAATCCCCAAAATACTTCCAGTAACAATTAAATGATGACTTCAAAATGTGAAAAATAGCTGTCTTTACAATGATGAATAGAGAGAGACGTTGGAAAACGAGACTTCTGACAATAGTTATAAACCACTACACCTGAGATCCTATGTTCTTCCTAAGTATATATTTCCTTGCTAAACTAAGCTGGAATAAATGTATCATTTCACACATCTAAGTTCAGTTACTAATCCCTCCAAATGCCTTGTCCAAAGACTGAAGCTATCTTTTCAAGCAAATGACCATCTCATCATCCAGCATAAAGCAATACCAATGATTATCCTACCATAAAAATTACCCCACTCTCCTATTTCAGGCAGCACCAACCACAAAGCCCCTGCGAAGTACACTTATCACAAATTTCAAATATTTTCAGATAAATCATGCATGCAGAAAGTATTTTACTCAATTTACGTAGTTTCTAGTGTTTCTTGCTTTCATTATCTTCCCTCCTCAATGTCCTCCATTTCTTGCATTACCCGAGCAGGTCAGGTTGTCAAAGAAAGTGAAAATTTCTCAACTGTAAGACAGTTAAGATCCTCCTCCTCAGCCCTCTAAACATGCCTGTTTTCTTTTCCAGGTATCAATTTCCTATTATAAAAGGCCATGAAAAAGCTCTTTCCAGATAGTATAGAAACTATTGCAGGGATTATTATTTATATGAAAGGCAAAAACATTAAAGCAATTTACCTTATTAACCTCATAGCCCACATATTACATGAAATGTAACACTTCATAGGGTAGGGGGGAAAAATCATGGTTTAATTACAACAATGTAGCATAAATGCCTTAGTAGTCGATACCAGGATATTACTGTGACATCTAAACTAAACTCGAGTTCTCCACAGACATCGTAAACAGACACTCTAAATTCCCTAAATGATTTGCATTAAGAAGGTTTATACAAAGGCAGTCAATTTTTCAGTCTTTAAGATGTCACGACATGATGAGACAAACACACACACATCAGTAAGTACAGCGAAGTGTTATGCTACATTTTGGACAGTTCAGAACTGAAAGTGCTTCACATCTATAGGATAAGAAATGGCTTCATCTCCTCATCCCTAAATGATGAGAGCAAACAAATAACCCTTTAATAGGTTAAATAAACAGTGCCCCATTTATCCATGCTTATAATAAAGTTTCCAACAATTCAGAAGGTCCATGGTGACATTTACAGTTTATATACAGTGTAACAAATTGTCAATGAAAAAACGTTCAGATACTCCTTGGTTCCCAAAAGCCTGAAACTGCTCTCTGCACTAGAGGCAAAGCTATCTACAATATTAGGTTGGTTTTCTTTCCCCCACCACCTTTTTTCTTTCTTTTTTTTTTTTTCCATTTTTGTAAAAATTAGTCATTCCAATCCACCTCGAATAAAATCAGTCCCTAAATCCTGGTGATATTTACCAACTGCTTAATCCCAGTGTTTAAGGCATGTTCATTAGATGTCAGTAAAGGGGTACTGTCAGAAATTATAATAATCACAGGCACTAAGAGTCAGCAGATTTACATAGCAACACCACTCTTCAACAATATAAGGTAAAACAAATTGTCATGATGGAAGTTGTTCCTGAGTTAAAATTTGCTAAATACGGCTATGGTTAATGTTTTCCTTTTATATGCCTTCCTCTGGAATGTCCTTTCGCATATGCTCAATGGAAAACTAAAATTCACCCGGTAAATTTGCTTGAATGTCAGAAAGTAAAAATGTTAGCAAAATTCTAATTATATCAGCATGCCCAAATATAAATTTGGCCAAGATACTACAAATTTGCATGGTTTAGTATAATTTAGCTTTCAGAAAGAGTATTTTCTAAATGTGAAGATAAATATAAATGTCAGTCCACATTTTTGTGCAACCGCAAACATCAAGAAAAGATTTTGGTATCAAGAATAAATGTAAGTTTAAAGTTCTGTGGATATATGTAACTCTGACAACATAGACGTTTTTCATATTCTTCTCCTTTAGAATTAAAGGAAAACATTTTTAAATTGCAGGAACACAAAACACCTACAAATATATTCAGCTTTTTTAAACAGACAACTTGTCTATTCAGATCATCAAGTATTCATTCTCACATAATTTTTTCTCAAGTATGTAATCACTGACATAACTTCCTATTTAAAAAAAGCTGTTCTTAGATGAAAAAAGTGGTAGCTTTAAAAATAGATTTTTCATTAGATTCAAAATATGCATGACAATTCTTACAATCCTAATCACCCTTGTTCCAACTCACTGAAGTTCATATAAACGTTAGTTCAAGTCTGAGCATTCATTTAACAGGAGTTAAAGGGCACTAGAAAATCAGGATTGCAAAAGGTGCGACTCAGGTCTGTGCTATACCTGCCCTTCTGACTGTCAGCTGAAGAAAAACCTCTCAGAAGACTACACCATCTGGAGTTCAATCCAACGTTTGATGAAATCCATGAAAAAAAATGAGCTTTAATGGGATTACTATTCTAAGTGCTCCATCTGAAGCTCACTGCTTGCAGTGATGTAGCATCTCCTATTTCAAATACAAGAAACTGCAGTAATATTACCTCTCAGACTAGGGAATTTATGTTCCTTTATGTATTTTCAAATCTGTCAGCAGCACAGAGTAAGAATCACAGTATGATTTAAAACAAAAAGTCTTATTTCCGTATTTCTTTCCATTCAAATCCTAGTAGGACAGAAGTCAGCAACATGCTGAGAAAACATGGTGGAAAAGGAATGAGTACTTCTACAGTATGGGAACTCCAAACAGAGAGTCCTATAGTGGTATAAAAACAAAGCTCTGAATGAAGTTTGGCCTAGCCCATGTGTCTTATGCACAAAGGTTAGCTAAAATTTAATTGCTGTGACCATAAAATATAAATAGCAACTATTTATTCACAAAATTCTGGATTAGATTGATTTTTTTTTCCTTAACAAACAGTATGATCCATTAAATTATCAGCCAGCTGTATGTTTAAGCACAACAATAGAAAATGTAGTACACAAACACTTAAAAATCACAGTCATAAAAAGCAGGCAAGGACATCAGTCTTTTGGTGGCCAAAGCACAACAGATTAGTCTGCCAACAAGTGTATGTGAATGTAAATTGTGGGCATTAGTTTTGTTAAAATTGTTTCTACTCTCAATAAACAATTTTTTGTATTTTAATACTGTTCTTAAGGAATTGTAAACTGTTTAAAATGCATGCACAGACAAGTAACAGTGAAGGATTTAAATATAGTGGTCAATAGGAAAAACAGGGGTTTAAATTTGCCTGTGTGATGAGTGGGTAATTTGGAACTGATTCATACCTTTCTTAGGTAAGACAGTACTGCCATCATTTCTAACACTTGTGATCATTACAATAACAAGAGGAAAAAAAACCCCAAAAAACAAACCAAACATCTCAGCCCTGATACATCAATCACATATGCATTCAAAATTACAGCTATTTACATGAAAAATATATATTCAATTAAAAAGCCACTGAAAAACATGGACTTCTAGTCAGGTGCTGCACTTTCTGCAAAATGAGGTAATTTAGATGCAAACAAATTAAGTTTAGTAGAGTTCAGGATCCACAGTCTCCCCACTTAAAGTATAGATTGCTTCAGTACATGGCTTGACTGTTTCTGTATGCTCAGAGGAAGAAATCACTAGATCCAGTTAAATCCTGTTTTGTAGTGCTCTTGATGCAACACTGACTAATGTCAGAAGGCTTCCCAGCTCAGTTTTACAACTGGTCTTTCAACAGAAAGAAAAAGAGGGGAGGAAAAAAAGAAAAAAAAATTAGTTATAAGTTGGTTTCATCCCAGGATGGATCATTCATGTTCTTTAGAACTTTTCTAACAAGCTTCTCCAAGTCCTTGCGAGCTCTTTGTTCCTCTTCTAATGACTTCTTCATCTTTTTGTTATCCTGTTTAACAGAGACAGAATTATTACTGGTTTGTTTTGGGGGCTTTTAACAGATCTTTCCTGACTACACATACATTGTCAATTACAAACTCCGAAGGCTCTTCTCAGTAAAACAGGCATTAGCTGTTTGAAAGCAAAGCTTCCATTAAAACTTCCCAAGTTACACACAGTTATTTCATACAATGCAACAAAACCCACCAAATGGAAACTGAGCTACTGTCTGTTTATACTAGGGGGCCTTTATAACAACAGTGCTAGTAACAGATGGCAAATATTCTTGAATTCTTCTGGTCAGATCTGATCAATGAGGAGTAAAATATATTTGTTGCTAATGAAGAAGGGAAATGGAACAATAAGAAGTCTAAATATCTCTTTTAAGAGCCTCCTGTGGTTTTAACTAGTTTCACAAATCTCAGAACAGCTTCTAAACTTAATGCAAATTGACTTGCTTCATTAGGAACATATATAGCTGAAAAGAGTATCCTGAAAACCATTATGTTCTCTGGAAAGTGTTTTGTGACTAAATTTGAACCCAGACTGATGACTACCACCAGTCTAAGAGAAATCTGAATTTCAAGGAACACCATCACTCTGCATGTATGTTAACAAGTGAGTTCTCATTATGAAGCACCGTTAGGTAATACTGAAATAAATAAACACCAGGACCATAAGAATGTCACTGACCAATCCACAGGAATGCTTACACTGTTTATTCCTGTCCAGGCCCAGGTGATGCTGGCAACAGCAGGGAAGCAACCAGAACCTCACATTGAAATAAGGCCTCAAGGCAAGCCTACTGGTGTTTAACAAACACATGCCTGCAATACAGAGGTCCCACTCTCATTTACAGACATTTCTAGAAATAGGATGGGATCACAGAATCACAGAATATGCTGAGTTGGAAGGGACTCATCAGGATCAGACTGCAACTCCTGGCCCTTCACGGGACACTGCAAGCACAACATGTGCCTGAGAGTATAGTCCAAACACTTGATGCTGTCACCACTTCTCTGAAAAGCCTGTTCCAGTCCTTAACCACCATGTGGGTGAAAATCCTGTTCCTGCTATCCAGCCTAAACCTTCCCTGGCACAGCTTCATGCCATTTCCTCATGACCTGTCACTGGTCATGGGAGTGAAGAGATGGATACCTGTGCCTCAAACTCCCCTTGAAAGGATGCTGAAGACCACAATGAGGTTTCCCCTCAGTTTCCTCTTCTCCAGGCTGAACAAACCAAGTGACTTAAGCCACTCCTCATAAGGTTTCCCCTCCAGACCCTTCACTGCCCTCATGGCCCTCCTTTGGACACTCTCTAATAACTTAATGTCTTTCTAACATTGTGGTGCCCAAAACTGCACATGGTACCTGAAGTGAGTCTGCACCAGAGTAAGAGTGAGACAATCACTTCCTTTGACCAGCTGGCAATGCTTTGCCTGATGCCCTCCAGGACACAGCTGGCCCTCCTGGCTGAGAGCACTGCTGACTCATATTCAACTTGCCAGCGACCAGGATTCCCAGGTCCCCCAGCTCCTCTCCAGCCTCTCATTTCCTAGTCTATACACACAAGCATATGTCACTTCACTAACTCCATTCCTTCCTCAAGTCTGTTGAGAAACTGAGAAATTCCACTATTTTCCTGTAGGTACAGATTTCATTTATCAAGTCTGCCAATTCAGGACTGCACTATTACAGTGTAGTGCTGTGGAGCAACAGCTACGAATAACCTCTGGAAGGAGCTATGAGAGGGATCCTACTTCACAGGCTGGTGTGTACACCAACCACTGCGCTCCCAGAGAGCCTTTATCCATAAAGCCCTTGCTCACTTGGGACCTTGACAGCTCAGAGATTATTTCTGCCACTTCTCTGGTTGGCAGCAACACAGCAGTGTACCAGTAAGTGCTTCTAAGCTGAGATTCCTGACATACATCAAAATGAACTTGGGCTTTAGTATGTCTTGGGTTTAGAAGATGTGAGATTCTCACGACCACCTGTTTGGAAAGACACTAAGACATGCTGCTTGAAGCTCAGGAGAAGATGACTTTTTTTTTAAGGGTCACAGAGCTGCACAGAACCTCAGGAAGGCTGCACGTTCATTCTTTGTACAACAGCAGTCAGGCCACAGGAGTATTAGTAGGCTATTACTGCTGCTTGTATTACGTGAATTGTACTTTTTAAAAGACTATCAAATCTGCATACAACCTGGGATACTAATGCTGAATCCAGCAGAATTTAAGTACACAAGACATCAACTGTCCTCTTTCAAGGAACATGCATGACTGCCTTAGAAATACTGGACATGTTTATAGATGGACAAAGTATTTGAATTCATGTTTGTAGCCCAAAAGCTAAAGAAATTTGATTACAAATCCTTTTTAATTAACACAGGAATTTTATCCCACTTCCCGAGTCAGACTGGTTAAGGGTAGTTAGCAAATTCACACATTGGAGAGCAAAGAAAATTCAATGCTTTTTTCACCTATACATTAAGCAAAGACTACATGCAGCAGCATTAAACAAGCTGTGTCCTGACAAGATATTTTTAAACATCTCCTTTTGGACACTTAGAACAAGTGACAAAGCAGCACCCAAGAGATAACCTGAAGCCTTCATTTCAAAAAAGGCCACATGATAGGCACTGAAAGGGACTTTCCTCTCTGGAAATCAGAGCTTTTAAGAACCGATTCCTAAGAGGTGTTCAGGTTACAATAAGATTGTTAATAAAGGCCTAAATAGATCTAGATACTTATGCTACTAAAATGATACATTCTATGGCAAATGCTATTTCTCAGTCTCCATAAGCTTCCTTTGCTGGTGATACAGCAGAACTGAATTTGTTTAATGCTTCCACCATTTCACAATTTGCAACATCCAAGAATAGCTTAGTAATTAACCTTAGAGAAATGACACTCAACACTGTTCTCAAAGGACTGACGACAAACCCAACAAATCCAACAAATGATATTTTACTTTTAAAAGTGAATCTAGTCCAAAATTCAAGTTCATCCCTGTCAAAGTGAATCAACTTACAAGCAGTATTTGTTTTTACAATAAGCCTTCCATCTTTTTGTTCTCCGTGTTGTTATAAATGCAGCAAGTTACCAACCTGTCTTAACTCCTGTACTTCATCCTTTAATGCATATACTGTGTCAACAAGGCTTCTAGAATGAAAAAAGAACATGACCTGTTATAATGGTTTCCAGAAATACATGACTAAATCTATTATTAGACACGACTTTTAAATGAAATGCAACTAAAAAATCCAAGACTCCACAGAGAATTGCAAATTTCAAACCTGTATTAAACAAACAAACAAAAAAAACCCCCTCTCTTATCCCGATTTATATTCAATAATGCAAGGACTTGTTACCACCTTCTGTGACAGGAAACACCTCTCAAACACTTATGGACTACACTGGTTTCTGTATTACAGCTTCTACAACAGAACTGTAGTTTCATTTCCAACATGCATCTTATCAAAAAAGTAGAATGACGCCAGACACTAACTAGAAAGTTGACACCAATTTAATATTGAAATCCAAAAGCACTTGATAAAATTATTTGTAAGTGAAACATATCCCTTCTTGGCATCAGTGGAATAAGTTGCACAGCACATAGAAAGAAACCAGATATTTAAATGAAGGCCAACTAAAGCACTAGCAGCATACTCAGCTGTTCCCTACTATAAACATACCATACACACACTACACTATAATGGGAGACAGGAAGAAGAAGAGTGCAAAGTTTACTACTTTAATCCACCGTTCATTAAATGTTTTCTTACTTCTCTTCTATAACAGTCTGACCATTACTTTTAGTTTCTTCTACAATAATTTTTTCTTCTTCTGGAAGCAGGACTTGAGGAGCTGATTCTTTACGGGAACCTGTTGTAAAAATAAATTACAAAATGAGCAAATCACAAATATTACTGGGGCATTTAAAGATTATTCTTTCATTCACTGCATGATACAGGATACACCTGTAGGACTAAGGTATACCACTTTCCATTTCCCCCTTCCCTCCACAGACAGAAGTTACTGATGCATTTTTTACATTTGAAACCGTGTCCTTAAAACAACAAAAAATTGTCCGACATTCCTACCCCACTGCTGACATAACTCTCATGTCATCCATGGGGACGCTACACCATTCAATGAACACTGCACTACTCGACCATCAGTAAAAGCTGTACAAATTCACAATGGCAGACTGAGAAAGAGATAGCTGTGTTTAAATAACTATCATTTAAGCGTTAACGACAGATTCTGATCTCACACTGATACAAATCCAAGAAACAGCTCTTCTCTAAACCCATCACTCTGTTGCTAAGGAGTGGAGTAGTGGTATCAAATGACACAACAGTGAGAGAAAAAAGTTATAACCCCTTTCCCTGAGACACTGGAAGCACAACACTTTTGTGTGCACACACACATACACAGATACACTTATAGCAGATACACAGATAGCATTTTTGTCCTATAATAAATTCCTACCAAATGAAACACACTCTTCGTATGTAAAAAATGTTTTAAAAAGCACCTTACAGTTTGATGATAAAAACTCAAAACTTTCCAACATCTTCAAAGCATTTTCCACACTCATTATAATTTATAACATTGAGGTAAAACATACACATTTGAAAGAATTAGTTCAGACTGTAAAAAAATCTACAGCTCAGATATGTGCATCCATTCATACATACATATATTATGCATTCTATAAACTTTAAATAGGCTGCAAAAAATTACAAGCTCTTTTTTTTTAAAGAAGGTCTGCAAACAAATTGGTGTCTAAGCATTTATTCAGAATTCAAACACTGCAGACAAAGCATCAAAGTTCTTGCATATTTTAGCTAAGATATCAGTTTTAACAAGCAAGGTACACTTGCGTACCAATTAATTTTGATGAACTTTCATTAAGCAGGAATATCTTAAGTCTCATTCAATTTGAACTGATAACTTACTACTACAGAGCACATGCCCGTCCAGAGAAATTAGTTGCTGAACAGCTGCTTTGTGATAACTGTGCTTTTCTTTTACAGCTCATGATAAAATATACAGTCTAAACAAATAAAAAATTGAATAAATCACAGTCATTATAAAATACTAACTTCCCAAACAGCTGCAGTCTTGAGTTCAGAACAATGTTCTTGTAGGAACTGTGCCTTAGCTGTACGTGTTTAACTATTTCAGCAAACAATAACCAATGTTTTTAATGAAGAGAACCGATTCCTTAAGCTTACACTAAACATCTAATGTATCAGTATGGGATTGTCAACATTACATGGAAGAAAGATAACTGGAGATTTGAAAAACAACTCTTGTTCTTGAAAGCTGTCAGTTCTTACGGAGTGAAGAAGTCTTTTAAGGGTTGATATACTTCCACTTATTTACCAGAAAGGAACAACCTATAAAACAAACACATCCAAACTCTGCAGGGAGCTCAAGGACACTTCCCTGTTTGCACTGTCAACCTCTAATTGTAAAAAGCTGCCTAATGTTTATTTCAGTTAATTGGTTATTACCCTGCTTTATTAGCTACACAGGTAACACAGAACACAGTGATAAATGTTATACTAGGCATTGGTTGGCAGCAGCTGCTACCAGATCACTACATTTTGGGTCTCTGTACCAATGCAGAGCAACTCAGGCCAGCTCACGCCAAGGGAGACACTGACCAAAGAGAACTGTCACTTATTTCTCACCCGTGACTCCCTTCAACCAAATGGAGCAGGCGTTATTCTCTTTGCACAGAGCTGCATCCAACCGTCTGCCTGGGCAGAGCAATGTGGGTCTTTGCAAAGCAGAAATAGCATGGGGCAGACAGCTTGAAAATAAAAATATCCCAGCTGTTCAGTTATACATACACATGCATATAAAAGTGATGTCTACATCAGCATATCCTGATGTATGGCATAGGACGGCAAACACTCAATACTGCCAAGACACAGACAGCAGTTCACCAATATTACACACACATGCAGACCTTAGAATACACATACACATGCAATAGAAAACTGCTGCTGTGAACACTGACCTTCCTGTGGCACAGAACATGAACTACTATGGAATTCAAGACATCACAAGTTTCACTCTCGCCTTCATTGCTCCAATACCCTTGGACATACAACTCTTATTTGTATCTCAAATTATCTTGCTACTCTCATGGTTTGTATTTAGGCAAAACGCCCCACACTTTTTCCTTGATCTTGGTTTGCTTCTTGTGAGCTTTGGTGGGTTTTTCTTCATTGTTGTGCGCTCTTTTTCCCTAAACCCCACAAGCACCTGCTGAGTATCAAAGGTACAAACACACAATACACACCTATCCTGCCACAAAGGACCTTGTCATCAAATGACTGCATGCACAGTAACAGACTCGAGGTTTCAAGTTCAAAAGGCAAAAAGAAGCTATTTTACCATCCTGCTTTTCTGCACCATTTACGCCAGCAGCTTTTCTTTTTTTTAAGATACGTTTTCTGGCAATTACTCATCTAAAAGTAACTTCAAGAAGTCATCATTGACCTCATTGCTGGCACTCAGCAATATTTCCTAAATCGCACCTTGTGCCTCCACCAAGTTCTTTATGCCTATTTCGCTGTGTAACCATTTCTCTCCACAAAAGCTACAGAGCTACAGCTTTAGAACATGAAGAGAGTGTCGTGTTACAGTGCAGTGGGTATTTCACACTGTACTAAAAGCATGATCTAGGAAATTTCTGCAGCTCAGATAATCCTAAATACCTTTGAGACACATTCCACATTTTCATGAAGCAAGGCAGAAAAATCAAGTTACTTCAGTTTGTCACATCTGCCATCTCTCA
This sequence comes from Grallaria varia, assembly GCA_013396735.1. Lineage (NCBI taxonomy): Eukaryota > Metazoa > Chordata > Aves > Passeriformes > Formicariidae > Grallaria > Grallaria varia. Next base: position 278,973 of record VWZG01003988.1, read on the forward strand.
AGCCTAAGCATCCAAGTTTCACACTGGATTTTATTATGAGACACTACTCAGTTTCATTCAAAGTCAAACAGGCCAAATGATTATATTTAAATTGGCTTCCAACAACTCTGCCCCTAAATCACCTCGAGACGATATAACCAAAAGTACTAGTTGGTTGGTTTGGGTTGTTTTGGTTTGGTTTCTGGTTTTTTTCTATAGATGGGCACCCTCCACCACAAGCTGCAAAAAACAGGGTTATATTTGGTTTTCTTTTTCTTTTNNNGAGGGTATTGAGGAGTAAGGTGGATGGGAGAAGAAAGTTTGGGTTTGCCAAACATCCTATGACTTTAAGATTATGAAGACATACTACGGCCAAGTAAGTTGCCACAACTTGTCAATGAGGAGCTCCTAAACCCAGGGTCTTGAAAGAATGACCCCACTGTTTAGAAATATGTTGAATAATTAAGGTAAATAACTGACCACTATGATCAAGATTCAACTAAGTTTCCATCAATTAAATTCCATCACAAAAATAAAGGTATCTATTCAATATCAGTATCTCTCAGCCCTAAAATGGAAAATAAATAATTACAATGCATTTTGCCAATACTCTACCCTAAATTATAGGTTACATAAATTAGCAAATTTAGCCTCCAGATTAAAGCCAGTAACAACATGGCTCACCCAACATTCAGACCAGAACTACAGACCTTAGCAGCATCCACTACATAATGTGGTGCAACACCTGAAATACAAGAACAGGCCTGTGGGTTAACAGCACCCTACTTTCAGTTTTCAGTGTCTGATCTCCTTTACAGGCTCATCAATCAGCCAAAAACAGGCAAGCAATTCTGAGCATTTCTAGGGGAAAAAAAACCAAAACAAAACAACAAAAAAAACACTGAAACCTGTTTGGATATTTACATGCCTGAAAGACTTCACAATAGAAATTCACTTTATACCTGCCTAAAACAGGCAGAAGGTCACTCCCAGCCCTTGAGTAGAGTCTTAACACCAAAACAGGAAGATACTACAGCAGAGGTTGAATGCCATGGAGTTTTTCAGTGATGTCTTTTTGCAATCATAACTCACAACCCCAGCCTTTTATTCACTATCCTCCAAAAGCAGCTTGACATCTTAACAAAGTGATTGATAAAGAATCACAGAATAGCTAGAGTTGGAAGAGACCTTAACAAACTGACCGAAGTCAGGCTTCAGAAGGAGCTGTACTGGTAAACTGTCTGGTCTTTTGTTTGAGTAATTCAGCAGACATATGTGAAGGGAGTCCAGAAATTTTGCAGGAGGGAAGTAAGAAAAACTGGATGAAACTCAGATACTTTTTCACTTGAACCAGATGTTACGTCTCTGCCTAAGTTCAAAGCCCTTGTCTGTCCAGAAACCATTTAAGTCAACAGTAAAATGGATGAGGGTATTCACATCACCTACTCTGAGCAGCTAACTTCGGGGTCTCAGTTAAAAGCCAGCTCTCTCCAGTCAATCAAGAACATGGTTCCCTCCTCCAGCTGGCCAACTGAAAGAGACGGCTCACAGTCATAGAAGACTATGCGTGTCCTAATCTAAGCTATGGACATTAGATGTGTGGTGAAGCCGCCTAATTTCAAGAAGTGCACAGCATCATCTGAGGCCATCAGCAATGACTCTCTTGCACAGCTTTTAAGTATTGCTGTTTTCTTCACTTCTTCATACCTTTACTGTGATTAGAACAGGTAAGTAGGGGAACAAGGCAGGGATAAAGGTCAAAAATCAGGAACTGTAAATACACAATTCTGTTTTTCACCTATTTTAGTAGGCTCTCTTTGCAAGCTAAGAAGCTCTCAGAAATGAAATTCACTTGAGCTTCAAAGATAGAAGTCTGACTTACCACTGAAAAATCCAGTGTGTGCATACAAAACTGTTTAGCTCTACCATTGGCCACTAGCACATACAGCCATGTACACCTCCCAGTGAACAGACAAAAAAAAATTACTTGTCGCTTACAACATTCAGTGCTTCATTGCATTCATTATATTAAAGATGCTAAAGCAGATGAGCAGACCTGTCAAATGAACTCATTCTTAATGAATTTTTCATGAGGTCCTAATACAAAGAATCCTAAAAATGGTGCTCCCAGATTCTGTGTGTGTTGAGAATTAATGACTGGAAAAAGCATTCCTGCATGCTACAGATGTGACAAAATCAAAAGGGTGCCCTTTATTATCTTTGTACAGAAAAAATAATCAGAATCCAATTATCAGACTAAACTTTAGCACATTGTATGAAATACACCATTGTTTGCAAATTCTTGGGAATAATAAGAAAGGTTAGGGCATGAAGTTGTTTGGTGGTGTTTTTTTAACTATTAGTGATATACAAACAGAAAAAAACCCCACATGACTCAGATGACTGATCTGGGCAGTTTACAGCAATATGCTTTGATGAGTAAAATGGAAATAATTAAAGTGGACGGAAACACAGCTTTGTAGGCAAGTGTTAGTCACATAAGAACAGAATGAACAGTTTAGAAAGACAGATATGCCATCTGAAGAAGTGGGACATTTCTAAGACAACATTTGGAAAAAGCTATCCCACTAAACTTTCTGCATTTCATTAACTGATGCAAAAATTTCCAGCCAAAGGGCTGCAGGACTAAAACTGGAATTGCTGCAATCACAGCAAAACAATGTTATGACCTTCTAATAGAAAGAGGCAATTATTTAATTTATTCTGATGTAACCATTTTAGCACGTATCCTATCACTTTATTTAAATTCACTCATACATGAGCATCTTTTAAGTAGAAAGACTAAAGATAGATGTTGCTTTAAAAAATGTTGAAAACACAAGGTTATATAAACCATTAGCATATGCACAAAATTTCTGTCTGGTAACAGGACCTGCAGAAGTAGGTTTTAGATTGTTCTAGTAATTCAGCCTGTGTTTTTTACTGAGAATACACCAACAAAAAAGAAAAAAAAAAGGAAGAAAAGGAAGAAAAAGAAAAAAATCGATATATGGGGAGAGGGAGGCAACAGAGAAACATTCTATAGATGGAAACCTCTCTGAAGTTATTAAAAAAAGAGAAGCTATAGAAGAATACATATTTCACATTACACTGAATTTCTCAAAGGTGTCAACTACATTGAACAAAGATTACACACTTATGTCAGAAAAGGTCTTTCACTTCAGCATTTGATTCTTCTGGGAAGAAGGAAGGAAGAGAAAGGAGGCATGGGGAGAAGAGGATGTGTCAAGTTACAACTTATGCTGTCCTTTCCCCCTGTGTAATAATTAAATATTAAAGTCACGGTCTAGCAAATGCAAAATTTATTTCAACTGTACATAACAGATGTTCTTTTTATAGAAAACAAAACAATTGATATATGCAACCACAAACAATATGCATACTGTACAGTACAATGCAACATTCAGATATACATCCATTTTGCATTTTCAAAAGGCAGTCACCTACTAAAGATGGCTTCTCCCATTCACAAATGAAGTGCACAATATATATTATCTTTTCTATGATTTACGTCACTATATACACATTACTGTGTTTTGGCAAGATTATGCAAAATACCCAATTAATATTGGTTGGTTTCAATTTATGGCAAGTACTAATTTAGAAACACTGTGTAAGCCATGTGAAGAGGGCCTGGCAATGGCTTGAACCTACCTTCCAATTCAGGTTCTCCATCCTTCCAGTGTATTTGTAACTGTACACGTACAATTTACAGAATTGCATAAACATAAGGTACTGTTATTACCATGACTAAAGTTCCACAAAAATAGAAACACTGAACCTCTGGACTGAATACCACCATTTCCACATTTGCCTTTTTTGTTTCTTTGTTTTAAGCATTTTGCATTAATAGTCTTGATCAGTTCACAATAGCTTACAGCCTGTAACACTGAAAACACAGAATGGTTTTAAATGTGCTGTGATGTTAATATGAGGATACACAATATGAGAGATCCTAATTATGATAATGACTTAAATGCTACAATAATTAATGGTGGTAAACTGTCAAAGCTTTGGTGCATAGAAAGTCAATAAAATCTTCGAATCTGGATAACAAACCTTTCTGTGTGATAAGGAAATTTCAAGTGCAACAACTGTATTACAAACTCATATTTACACTATATAACATGAAACAGACATAAAAGGAATTATCATTTATCCAGTGCAGAAAACATTATTCAACTAGAACACCACAGCATAAGAAACAGGGCAAAAAACAATCCATACTTTCCATATATGTTTAAAAAAAAGAAACAAAACCAAAACTGACTGAAAGTAAGAGGGGAGTGAAGTATGTTACAAATGTGCTGTGAAATGGTATGGAGCACACATACTTATGTTGTTTCTCTAAGCAACACTCCTTCATTTTAAAAATATTCAACATACACAAGTTCCTGGTCATTACATTAATATATGACCAGTAGCAAAACATACCCCTGAAAACCCTCTTGGTAAGCACCACTGCTTTTGTTAGTCACATTACTGAATGCCAACAATAGTGAGAGAGGATAAAACAGGTAATCAAAAAAACTGAATGCAAATCTGAAGACATGAGCTGCTTTGAAATACCTTGTCCACACTGACCACCTTCTGGAATCATGCATGTCTAGCAACTACTGACCTGCTGATCATGTAGCCTGCAGAAAGGTATTGATTATCTACTAAACAATGTGATCAAGTTCCCAGGCTGCAGTTAACTGCATCATGATTTTTCTGAACTTGTTCATAGAGTAACATCTGAACACTGGATAACATGCTTATGTGAAAAGGGATAAGGGAGTTGCACTTGGGAACCCTAGTGAAACTGAGAACTGTTGCTGATCTCTCGTCCCTTTCATCATACTTTTCCCTAATGCTGAAAAAGATCTAGAAAACATGTAACTTTTGTTTTGATGCCAATTACTGTAGCAACAAGACAGAACACACACACACACTTCACCCCAGCAGTGCCCCAGGTGCAGGTTTGAGACCTTCAGCTGTGCACAGCCTGTCACAGTTTTCTGAAAAGCCAACACGACTGTAAGTGAAGAGCTGCTGCTGAAAACAAACCTGCTCATGAGAGAAGTTACAAGACACAGTAAAATCTGTCACGGACATGCTCCAAACAGTACAACCCAAAAGTCAAGCATTCTATTATTCAGAACTTCAAACAAGCTAATTTGAACACAGCTGTACCTAGAGTTTCAGATGCTGAACACTGGAGCCTCCATCATGGGAATCATTTTCATCTCGTGTTTTCAAGAAGAATGGTCAATTGAGAGTTGGCAGCTGTGTATTTTAACAGGCAAGTAAACATCTAAACCCTGCTTTACTGCATACAGTAAAGTGACAGTATGACCACAGGTAACATGAGATTATCAAACACTGCATGTAATGAGCATGGACTGCCAGGTACTCATGACAACTGCCAGACTGGGGTGGGGGGAGAGCAGTGAGGTCCTTCATATAAACATTTTAAGCAATGAGGAAAAGACAGCAGCATAAAATCAGAATTTTTTATGGATTAGGAAATCCTCCTCCAAACAAATAGGCCAGAGACATGAATATCTGAATGATCTTACAGCTCTTGTACTGCTTATTTTTAAGCCGCATTTTCTTGGTTTACCAGCTTTGTATGTTGTTAACAGTATGTAGAAAATCCAACCACTACCACTAAGATATTTCCATATAGCTGGCACTCAGCTCACAAACCAGTATGGTTTCAGTACAAAATATAAAAATGTGCTGTATCCAAAATAAAAAAAA
>VWZG01003988.1:284760-309766 GCA_013396735.1 Grallaria varia
AAAAAAAAAAAAAGAAAATAAAGGACCTGTTACTACACTGACCAAGTCAAAAGAAAAAAGGGGAAAAAAAAAGACCATTCAGAGCTACAAATTAATATCTGTCAGTTAAAAAAACCGCTCAAGAAATAGCATCCTTAACAGGATATACACTTTTTAGAAAGACTTATTTGTACGTGTATTGAACTGGCAATAGAGCCTTCCACCAGGTATAACTGAAGTTTCAGGAGCTCCCTCAGAAGTTGTTAAAATATCACATTAAAGAGACAAGGAACAGCAAGAAAACATCTAAGAAAAGCAGGCTGTGATACAACAAGCATTTGTTAAGAAAAAGCTCAGAAGTGCATTAGTTCTGGTGAGAGATATATGAGCAACAGCTCTTACGAGATGTAGACCCCATTCTGTAACTATGGGCTGTCCATATACTGTCATAGTCAGAGTCTTCTGAGAGGTCTGAAGGCTCCAAACGAGAAAGACTACTGCGACGACCCAAGGAGTCTAGACTTGATTGGTCATCATCAGCCAAGACGTGATTATGCATCAGGTCAGTGCCTTGCCATGCTAAGGATGTATAGGTGAAATGAAATGGTGGATGTGGATAGGCAGAGGTGGGATGAGGAGGAGAACGTAAGGAATAGCCACAACCAAACACATGAAATAAAAGCAAAAAGGTGATGGGAAGAGAAGGAAAAGAGAAAATATTGTTAAAAAGGCACCAAAGTTTTGTTTGTTTTTTTTTTCTTTTTTTTTTTTTCAGATTTGTTTGGGGTTTAGGTATAAATTACACTCAGCATATAATAACGTTTGAACCATTACAATACAATTTGAAGTGGTTTTTAAACTTCTGGGCAGTCTCAGTTGAGAATTTTGGATAACAATTTTTTGAAGAGGAAGTTAGGTTCTTTTGAAGTAGAGTCAGTTCTGGTCTGGGGGGGAACTGACTGGGCACAGATCAATAGACACATTAAGCCAGCATGATCCAGCACTGGTGTGGAAAAGCAACAGCCCCTTCCCCATCACATATCTGTACCTCCATCCTTTCCCTCCCTTGCAATGACACAGTCTTTTGTACAGCTGCTTCATGAGTCAGGTCAGGAAACACCTTCCGATGAAAGAATCTTTTTGTAGGATTAGTTTTTTTCAAGCAGGTGATTTTCCCACCAGCTCACAACACAGCCACAGAAGTGTTTGTGTCACCACTGTGAAGAGGAAAATGCAGGGGGGAAAAAAGCAAAGGTTCTCATGCAGAGCAGGGCTGCTGACTTCTAAATCAACAGCAACATCTTGCACACTGAAGGGGACTGCCGAAGTACAGTTTTTCTGTGCCTGTACCCCTTGCTGTTTGTTACACCATAAAGTAAATTAACCCACAGAAAAACACGGCCAAGAGACTAACAGCCTAGCCTATTCCAACTCCTCACACACCTCTTCCTACACGCCTCTGTCTGAATCTACCTTCCCAATTAAATACTTTTAGATCCCCAGGGCAGTTGGTCCAATATAGCTAAGGACACTCTTTTAAAGGCCTGTCAGTATCCAAGGACTACAACTATGTAAGTGGGCATGCTATGAGCCACCATACTTAAGATACTGTAAAAGATTTTAACTCTTCCTTTGGAGTAGAACCGCAAAATAAACTCAGTATTCAAGAAGCATGAAAAAGTAAAACTTTGCTCTTTCATTTCCATCTGTCTCCCCAAATCCTTCCCACACAACTTCAAAAAAAAATGTTGCCCTGCTGCCTCTAATACCACACCTTACTAGTGTGCACTGGTGCCATAGCTCTGTTGAACTGATGCTGCCAAAAGCAGCACTCCTTGGGCTATGCATTAAGGTGCAGGTAGAAGAATTTCCCAGTGAGTGCTCTGAGGGATGGGCAGAATATTAACACAGAAGTAAAAATGGAGAATGTAAAACAACAGCATACTTCACGGACAACAGGCAACTTTCATTCTATTATTCTACACTGACTACTGCTCCTAGAGAAGCAATTCCAGGCTGATTGGAAATGGGAGAGAACCAATTCCAGTCTACAAACAGGCTTTCTGAAACTTAAAAGTCTTAGACAACAACACTATTCTTTTCCAAGTAGCTGTGTGCCTAATCAATAAAAAAACCCACCCTGTTTCTTGCTGCAGTTAAGAGCAAATAAAAGCTGTCAGCTTCTGATGTATGCAATGATACCCACAGCAGTATGTATATTTCTTAAATATACATAGAAAGGAAAAAATAGGCAAGCAAAAAAAAATTATATCCATTTTGTATCCGCACACACACACTATTGTGCAAGTGCAAATGTTTTCCCAACCACTTCTTGTCACATGGAAATAATAAACAGAACACAGTTCAGCTTCATAATGGCAATCATCCCATTTAATTTTGTTTGGAACAACAGTATATCTTCAGAACTTTGAACCCATTAATTCCCTTTTATCCAAATAAACACACTAATGACTGCATGGCTATGAAATAGATTAATAATTTTATCACCTTGCTCATCAAGGCAGAAACATTAAAATGAAGGCTTTTGTTGTTACTTCAAGAGTTTCTACAGTCTGCAGAGCTGCAGAAACTGACAACAGTGATATTCCCACTTCAAGTTATACAGGAATACAAAGTAGCCGCATTCTTTTCAGGGTGATAATAGTAAGTGAACACATTAGGAAAATCCATGAACTAAGTTTGCAATTGCATTTTGAGGCTTCTCAATTGTGAGCATAAAGTGCTTTTGGTTGGAAGCAAAGTGGGCCCAGAGCACTGTAGACAGCAGTGACTAATACTGCAAATTTAAACAGCTTTAGTGGACAAGAAGTTACGATGTCCAGTAGCTTCTGACAAGAGCAAAACCAGCCAAATACTTAAAGGTCATTATACTGTGTTCCAAGGATCTCCAAATTAAATCTGTATTCAACAGTGCAAAAAGGAACAAAGGCAACAGCATTTTGTCCTCCCTTGTGTAAATGGAATACATGCTGGTGGGCTCCCCTGCTTTGCGCAGTGTTTTACTTACAATACAGAGGAACTCCACATGGCAACCTTGATTTGGATTAAATGAAGTAGGACCCCAGAGGCACGTTACAGGTTTTCAATACGCTAGGTATTGATCTGAGAAACTAAAAATGGCTTTAAGCAGCACACATAGCTGAGAACAATTTCTCCTGAAATTATGAGACGGGGTTAAAATTTGTAATTAATACTAAAAACAACTAGTGGCAGTAAAATGAAAGAAATTTTTATAGCTCTAAGCTACTTTTCCATAGAGAAAGTCTTTGTTAAATAGAACACAACAAAAGTACAGTTCTCCAAAAATCATGACTTCTTCATTTCCCATCTCTACTTACCAGCTTCTTGAAATTTATTCAAAAGCATACTGTTTAACTGTCATATTCAGTTCAGACACCTCTCATTCATTGGTGAAGGTTTAGCACAATTTTAAACCATGACAATCATTTTTTGGGTTTCTGTTGTTTTGGATTATTTTTAAACACTGAGAGAATAATAGTCTCTAACCATGGTCCTTGGCATCCAGTACATAAACACCTGGCACTGATGTTAAGTCAGAAACAGGTTATTATTTCTTGCAGATCCAGCTTGCCATTTGCAAAGGCCTGAGGACACATAGTACTCTTTTTTGCAAACTTTTTAATTTTTGTTTTAGTTATCCATTTCTACCCGTTTAACTACTTTCTAACTTACTTGAATTTAGTGTTTGACGTGTTTTGGCACTTGTGCAATATGCTTCAATGACTTTAAGAATTTGAGCATCTTCTTCTAAAGCAGCTGTACCTAGAATCAAGGGGAAAACCAGAATTTTAGAAATGGTCATGTTCCTTAATACAGGACAGCCTTTGCAAATCACTACATTTCAGTTGAGTCTAATCAACCCTTGAATATTCTCATAATCATACCACCATTTTAATCAAAATTCAATGAGCAATGTAACAGTTTTAAAAGACAAATATTATTTTGAAATGCTTACAGAAAAATCAAGTCAGAGTAATTACCCTCAAGTTCAAGAAATTTTCTGAGCATCTGAATTTGCACAGAAGGGGTTTTGAAGTATGAACACTCTGGTTCTAAGACAGTCATTACACTGAAAAAATTCTGTATAATCTAGTTATTAGACACACATACAATTTAAATAGTAAAATATGCAGATTAATCACAGAAATCAAGGAACATAATAGTAATTCACAGAAAACATCTTAGCTACCTAGATACCTGCTCTTGGATAGAGCTCTGAATTTGCTCTTGGATACTCTAAAGCGCAACATACCTATGGCTCTCTAAATGTCTGCAAGGAAGAGGTGAATCCAAGTGCAGCTGTTCACCAACTGGTGTAGGAATTACTTTGTTTCACAGAATCACAGAATATACCAAGTGGAAAGGACTCACAAGGTCCATCAAGTCCAGCTCCTGACCTTGCACAGGACCATCCCCAAGTGTCATACCATGTGCCTGAGAGTATCATCCAAACACTGCTTGAATTCTGGCAGGCTTGGGGCTGTGACCACTTCCCTGGGGAGCCTGTTTCAGTGCCCAAACACTCTCTGGGGGAAAAACCTCTTTCTAATATCCAACCCAAACCTCCCTTAACTTCAGCCAATTCCCTTGGGTCCTGTCACTGGTCACACAGAGAAGAGATCAGTGTCTGCTCCTCCTCTTCCTCTCACAAGAAAGTTGTAAGTCCAGTGAGGTCTCCCCTCAGTCTCCTCTTCTCCAGGCTGAACAGGCCAAGTGACCTCAGCCACTCTTCATATGGCTTCCCCTCAAGGCCGTTCACCATCTTTGCTGCCCTCCTTTGGACACTCGCTAAGAGCTGAACGTCTTAAATTGCCTAAAACTGCCCGTAATATTCAAGGTAAGGCTGCCCCAGCGCAGAGCAGAGCAGGACAATCTCCTCCCTCGACCGGTTGGCAATGCTGTGCCTAATGCCCCCCAGGACACAATTGGCCCTCCTGGCTGCCAGGGCACTGCTGACTCAGATTCGACCCCCCAGGTCCCTTTCCATGGTACTGCTTTCCAGCATCCCATTCCCCAGTTTGTATAAACATCCAGGGTTTCCCCATCCCAGGTGCAGAATCCGGCACTTTCCCTTGTTGAACTTCACATGGTTGGCGATTGCCCAGACCTCTGATTTGTGCAGGTCTCTCTGCCTTAGAGGGAGTCAACAGCTCCTTCCAGTTTTGTCATTAGCAAGCTTGCTTCCAGTCTTGCAATGTTCTCTCCGCTCCAAAATATCCAAAAATCCAGATTTAGACCCTTCTTTTTCTGTACATTCATTAGAGTCCCTCAGTCCAGTGTTGTTCTTCAGACTTCAAGTGGCCTAAAGCTCTGCAGTTGATTTAGATACAGACACAAGCAAATGACTTCATCCACAGGAGGTTAGAAAAGACACTCAGATCTTAGAAGGAGTGACTGTGGAAGCAACTCGTCTTTGATTCGGCAGCAATAACCAGCTTTCCAACACCAAGCTTAGCAGAAGCTCCTACCAGGATCAGTTCAAGAACATAGCTACAAAGTATTTTGCAAGAGTGGTGGAGTATCTTCAAATTGTTGCTTACAGTATAAAAAGTAAGGTTTACTTTACTGAACTTTACACGACTCTGTAGTCAACCTCACTTCCTGCTAGCAAACAGAAAGAAGTAGGCACATCACAAGGACACATCCACTGTATCAGTGGATCATAATCATTAAAGCCCCAGATAGCAACTGATGCCATTGTAGCATAAGGATCTATGATGAATACAACAAACCATCCTCTGGAGATACCTACCCCTCTCCCTTGACACGAGAGAGGAAATGAGATGACTTGCTTACAGTGTACATCTAACTTTGACAGAATTTAAATTGATATTAATTCCAGCATTTGTATTACGCAGACATTTGTTTAAGTCTCTCTTACTTTTTCTCAGAGCAAACTCTTCATCTGATGGTTTCCGCTCTGGCTTGCGCTTGGGAAGCAACTTTTTCATGGTTTTAGGGCTTTTACTGAGATCCTGTATGGGAAAAAATAAAAAGAGAGTACGGCTTCTCTACAATATTTCAAAACTTTAACTTCTAAGATGCGTACAGAAGTTACAAACTAAAAACCTTTTAATAGCACCAAAATTCAGTTTCCTAATATTTTTTTGCCACCTTCAAGTTGCCTGAATTGGCTGATTTCCACTCTACCCTTCCTCCAACTATACACGAAGTCAGGTATTTTATACTCTCTATTAAGAGAAATACACAGAAAGGCTGCTGCGAAAGCTCGCAGGCTGTTTGGGAGCTGGAGCAAAAGGAAGAGGCAGGAATACATTAATACAGGTTTTTTTCCTGAACTGCTGAAGAGACAACCTATTTCACTTGTTTACTTGGAAGCAGGTTAAAAAAAAGGACCTAACAAGGAAATATGGCAGATAGTATATTCTTCAAAGCCAAAATCTGTAAAGTTCAGGTCTGTTCTTACAAAGACCTGCAGCAAAAAAAACCAAATCCAAAACCAAACAAAAAAGCCTCACAAAAACCCCAACCAAACAAAACGACAAATAAAACAAAACCAGAAAATACAAAACAAACAAAAACAAGACAAAATGAACACAAAATCCCCAAACCAACCAAAAAATCCCAGCAGCATTCCTGCTCAAAATGTTGTCGTGTTAATTTACAGGAACAATGCTATGTTTCAGGAACAAAAGGAATATGCTGGTCTACCCCTCACCTTAAGGATACAAAACATCTTTTATGAAAATACAGAACAGGAAAGTAAAAAGGTGAATGATCAGGACAGACCAAAGAAAAGTGAAGATAAGTTTTGAACATCATTGTATGCTAAACACTACAAAGATCACTGAAATTTTAATACATCAGGGAACTTAGTGGCCTACACATGAACCCATGAAAGGGTTTTAACTTACATTACAAAATAAGCATATAGTACAGCCAAACTAATACAGAAAAACTAAGAAAGCCAAACAGAAGAACCTCATAGCAATTAAGCCTCAATACTAACCTTGCGCTGGAGATCACCTATCACTTTTTCCCTTTTGTTTAGAGGAGTTACAAAATAAAGGTCACACACACACAGAGCCACCACAAAACAACCCCCAAATAAACCCAAACAAAAAAACACCAACAAACAAACCCCATAAACAAACAAACAAAATCAAAACAGCCAGGCCTCACTGGGACACAGTGTTTAGGCTACAATTGCTAAGAATCTGTGATTTACACATATGCAAAATAAAACTTTGCTTTCAACATCATATGCTTGCAGGATAAAATATTCTTAGGCATAACTGTATGATACTTTCTGAGCCCTGTTCTACATGAAATTAGTATCATGAGAATGCCTGGAGATATCACCAGGCTACAGAGCATGCAATACTCTCCATATACACCTATGGACTCCCAACATAAATCTAACTTTTCTTATTCTTGACATAGCCATGCAAAACGTAGTGGAAGGACCAAATTAACCTATCATGTGGCTAAAAATAGATTCCTGTTTTATACTACATGCTACTTAAGAAATTGAACAGCATGTTGAAATCTAAGGGGTTTTTTTCCAGCTAAGTGTAACATTAGCCATCAGATTCTTTTGAGTACAGAAACATTACACATATTTTGACAGTTACCAGTCTTCTTTTTAAGAAATATTCTATTGTTACTTAGTAACAGTGGTAAATATGAGGAACCAAGAGTCAATTTTAGCACCACAGCTCTTTGGAATGATTTGATAGAGCACTTGGAAGCACCAGGGATCCCGTACCCTAAGTACTTTGCAGTGTACTTAGCAAATAACAGAGATTGTGATAAGCCTGGATGATAAACATAATAAATTAACTGTTAGTTTAAAAAACAAAACAGGCCTCTGTATCTTCTGAACAGTGAGACTAAACTCCTCTTCGAAATAAACAGCACTCACTGGAACATTACCATTGACTCAGCATTAGCTGTCAAATCATCTTTATATTATATAAAAACCTGCTCAAAATTGTAAAGCGGTGGTGCGTGAATAAAGTCGAAACTTCCCCTTGTAGACCTGCTAAGAGTCCTGCTTCTTGGCTGCTGCACCTCACCTCTTTATAGCAAAGGGCTGCTGATGGCCGCAGTGGAGGCGCGGGCCGTAAGCAGCTCAGACTCCAAGGCTTGGGCGTTTTTGGAGGTTCCAGTGGTCCCCAGTTTATCGTGGTGTGTGGAGTCCCATGATGGGATGGATGAGGCAGAGTGTGGTATGCAGGAGTCAGCGGTATTGGCTTGCTGTCTGAATGCTTACTGGAGGGTGTTACTGGATGGGAAGGAAGCTGTCAACGGTTGGAAAGAAAGCATATTATCATAATGGAGACATAGTATCATCAAGGACTGGTGAAATAATCTCATTTGCTATCTAGTACTTTGCTTATTACAGCTGGCCTTTGAAAATTTGTACAATATATTATTTGAAAAAAAGGAGTTTAAACCATTTTTTATTGCCTACCACAGACAGAGCAAACACTAAAGGAAGAATAGCTAAGAGCAGCCCCCACTACCACTTCTCTCATCACAAAGAATGGAATTAAATTTAGCCCCATTCATATCCAACAACTCAAATGCAGAACCCAAAAGAAATTACTTGAAGAAATTGTTTCTCCACAGCCAGTCAAGTACATCACCATATAAAACCTACTATTCTAAGTACACTTAAAAGATGGTAATGTATTACTTGGTCAAAATAGAAAAAGTATTGATAATGAATTTTCTTTTACCCTGTTAAACTATTACACCAGGATCAAAGCATTTTTTCTTTTGTTCACACAATTAAAAACAGAATGATCTTTTGACCCATTAAACTACAGTCACAACATTCAGTTCTTGTTACTAACGGTTAAAAAAATAATGCTTTCCATTGTGGTATATTTGACAGATAACTTAATTCTGCTCATTCATTTCAATCCAGAAGCTCTTTCTTACCGTGTGAGATGGCACAGAGTGAGGCTTAATGGTGGGATTCCCAACAGTTGTGACTTTGGTTTGCCTCTGCAGGTGATCCACCCATTCATGCAAATCTTGTTGGTTGTTACAAGAAACTAGTATCCTTTCAATCATGTTCCCTAGGTGAGAGATACCAGGAGACAGAGGAAACCACAGAAGAACAACTTAGTCAATGTGACATAAGTATAAAAGACACTCATTTCCTAAAACATTATATTCCTTAAGTATAACTAAAAAAAAAATTAATTTGTATTTTCAGTACAACAGGCCCCCACTTTTCCAAATTATAACAGACATTGCCTCTGTGTAGTTATTCTCAGCCAAGCACAGAGGTCCTACTTTCTTCCACAGATCTCGTAATTAAGCACAATCTTTAACGTCAAGAAAAAGATGTAGGAGACAGGATCAACTAGTAGCCTTACATTTCTCCACCTTCCCCAGGAAAGCCAGCATATATCCTAATGTCATTCTTGAGTCTGTACGCTACAATATAGGAAAAGTTATACAACAGAGTCCACTGACCTTCTCTTAGAAGGTGGCATAAAATTGGTCTGAATACAGTACTAAAGTTGAGGCAAAAGTTACTTGGAAATGCAATCTTAACCAAGAATTACTTTAAATTCTGCAATTAACTCCATTTAGCCCACCACACTCCTCTTGAGGTCAGCTCCATAGCATCATCTCAGAAAAACACGCACCATCAACAGTTTTTTCCCCTGTGCCTCATTGCATTGATATGATACTGTCAGTCATCAGAGGGTCAAAATTACTTTACTTAAATACAACCTGCCTGGAGGCAGAGCTGATCCAGGAAATAAATGAAGGTACAAAGCTCCACCATGTGGACCCTGCTCCCGCTGTCCTTTAAATTGCCTAAGGACATATGATACATGATGAAACAAATTACTTAACAGACAGAAATTACCCAAAAAAAGCATAACGGCAACCACCACTGGTATCAGAGATGCTAGAGGTCTCTCAGCAAAGAGCTGGACCATTTCTACAAGAAAGCTCTTGCTCAAAGATTTTCCATAGTCTCTGGAATTCCTGTTCTTCCACTGAGTAGCGTACTGCGAACTGCTTCATTATAAAGGACCTTATCCAAGGCTACTGCCTCCATCCATAGAGATAAAGAAATTCCTGGATGAATCCAATGCAAAGACAGCTCCTTAACTGCCTAAGATAAGCAGTAAAAAGCAGTCTCCAAGTGAGGCTCTGGGCAGTTGCCTTACAAAATTTGTATAATCACAGGATGGCTGAGGCTGTATGGGACTTCTGTAGGTCATCCACCCCCACTGCTCAAGCACAGACATCTGGAGCTGGTTGACTGGGATCGTCGCCAGAGAGCTTCAGAGTGACTCCAAGGATGGAGATCTCTCCAGGCACCCTATGCCAGTGCTTGGTCACCCTCACTGGGAAAAGTTTTTTCCTCTGTCCAAACAGAGCATCTGATGTTTGAAACAGTATGTCCTAGAACAAGTAGTAAATAAAAATATTAATGGGCAATACCTGATATTTCAAATGCATTTTTATGGTTTTCACTGTCTTCTAGCTTTGTAATAGTCATCCCGGTCATGGGCAGTTTTCCCTTAAAAAAGAGGGCAATGACACTGAAGTTAAATCCAAAACACACAAACACACTACCAAGTAAAGAAAATACTAACTTTAAGCTCTGAACAAAGACATTCACAGTAAATTGACAAACACACACAAACTGATGGGTTTAAAAACATTTAAAACTGAACACAAACATCTCAGTTTTTCACCGGTCCAACTTCTGCAAATGCTATGGGATCCATACAAGTGTAATAGTGGATCACTCCTCATAGCCTCAGGTTCTTGAAACTGAGACCTTTGGGGTCATCCACACTACATGATTAGAGGCAATGGTGACTTGAAGTCCATTTGTTTGCAAACTGTTTGATTAGCTCTCAAAATAAGGTCTGTAGAACAAGTAAATTTATAAAGGAAGATTCCACTAAAGAAATGCATCAATTATTCACTGAAGATTTATTTCTCTAATAATGCCACTACTAAATTCACTCACATAAAAATTTGGGGGCAAAAAAAGCAGTAAATGCCTTCAAATTTGTAACATCTCTTCAGAAGAACATATTAGTCTTGCAGAAGATATCTCATTTTAAACCCAGCCAACCAGGGGAAGAAAAAAAAAAAAAGTCAGTTTAGGATAACTTTTTGACCCTTTAAAAACAGAGAACAATAAATAAGATTGAATAGTTTCAGGATGAAAGGCTTTACCAAAAATGCAACTTTAATAAAAGTCCTTAAGACAGATCCTGTATTCTACTGCACAGAAACACTATTCAGCACATGCTGGCAAAAGAGCAAATACTATGCACTGTGGAATTTTGGCTTCAACACGAGAAAAGAATGAAAACTAACTTTATTCTTTCTTCTTTCCTAATGACTGCAGAATGGACAAAAGTTTCTCAGAAGCATGGAAATGAAAAATTACTTGTATTCAGTATGCATAGAGCATGCTCAAGCCCAAGATACCAAAGAGAAAGGGTTTTCTCGCAGCAGCTTCCTCACTGAAGGAAACATTGTGGCCACGTGCACTACAATGCAGCTAAAATTTGCTTTTTTCCCTGTTCTTCCCTGTTTGCTTATTCATGAATAACACAGCATACAACCACAACAAGAGAGATGTGCAAGAACTACTGACATAGGTGGGAAGGGAATATGGGGGTACACTAAGCAAAAGACTGGTGACAAAGAACACCTGAAGCACACAGCAAGACAAAGTACAAGCAGCAAAACACAGCAAAAATGGAACTGAACTTGTATATCATTTATAATCCACTTCCTTCAACAAACAATTGTGCAGTCCCCCCCCCTCAAGTATGGGCTGTGCTCCTTGTGACTTTAGTTTACCACTGCTAAAAGTTCTCCCCATTAGCTCATGTGGCAGATATCAGCACCATCAATCAGAAAATTAGAAGCCTGCTGGCAATTGTATTACTCAGAAATGCAGGGAGGGTGTAATGCAGGATGCTGCCTCCAGTGGCATAATTTCTGTGGGAACCATTGAGGGAACTGCATCACCTTCTGCCCATATCCATCCCAGTTCTGAAACACTGACCTCAGAAAAAAGCCCAAGAGGCCCACATTATGCAATCCAGATATGGCTCTGAGCCCCCATCTCAGATACAAACGGTGTTGAAATAATTTTATCTTTCTGTGAATATGTAGTCAGTAAATTCTGAGACATTCTCAGCGATGGAAAAATCACACAGGAAGTTATGAGAAAATTAGGAAATTTGCATTCAACAGGGGGTGGGATGGTGAACGCTAAGAAGGGGTTGTGTCCACTCTGAGTAGAAGCTGAAGAGAAATGCACAGAAAATTTCTTATTTACTTAAAATTCATGTGCACCTAGGGGAGAAGGAGGGAGGGAGGGAGGAGGAAGAAATATAAGAGGCAAAATAAAACTTGACAGCTTGTTTAATTTCATACTGCCTGTTAACACACTAAATTTCCAGTCAATTGCCTTTGTAATCAGTACAAAAGAATCTACCTTCATCAGAAATTCTGAATGTACCATTTGAAACCTGCCTTTCCTAGTACTTCCATCAACACTGGAATAATCAGAAGCAGCACAAAGCTAACAAACTTGACTGTCCACTTAAATCACCTAAGCCAACCCCATTTCAGACAAATCCAGCTACTACGGTGGCAGGTAAAGTGTGAATCCCAACACGAACACTGGAATTTAATTGCTCTCAGTAAAAGAAGACAATAGTCACATTTTGTGACCGAGTGTGTTTGATCACATAGGAACACTGAATGACTAAGTTTCAGCATTCCTTAAAGCAGGCAAATCACTGCTCAGGAGAAAGGAATGAACTGTTCAAGGGTCTGATTTACAGAAGCACTTCCAACAAGTGAAATCTCTGGCTCCTTTTCGGACTTTGTTGTAGTTTTCCCCTTACTTTTGGTGCTTTACTGTGATGCCTCAAATCCACATGGCAATACTGGAGAACATTTATAACGATTTCAGGAAGTCATGGACTGTGCATTTGCCTCCCAGGACTCCTGAAAACCACACACCCGAAATATAAGTGCTTCTGCAAAACATGCACAGGTACAGGGGAGTCAACCCAAATGGCACTCATCCTAGAGCAGAGTGGTTCCATCTCTGAGACAGGCCTGTGGGGCAGCAGCCGCAAGTGTTCAGCAAGGAAACTTAACAGAGAGCTCAAAGACTGTGTCTACCAGCAGTGAGCAGAGGATCTGTGAAGGGAAACACCTAGTGCTAAGGTCCTAAAGGCCACATTGCATGCATTTCAGGCACTGTTACACTGGGCTAGCCCTAGGCTGGGGTTAGGGACTGAATGTCAGCTCATGTACTTGATCTTCTCCAGTACTCAGTGTGGATCAAGCGCACTTTTAGAGCATGCCCACCAGTTCAACTTCATCCAGAGGGAATCTAGTCTGTGAGCCCTAGAGCAACTTCTACACTGCAACTCAACAATCATTAAACACAAAATAAAATATTAATTTTAAAAGTGTTCTGCTGATTCAAAGATGAAACACTAATGTAGGCGTCTAAACAAACTGATGGTAAAAGCCTAACTCACAGTACGGAAAGCTTAAGAGGGCTGTGTAACTTTGTGGAGACTCAAGCAGCAGTCAAAGAACACTAACAAACCTATGCAACAGTACAGTTTTCCTACATGGATTGAAAAAGCTACGAATACTTCCTCTCATTAGCCACTACAAAGAAGGTTAAAAAAAAACCACCTCCTTGCTGATAGTCACAGCTGGGGAAGAAAGAAAAAAAAAATCAAACCCTGGGCTCACAGGTCAGAATTTTACACAACAGATGACCAGACCTTACTGAAGAAATTACCTTTTAACTTTATAAAAAGCAGAAGTTTAATAATCTTTCCAAGTTTCCTATGAAATATCATTTGGAAAAAAAAGACACTTCCCAGCACATTTATACATATATGTACATTTATTACTTTACCTGATAGATAAACCCACTCATTCTTGGGCTGGCAGACAACATTAGCAAAATGTTAGGGAAGAGAAGAAGATACCTTTCATTCTTTTCCTTGTTAAAAGAAGAAAATGAAAAAGTAAATACAACATCACAAGTCCCTCCCTCCCCATTTTTCCATTTTGTATTATTAAAAACTATCAATGTTACAACTCCATTATTACTCCACAAATATCTGCTTGTTGCAAAATTAACTCTTCACAAAAATCAGAAAAAAAGAAGTAAAAGAAGAAACAAGACTACAGAATTACTTATTTTCTACTTCAAATGTCCTACTTACACATGCCTATACTTCTTCCTGGAGAGTACAAATATTTTAAAACAGAAATTTTACAGTCTAGGTGAAATACTGACCTTGTTTAATACAGTAACCAGTTAGGCCTATTTCAGCAAAAATAAAATTACACATTGGATATATTTCTGAATATAATTTAGATGGATGCTGTTACAGTATTATCAAAGACTGTGGTCTCTCAAATTGGAGAGATTAGATTTTTAAATATTGGATTATGTCCCAAAGCAGAAAAAGCAAAATAGTAAATACTATAGTCACAACAAAAGCACTCATTACTTGGTCCTGGTTTTAATTTGATATTTTTATGTACGAAATTATCCACTGTGGTTTTATTTTGGAGTATTTTTACAGAAGGAGCAGTAAGTGTACTCAATCTATTGCTACAGACAACAAAAGGGACAAGCATTAAAGTATCCTACTATGACAAAACAAATACATCCCCTGACAAAGCCACTGTCTTAATTTCAAGCATCTTTGCAAAATACAAATCCTTAGCAAGTCTTAACGTTCCCATTCTTCAGTAAACTTTTACAAATGTCTGCATCCTTTTCAAAAACACAAAACCAAACCCCACTGCTGTCACATAAATGCAGCTATTCTAAATCGAGTCAAAAATATGTAGTGCTATGCAGAAACTTCTAGAAGTCCACTACATTTGACCTTTTACCTCATGAGAGTGGGTGACTTGTTTTGTTTTGAAGACTTCAAAAAGAGACATAACTGCAGAAGATGCGCTACCAGCTCTATTGAATCTTATTTATTTACTTTAACACCTAAGAAAGTATTTGGGAGAAAAATATCAAGGGACTAACTTTTAAATATCCAGTTGCATAAACATTTTCTTTTTCTTCATATTTGTGGACACCTTTGTGCTAAGGGAGGAAGCTGACTGAATGAGGTTGCAATTCAAAAGCCCTCACCACATTCAAAGCTTCACTGATTTTTCAGGGGAAAAAGAAGCAATAAAAACATGTCAGTAACCTGTATAACATTTCCTCTCTGTTAACATTTGCTTTTAAGACTATTCTAACATAAGTGAAATTTTAGGACAAGCTTTTCTTTGTGTATTTTGTTTGTTTCTTTGGTCAAAAAAAAATCACCTCAGACTTTGGATGCTTTCAACTTTGTAATGTATCCTCTTATTCTATTTCAGAATCACAGAATAACAGATTATCTCAAGCTTGCTTTTCAAAATTTACTGCCCAAAACAGCAGAAGTGTGCCTCAGACGCCTTACAACATGAAACTTGAAAACATTTGCTATTTAAAACACACCGTAATAACTGTGATGTAAAACAATCCTGTAACATAACTACGCACATGAAAAAACATTTAATTACGCACTTTGAAAACAGTCCTGCAAAAATCATCTTACAATGTTTATAACTGCTGCATTCAGCCACTTTTCAGTGAATTTTACAGATGAGACCATCCATCTTCAAATGATTTTTTTATCAGGCTTTGTAAAAAAGGCCTTAAATCAACAGAGAAAGACTTTAGCTTAGATTAGCACCTCTGAAGCATTCTGTTTATTTATGTTTCATAATGATTATAAATAATTTTATTCAAAATACAAATACCAACAACAAAGATGAGAAGGACATTACCTCACTCCCAGCACACTGAATCATGACCTGGGACATGTAAATCACATTGCCAAGTGTTTTAATATCCTCTCCCTCCCAACAACGGATAGCTTCTGTCAGTATTTGTAGTTCAAGTTCTTTTCGTTTCCGTACTTCTTGACATTGTGCCTAACAAACAAAGGGAAAAATATCATGTCTATTAACTCCATCAATTTGGAGTGGATTAAGGATAGAAAAAACATTACAGTTGTATTTACTACTGCGCTTGTAGCACACCAAAGACAGCACCTTACTTGAAGCATTTTCGTTTAGATGACTATTACCAATATTTTTTATAAACTAGTTTTGCTAACTTTAATATTATTACTTTTCCTTTCAACACACTGACTTCAATTACCATTTCAAATTCAGTCATAGCTCTGTTCTCAAATTTCTCTTTTCTTTATATTTCAAATTTTGGTGCGTCCAAACATGCTCAGCAGCAAAAAGTAACACAGCTGACAGAAATACATGTCAATATAACAAAGCATCTTTCTTCGGTAAAAAGAGGTATCTCCAATCTGCTTGTATTCATTTGAAAAATCGGAAAATATACTCGTTTGTTTAAAGAAGCCCTTCTTCAGGACACTAGTTATACTAATAGTAGAAAGGGAGATGAAGCATGATGAGAGGGCTGACGAAGAGGTGTAGAATGCTTTGTGCAACTCCTACATCAGTAATCTATTTGCTCTAACTCCCCATCCTTAGCTCTGCCCACAAACAGTACCAACTTCAGCTTTCAAAAATTCACTATACAAACATTTCCAAAAAAGCTTTTTTTTTTAAGCAATAGAGACAAAATTAGAAAACATTCTACTTAAAATACATAATCTAGTCTTTTATGACTCTTACAGAAAGATTTTTGAAGGCAGTCATGGACTTTTGAATATCTGGACGATCCGGATGATAATCCTAAAAATCAATAGAGAAAACATATACAAAAAGTTTAGTCCTAGTAGAATTACTTATAAAAATGTTAGAGGCTTAACTAAACACAAATAAACAATTCTGCAAAATTGAATTTGTAGACTCATCTGCTCTCTCTTCATGGCCTTGTATCAAACACTGGTGGGTCTTGCCTCTAGTAAAATTGCAGAGTTACTTATCACATTCCTACTTATACTTAAAATAGAGCCATGGAACTTTCCAAGACCTAGTGGATAAGAGATTTTGAAATCCTAAGAGGAGAATAAAGAGTTTTATTTAGCATGTTAGCTTTGTCACAAACATGATTGCTTACAGACTAACTAGCATGTTCTGTTGTCACTGACTGACAAACCAAGTGGTGTGACAAGACCCATATACACCTTCTATTTCTCTCCTTTGTTCACACTACAAATACCTAATCTATAAAATGCAAAGCTGAAAAAGTAGCTCCTCAAACACCTTCCTGTATTGTAAAAATCACTTATGGACAGTGTTCAGTAGGTTTGAAAGTGAGGTGAGAAACAGCACTCCTTCTACAACATGAAGTGGCCTCAAGTAGTATGCAGGATGCACGTTCAATGTCAAGTCAACCAAAGACCCTGATAAGACTGTTCGAGGAGCGATGATTAGCTTCTCTGGACACTGCTACTTGAAATGGTTAGCTTTTACAGGAAGTTTCACTGCACTGAGTTTTAAATAAACCATTGCAGCCCATACTTTAGAAGGCTGACAGAAGAGCAAACAAAAGTAATTTTGGGTCCCATCATGTTTGACATGTACCTTTAAAATAATTGTTGTCAAATCATCATTAAGCTGGAACATAAATGCTGATAAGATATACCTCCATGTGCCTTTCAAGTTCTTTGAGTAACGTGGGGTATTTATCCAGACGCATAAAAGGTTTGCTGAGGCCCGTGGTCAGTACAAGGATCCCAGGGCTGTTGGCACCTTTCACCTCCATGAATTCTCCTAGCTCCTCACTGCGTACACAAGATATTTAAGCAAATTAAGATTAAATTATCAAGACAACTAAAATCGCATTGGATTCTTGACTTCAGTCTTTCATATACAATGCAATATGCCAATAAAACAAGGGACCAAATAAATCAGAAAGTAATTCAAGTACAACTTAAGGGCTGTGATCAGTTTGTGCCAAACATAAATTACAGGAACAAAGGCATTTTCAGCTTTGGGGTCCATCCAGGGAAAAATAAATGTAGGATCAAATCCACGATTCTAGATAACCGTTGCTCAAAGACAATTCCTAACTTCTATCCAAGCAATGATTAGGGAACAATACCATTTGCACTATATTTTATTGCTCAGCTCTTCTAGTAAAATGGCATTTGACCTTAGAGGTGGTTTACACAGGTAATATACAAGTCAATGGTCTCATATTTAATCAAAAATCAGCATTTTCTAGGTGTCAGGCACTAATGAGAAGACACAGAACATTGCAGAACTTTTTTTCCTTCCCACACTTACGTGTGTAATGACCTCATCCCACACATCCAAGATGATAGTGCAAAAAAACTAACCAACATCCATACAAATGGCAGAAGTAATTACTGTGCAACCTATTCTCAAACTGAGTTAGAGTTTCACTAAGGGTGTACTTAACACAACATACTTGTTTTGACAGCAAAGGTGCTCTAAGAAATACATTCCCTCCAAGTACCATGGATTGGTACTTTCCAGATGGTTTTTTATATCCGAATAATTTACAAGAACTGGCCCAGCCCCCCAACATTTTACATTAACTCAGTTAAACAAAGCAGCGCATCTGAGAATTTCAGCTCACTTTGCTATCAAGGTACTATCAACAAAATAGCTACATCTTATGCCTCATTATAAATCAGAGGTTTGAGAGGACTATGGTGGAGGAGGACTGGCTTTTCAAGAGTTTAAATTACCAGGAACAAAATGAGCCCTCTCCTTTGGGAAAGGAAGATACGGCAGCACCTGGGCTGATTGCCAGGCTTCATAAAATACAAGTTGCAGGAGAGCATAGGATTCTGAAGACAAAATCTAAATAAAAGAAATTCAGAGAGTTGCTTATTAAAAAGATAGCATCTTATATTCAAGGATTCTAAACATCTCTAGATGAGGTTACTCATGTTTTGAGCCCTTACAGAAAACTAACTACTTCTCAGAAAAACCATACAAGAAAAAATGCTATTTTCATGTGAAAATTGAGCAAATGCTACTCTAAGATATTCTGAAAGTCCTTACTTTCTACTGATCTATTGCATTAAGCTCTCATAAATCAGAATTACTACTTTATTTTTTCTTCCTCCCTAGGCATCATCTGATTTTTCCAATGAAACCTTACCCAGCTATCAGAGTTAGTACTTTCAGAATGTGTAAAAAAGTGTCAAACATCAAACAGCAATAAAGGACATGTACACTTGTACATTATAGCCACATTAACAAAAGGGAAGGTCTAGGATCTCCAAACTTATGGTATAGTGTTTCCATGCAGAAGTGAAAGCAAATCTTGACTTGCTCAATTTCCCTAGGGAAAAAACCACTGATAAGACACTGTTATAATACACACATTCAAGTATCAGTGAGTCATGCTATTTAGAAGTATATATAGACTAAGACAAAATAGACCTCTGTCTGTACTTCCCCCAAAATACACACACACACACTCCTTCGCATTTCAGAACAAGTGACACTGCTTATTAACGTCATTTGTCCAAATAAATGAAGTCAGCAGAACAAGAGCATGAACAAGGTGCTTAGGGACATGGTTTAGTGGTGGACTCAGCAGTGCTTCATTAACAATTGGATTTGATCTTAAAGGTCTTTTCCAACCTTAATGATTCTACAGTTCTATGAACTGTGACACTCCCACCCCAATACAAGTGCTTTAGCCACCAATCCACATGGATCATTCAACTCCCAGATGCCAAAGCTTCCCAAGGTTCACTGAAGAGAAGGGACTTACTTGTCTTCAGACTAGTTGAACAGTATTTACTTGCACTACCTTGCTTATGTATATCCAGCACTGCTTGTGAATTGTCAGGTTCAACATCACTTTATGCCACCCCTTTTTAGAGCTCACCACTCCCATTCTAATGGGATGGTGCATGCATTTGTGCAATTTCTGCTGTATTCAGCTGCAGAGTGAAGAAAGTGCGTGAGGGGACTTTGCAACACCTGCTGTGCATTTTAAAGATGCAAAGAGAAGGGCTGGGAACATGTAAGAAAGACCTTCCTACATCCCTCTCAAGCAAGATGTATCAGCAACTACAGGCCTCGTAAAATCACATCATGACATAATCCGGTTTTAGTCAAAGTTAAAATACATTGAAAAACCTACAATACCTTTCAGGAAGAATTATAATAATGCAACACAGTTAAACCTGAGTATTTTCTCAAACTTAAATTTAAAATTAAGTAAAGCTGGACAACTCTGAATACTTAGAGCCTGAAGACCTACTTTGCTGAATGCTTTCTTAGTCCCAGGCCTTGCTCAGCATAAAATCACACCAACTTCAGAACTTGACAACTGATTCCAGTGGCACCCCAAACTAGACTAAGGGTTTTGACAATTATGGCCTGGTTTTACAGGGCTACCAGCTACTTCTTGGTCAAGTATTTAGGGCAATTCAGTGAAACACCAAGCTGTGGTGTGGTAGCACGTCCTCTCCCCCTGACTCAGTTGGAAGGAAAGAAACTATTTCCAGTAAGTAATGAAGGTATGACACCCAATTTCCACAGGAAGTCTTACCAAAGTCCACCTGTGAAAGCACTTGTCAGAAGACTCCTGGTGGTTTTAAATTTAAGCTCACATTGTATATGACACTGATTACGTGCATGCCACTGCTTTTTCTGTTTTATCCACTAATTCCACCTGTAAACACCCCACCCATGTCAGCATCATAAAGTAAGGTGACATACAGTACTTGGTACTTCATCTTTTTGAAGTGAAAGACATTTATTAAGAGAACCAAGAGAAAGTAGCTGTTTAAACTCATTGTATTTTATTAGCTTCGGTCAGGCACACACTACCTGCTGCCTAATTTTACCAACTCTACCCTTTTACATTAGCTACTATTCTTCCACATTTCAGGCAGCACAATTCATGCAAGTATTGTGCAGCTTCTCTTTACACTTCCACACAGCAGTATGTTCTACAGGACGTGCCAGTCTCAAATACCACAGGCCACTCAATTCAGCACAGTTCTGATCAGTGCTAATTTTTGCCCTTAGATTGTAGAGGTGAAAAGTCTGTTCCTAATTACTTTGGCCATCTCCACACTGTCAGATGCATACAAACACATTATATAAATGGCATTTGCTGAGCTACCCACTAACACAATGCTTGCACTTTTTTTTTTTCATTTATTGCTTCTACAGTAGGAGGAACATTGGTTACCATTTCACCCACATTCACATTTCTAATTTTCATTATTGTTCCATTTCTTCTCTACTTCAGCATTATGAAATAGAAATGTGAGAAAACAGAAAAAAACCCTCTGTAGCTTCTACTCTGCAATCCCTTTAACTAAACACACTCTTTGGTTATGCCATTCACTGCTCAAATGACACTTGGTTGTTTATCATCACCTTTTTATTTAATCACAGTATAGGAACCTAAGGAGCAAGTTTAAACCATAGCTCACTTGAAATGTACACAAAGTCCTGAAAAACAGGCTTAGCAATGGCATCATCAAGAACTCTTTTTTACACCAAGCAGTGTTAATAGGTGTAATTAAAACTGAATGACGTAGTTTTCCTCCCAACGTTCCCAGGAGGACAATGTTTTCTTTCATACAATTCCGCTCTCCTCTCTGACAAGTTTTGACATGCCAGCTTGTTCAAGCTCTAGTCTGAACACACGTTCACACTCTGCTAATACAACAGTACCCAAAATTTTGTCTGAGCAGTTCCATCATGTAGACCCTGTTATCATTTTCCTCATGCAAAACCAACCTGTCACCTCTGCAGCTTCACTGACATAAAATATGCATCAAAATATGCTACTTTAGTTCAAAAGCTTAGAGCGAGTGTCTTTCTTTTAGTCACAAAGGACAAATACAGTACAGGCCATAATGGAAGAGTTTACTTTCAATAACACATGAGTGTGTTAAAATACCGTTCAAACATGAAAACAGTTCACAACTGGCTTTTAATTAATTGCAGCTTAAAAAAAAAGTCAGTGTCAATTGCTTTGCCAAAGACAATGGCTCTTTCATGTCACAGTTTCAACTGATGACTGCAAGTACCACAGCCTGCTAGGCATTGTATGCTAAATGAAACTCCAGTCTACGGCAACGCAGTACATTAAGAAAAAAAAAAAAAGAATCATTAAGCTGAACAGGAAAACCTTCAGAATGGAGAAATCATTAACTCAGTCAACTGCCTAAGCAAGTTGCTTTTCAGAAAGAGGCAGATGAGACTAATTCATAACTTATGTCATTTTACACAATAAAATGTAAAGAAGCATACTAAAGTGCTGTGCTTCATTTATTCTGAAATCTCAAGCAGAAAAGTTCTCCCCGCTCCATATCAGAGTTAGTTCACACTTGAGATATTTTAAAGGTCACCATGAAAAGTGTCTTTAAGCCCTATTAATATATTCAAATCTTTCTTAGTACAGCTGCCTCAAAAACTGCAGATCAGACTGGGTGGGGGAAGAAAGGTTCAGATGCGTCTACAAGTAACAGAAGGCAGAAAAATAAGAAAAAAGGCCACTTAAACTTGAGGAAAACCGATGCAGAAAAATCATTTAAAATCACAACTTACACTTCTGAAGTAGGTCTCTGTTTGTAATAGATGGAGCACGAGCTATCACTGCTGAGGGGTCTAAGGACTGAACATAGGCACCGCATTTTGAGAGCGTTGTGACACAGCTTGGCTCAGCAAACCCCCTACTGCAGCTTTTAATTTCCTAGGGCTAAACTTCCCAGTCAAGCTCCTCTCCCGGGGACTGTTGCTTGGCGTATGACATCAGCCTGCACACTTGCAGGCTCAGGGATCCTCCAAAGTGGGGGAGGCACAAAGAGCTTTCTGACTCAAGCTGATCTGTATTCCATGCTCCAGTTACTCAGAGTAATTGTGATGCTGCAGCTCCACAAATTTCATCCAGACTGGTAGGTCTGTGATGCAAGTGCAAGATATGCTTGGGACATGTCATCTA
The DNA here is from genome assembly GCA_013396735.1 of Grallaria varia. Classification (NCBI taxonomy): domain Eukaryota; kingdom Metazoa; phylum Chordata; class Aves; order Passeriformes; family Formicariidae; genus Grallaria; species Grallaria varia. The sequence goes on from VWZG01003988.1 coordinate 307,736, forward strand.
AGAACAGAAGAATCTAGCAAAATTAATGTGTGAACAAGCAAAGATTTGTAAATAGCCTCCCTGCTGCTGAGAACTGGCTTGATACTTGTCACTTAGCAAAATAAGAGGCAGGTGTGTGTAGTCATTTTTGACTGCCTTTTCATCAACTTAAATTTCTTTTAGGAACATTTTTCTTTTGTTTGTTTTAAAATAAACACAGTGCTGTTTAAACAAATTAAAAAAAACCCCTTAACACCCCACTCCACCCCTCCAAAAATCACATACCTAATGCTGGTTACATTGGGACTGTAACTGTCCATATTTCTTCAGAAGAGTTTTACTCCACTGATCAGGGGGCTGTTACCCATTTTTTAATTAATTTTTTTTAATAATGGTATCCACACTTCATTAAGTTCTATACTTAAATATCTTTCCTCTTGTCATTTTTTGATACAGTCCACACCAAGTCCCCATCCTAGCTTCCACCCCCTCTTTTTCTTTACTGGACTTACTCCTTGCACTGCACTTCATGGCTCATGATCTTCCCCAGGTAGGTAACACTTCATATTCCTGACACTCCTTACTCTGCTGTAATTACCAGTTCTGTACTTTGTATCCAGCTGGGTTTCTTATCTGAAGGAAATTCATTCTTTTATGCCTTCAGTTGGTCATTCTGTTCCTTCCCTTACTGGAAGGCAAGCATATATCTATGATCAGAAGCACCCACAGGAACCAGCACTGCTTTGACTAAACACTACACCCTCAAGACGGTACTGCTCTCGCCAGCCAGCAAAATTCTCTCCTAAAAGAGTATCTACCCTTGCACTTGAACTGGGATCTTCAAGCAAAATTGAGATACGAGAAACACATCCGACACAATGGAGAAAAAAACGTATGTCTGTCACAGAATGGTACAGCGGCACTCGAGCCACTGTAAGAGGGGAACAGCGGTGGGCACATGCAAAACACTGCGCTCAGCCAGAGCCAGCACTCAGGGGTAACCGGCAAACTCCACCTCTTCAGCTCTAGCCAGTGGCTTAACACACAATTACAAGATACAATGACAGATCTGGGGAAAACAGGGCTTACTCCTTCAAAACCCTTGATTCACTACACAGAAAGAATTTAAATTCTGTGAAAAAGTATGCACTAGATTTGAAACAATTTCTGAGACAAAAAGCACCTGCCAGATTTCAAGACAGTATAAAATTGGAGAAATTATGTTGTGTACCAACTCTAACACCTGGATAAAACTTACAAAGCCACAACTAGAACCAAGAGAATCTGTTTCCAAACTTAATAGGAAGACTTTGTTGTTGTTGTGATTATCAGAGGAAAACACAACCTCAGAAACACGTAACTCTGGTACCTGAACTCCTTATGGGCTGCATTAGGTTTTACTCCCATTTCTTCATGTTCACATACACTCAGGTCCCTAATGATATTCATTTTAATAGTCTATTAATAATTTAACTTGATGAAATTAAAGATGTCTGTGGCTTTGAATATCTGAACATGAAAAACCTCTTATTCTTCAAATAACCTAATCAATCCCCTTCACGTCTTACCTGTGTATTTACATAAACATGCACATGTGAACATACATGCACACACATTCCCTTATTCTGTATTCACTGAAAAAAAGCCCCCATGTTGCTGCTGCATATGATCAAGAAGCAAATGACAAAGAAGAGAAAGACAGAACAGACTGGCATTCATATTGATGACATTTAAAAAAAAAAAAAAAAAAGGTATAACTAAANATACATATGCTACACATAGACGCTTTACCAGGTGTCAACATTGTAACAGGTATTACAACACTGCTCAAATAGCACACTTGATACCTCAGCAAATGACAAAAACCTCATATGTTTAATACTGCACCAAACCAGACAACTGCTTAATATAACAGTGATCCCATTTTCTTCTAGATTTTCTTCTAGCTGGTTTTAGTGACAGTAAAAAAAATAAAAATAGTATATTTTATAGAATAAAAAAGCCCAAAACCAAAATAGAGGAAAAGTTTCTGAAGTTTCACCCAGAGCCACT
>VWZG01003988.1:309790-374918 GCA_013396735.1 Grallaria varia
TGTTGGCATGGTTCCCAGCAAAAACAAGTAAGCCAAATAAACTGCAGAAAATACTAATTTTGTGATGTAAGAATTTGACTTAAAATTATTTGCTAGGTTTTTGGTAAGAAGACTTTCAGAGGCACATTTAATGCATATGCAATCATTTTATGAAGTGCACAAAGCTCACGGCAAGAAATAATCTCCTGCAGACAGTAAGAATTTATGTTCCAATTCTAACTGTTCTGAATTGCTGTATTTTCCTCTCTCTAAAATACCACTGCATAGCACAGCTGTTACAAACATGATACTCAAATGCAAGTATTCCACAAACACCTATTTCTCTGCCTTATTTTTTGCTGGTATCAAAACACAGAGAATGGTTTTGGACCCTAAAACTGTACTGCAAAAACAGCCAAAAAAATATCTTTTCTTAAAAGCCTTAAACCTTGGTCATTTATCCAGTATTAACTGCAGTGTAGTTTTTTCATCATTATTACAATCATGACTATCCTCTAACCTCATGGTAATTTTTACATTAGAGTTTATAATAGATGCTTTTACACACTAAAATCTCAGCTAAATCGACAAGGAGACAGTTCTGACTATTTTCCAATCAGTTTGTTATTTCTCCCTTTCTCCATACTTCTAAAACAATGTAATTAAAACTTTTCTGGCATTCTGAGAGGAAAAGGTTCAGAACGGCTTTAAGGCAGCTTCTGATTTCTTCATTGCAGCTGTCTCAAGCGGAATATTTAGTCAAGCCACTTGCTACCTACAGCAGTGTTGAACAACAAAAGTTAAGGTATTAGAATAACAAAATAAGGGTAATTAAGAAGAACAGGATTTAATTCTGTTGATTCATACCTGGCAATACAATAGCATTAAACAGAAAACTGTCTATCACAACTTCTCTCCCCTTAAGCTATCTCATATGAACAACACAATTGCTCTGAACATACTTCCACATCCAAATTATTTAACTCCTCTATGATACTTATATTGTCTCCACCAGGATTTGGTACCAAGCTGACTTTATAGACCCGAACCTGAATTTTTCTTAGGACAATCTATGCACAAAGAAAATTAAGGAGAAGAAATGCTTCTCTTCTCCATTTGCAGAACAAACAGGCGTCCTCCCTCCCACTTCTATCACCATTTGTCAGAGTTGAGAAAGTTAGGATAATCCTTTACAAGTATCTCCAAATCTAAAGAAATGTAGATGATCACTTTGTTGTCACAAGCCATTTTCCATTTGTAGGTTAAATCCCAGACCTCTGCATGGAAAGAGCATAAAGGCACAAATAAACAAAAAAATCTAAACCCAAGAGTATTAAAAACCCCATAGGCCCAGATCATCTACACATTTTAACCATTTATCAAAAATGGTACTAGAAGAGGGCAATTTGAAAGAAAGCAAATAAGGGATTTCATCAAGGGGTTTTAAACATTTTTTGTCCTATTGAATTTTAATAACAAAAACTTACCTTTTTTCTGCCTATACTGTAATGTGAATTTGCTGCTTTATTTTTTTAAACTGAGGTTGGAACATAGTGGCATATATTAGTAACAAGTGATACTTAGGTTTTCTATCTAAAATTAGGGGTTTTATCTTCATAATATTATGAGTAAAGCTCACAAATATGTCACATAATGGTAATGTTAAAATTAAGTTTGAGTTCCTGAAAGCAGCTAACTCTGTAGTAAAAAAAATCAATTGCACTCCTCTTCATTTATTAAGTGTTAAGAATACTCAAAATATCTTTGCTTTGGTCCATCACAACAAGACAAAAAGGGACAGGGGGGTGTGAATCAAAAAAGAATATACATCCTCCTAGAATTTGTCCCATGTCTAACCTTCAAGAGGAAGTTACAGTCCTGTCCTGCACCACAAGCAAATAGCCCCAAAGTATCAGCTGCTTCAGCACATGAGTCATCAGAATACAAATACATAGCAAAAGGTTTTGAAAGCAGATTTCTTTAACCAAATTCTGGCCCCAAAACTCTTGCCTCAAAGTGATGCACAGCATCTTCTATGCAAATTCTAGGCCTGTTCAAAAACTGAGCAACCTATTATCATGTTAACTCAGCATCCTACTTTTTACACAGAGAAAACAGTAACTTTTTTAACTTGAAAAGCTCACACTTTCATATCACTCAAAACCAAAGCTAAGGACAGACCATTATGAAGTGCATACAGACACACAAGGCTTTTACAGGGCTAAGCTACAGTGTAACAGCTGTCTAGAAAACCTATTAGTAGTCATGTCAATCATGCGATTTCACAAACTTGTTTTGATCTCAACATTTTTTAAAACGAAGAAGATAACCAGTAAAATTTGGTTTACATATTCAGAGTCCAGCAGGTGTTCTCTCAAAGGAAAAAATTCTTTCAAATAGCTGATAACACACTACCAAAAATGACAAGCTGGTCCTGACCACATGAAACAGCTTAGTGTTGTGGGTTTTTTTTTTTAAGTATACTTTTATCTTAAACAATCTCTACCATACCAAAAAGAGACATCACAGCTTTACAATGCAAGTGTATGTTACACACCTTTTTGTATCAGACTTAAAATACCACAAAATAAACATACCTGTGTTCTGTGAGAACATTTACTGCTGAGGGATGGTTGGCACAGTATGTAAGGTATAAGCTTTTCATTTGTGGCATCAGATTTAAGAAACATCCTCCAACCCTCTGCTGAGCTTCAGGCAACCTAAAAACAGAGTAATAAATATGAAAACGCTAATACCAACCAGACACAGAAATAAATTAAAGCCTAGAAAAGTAGCGTATATTGTGTGCTAGTTTTGGCTGGGGTACAGTTAATTTTCTACACAGTGGCTGGTATGGTGCTGTGTTTTGGATTTGTGCTGAACACAGGGTTGCTAATATAGAGATGTTCCTATTATTGCTGAGTGGTGCTTGCACAGAGCCAAGGCTTTTACTGATTTTCAAACTGGCATACCAGTGAGAGGGCAAGGGAGGAAAGACAACCAGTACAGCTGACCTCAACTGACCAAAGGGATATTCCATATCATAGGACATCATGCTCAGTATACAACACTGGGGGAAGAAGAAAGAAGGGGGACACTTGGGCTGATGGCGTTTGTCTTCCCAAGCAACCACTGTGCGTGACGGGGTCCTGCTCTCCTGGAGATGGCTGAACACCCACCCACCTGCCCATGGAAGTGGCAACTGAATCCCTTGCTTTGTTTGTTTTGCTTGCTTTGCTTGTGTGAGTGGCTTTTCCTTTTCCTATTAAACTGTCTTTATCTCAACCCATGAGTTTTCTAGCTTTTACTCCATTCCCACTGTGGGGGAGTGAGTGAGTGGGTGTGTGAGACTTTGCTACTGGCTGGCATAGAACCAGGACATGCAGCCTGTTTGGTTTTGTGATTTTTGTTTTGTTGTTATTTTTGTTTAGGTTTTTTCATGAAAACAAAAATATTTCCATGGTCACTGACAAGCATTCAACACTTTTCTCCTCTTGCTTATGCTACCACAGTATAGGCAAAATATAATACATACCTGTAAGACTATCTTTCTGCAAAGTATTTGCAAAAATTAATGGTAATTAGCACCTTCTTTAAGGAGCTCAATTTTCAGTCAATATATCCATCTGTTAGAACAGTTTATGATCCACTTGTGTACTCCATGACAAATCTTAAAAGCAGTATTTCAGCAATTAAGACAAAAACTGGATGGAGCAGCAACAGGATTCTCTCCCTCGTCCTTACACCAGCAGAGATGACAGGCTTTAAATATTCATTAAAAGATCCAAGTACCCTAGTAAGCTCTGATAACACAAACAGAAGCCAGATACAGTGCAGTAACAGGCTGTTTTTACACAGCTGTCACTCATCTTCCTTTTTAAGGACAAGAAAGCACTTCTATGTTGGCTTGTAACCAGGGCAAGAGTGCTGCTTTACCACCATCAATACAGAAACACTTTCTATAATTCTACATCTTTCATGTTCAAAATTGAAACACCACATTTGCTAAGCAGTGAAGGAAAAATTTCACAATTCTGTTCAGAAAAGCTTATTTTGTCTAGCATAAAATGGTGCTTAAACAACAGTAGCCTCGGTGACTTCAAGAAGAGATGACTCAGCAAGAGAAACATACTAAGAAGAAAAGCTTATTTACACTCTTGGTAAACCTAATCAGTTTTGATCAGGTTTGCCAGAGAAATATACTCATTTCATATAAATAAGGGACAACAGGGTATTATCAAAAGTTTTTAGCAGAAACTGTTACTGTGAATTGAAGTGAGAAAATATCTGGAGTATAAATAGCTGAAATTGGCTGTGTGACACCAGCTTAGAACTGGTATAATCAGCAGAAAGCACAAGTCTGACTTCTGATTTTTTCATCAGTATAAGTGGAGGCTGGGGGGATGTGAAGAAAAGTGCAGCTCTTCCTGTCTTATTATCTCCTTAAACTGTATAGGTCAGATGCAAAAAAAAAAGTGCACTCACATACTTTTTTAAAATCTAAAATAATTTTCAAGTTATACACCACCTGATGGAAAAAAAAAGCGTATACTCTAACCAGCATCCTTACTGTTCTCAGAGCCACTCAAAAATATCTATAATGGGCTGCTTCCTATGCGACAGAGAATAAACTGGACAAACAAAAGGGCAATATAGTAAGGGTGTTAGAAGGGATCAAACTCTTCTTTTCTACAGAGCAACTCCAGCTTGAAGGAATAAGTCTCTTCAGCAGTAGAATGTATGCCCAATAGCCAGTTGTAAAACACACGCAGAAGATGGGACACTGAGATTCCAGCAGTCCTAGACTACAAACTTGTTCTTGACACCTTGTCTAACCCCCCTTGTGCAAGATGAAATGTTTCAATTTCTCCACGCACTTGCTCTCCTGGCATAAACACTGCATCTCCTAACTAAGTATGCAAGCTCTTTACTTCTTTGCAAGATGAGACAGTGGATTGTGTTGTTGTTGTTGTTATCTATTTTACCGCTCTTAAATCCAGTGCTTCACTCTGCTCTAAAGCTAAATGAGTGAGTTCTCAGTAAGTACTCAATAGACATATTGTTAGTACAGTCCCACAGCCTTCATGCTAAGATTAGTTCCAACAATTCTCTCTGGAAGAATATTGTTTTTCTTAAAAAAAAATTATTTTTTAGAAGTCAAGATTTTCTGTAGTTGTCCTGAAAACGTACATAAAAGTTCCAAAACATCAATATTTAGCACATTTCCTCTGGAAAAAAGTGAGAGATGCTCTAGTGAACTTCAGTAGAAAAGAAATCATTCAGCTTCCCAGGACAACCACTGCTCCAGGCAGGGATGCTCCCATCCCACTCAAACACAGACATCCTGTCCCACTCCTTAGGTTTGCTCATAGTAATTGAAATTCAGAGTTCATCCCAGGAAATACTCCTCCAAATTTCAACACACTAAGTCTGTCTCTTACTATGCTGTTCAGTCCCTCTGCACAATGCGGGAAGATCTAGTCCAAAGGAAGTCAATTGACTGTCGAGATGTTCAAAATATGAGGCTGGGGAAACACACATCCTGATTTGAAAGCAATGTTCATGACAGACACCTAGAAAATGACAGCTGAATCCCTCAGCACACACATCACACATTCTGACCACACTATCGGCATTCCTTGTATTAAAGGATAGTGCTCATACTTCACTGTCTGCATTTCTATTTCTCTTGCCAAAAAAAAAAAAAAGTTTTGATCCTGAAGTCAGTGGTGCTGAGAGCTGCTTTTGTAGGTGTTTTGGGGAAAATGAGGGGCATTCCCCAGCACACTGAGGGAATACTGTTCTTACAGTCTGCCAAGCAGCACTTCCTGCCCAGCATCTGGTCCCCTTTAATAAATCTAAGCATGAGCTAATAATACATTCTTTTGAGTAACAGATGCAGCCAAAGTCTCAAAATCTGAAGACATACTCAAGGCATATAACTCAGTATTAAATAGCAGGAGGTTCCAATAAGCAGTTGCTAAAAATGGTTAAATTCCCATTTCATACTGCAGTGATGGGGGTGAAGGGTGAATTATTGCTGTCTGCACCAAGCAGACATTTGTGCCTTCTCAGTCTGCTGCTCTTTTAGCAGAATCAAAGACTGACATTATTTTCTTTCATGTGTTGCACATGCACTGCCACTTTATACTGCACATTCTTTGTTGAATTAAGATAATTAACAGACTTTATAAGTGGGTGGCAACTTACCCCCTTTGACTTTTCTAATCCATGCACTAGTTGCAAGTGTTCTACTATTTTTAATAGATATGTCCTTTCACTGCTCAAAACCCAACAATTTAATGGCTATCACCACATCATATAAACCTTTAAGCAATTAATGTGTTCAATAAAGAGCACAGTTTTTACAATTCATTCTGAAGTCATCTTCCCAATACTCTTCTCATATTTAGTACTTAAATTAAAAAGGAATCACATATAAAATATTTATACATATATATAAATTAAAACAACTTCAGCTATAAAAAGCCAAAAGCATGTTTTAATTCTATTTACAGATGCAAGAGAACCATAACAAAGCCTCTGCTTTTGTACACATGCTGGAGGAATCACCATATGACTACATCTAAGCTACCTAACATTATCTGCTTGTTGCAGTTATATCCAACAGCTACCAGTTCTGTTTCTCAAGACTTAGAACGGGCTCCCACTGCCTGGTAATTTGAGGAAAGAAATAAAAAGTGTGACTGAATGACAAGGTTAGTTTTAAGGCTGATTCAAACAAGCAATTAGAAGTAGACTAAAGTTAGACTGGCAGCTGACAGAAAAAAAGGTGACAATACAGACTATCTAATCTTCACCTCCTCTCACAAAGATAAGCAGCAAAATTTCCTGCCCCTCTTTCAGCCTCTTGAAGGAGCTGGAGCATCAATGGTAAGTTTCCCTTGTTTGCAGGTCAGTACAGAGAATGCCTTGAAGTTAAAAGCTGATAACGGAAAAAACACAGAAGTGAAGGGCTGCGAAAGTTATTACAGGATAATTGTGATTAGTGACCCCAAGGGGCGCAAAGAAACGTAAGATTGGATGTTACCTCCTGAGGCTTCCCAGGTAACAAAGTTACTGAAATAAGGGGCACTTCTCAACTTCGAGCTACTGTTTGCACAAATTGAGGCACTATTCAACTCATTCATAACCCTTCATTCTAATTTTCAATGCTCTCTTCAAAACCCTTCAGTCTAATTCTCAATGCTCTCTTCAAAACCACACTTTCACTAATTGTCTGTTTGCCTTATCTCTCAAACATCAGTTATTATGCATGTTTGTTTCAGGGTATCTCCAGACACCGTGTTCAAATTCACTTAATATTGATATTCTTGTTTCTGTTGACACAATAACCAAAAGTAAAGAATGATACTGGAATAAATCCTTAACAGACTTGATTTGTATCTGTACTCCAAAAACTAAACCTGAAACACTAATTAGTTTTGGATTACATTTAAATAGTCTCCCTCTCACACTCTGGGCTCACCTTTTCTTTTTTTTTTTTTTTAATGCCACTCTACTTCAGGAACAGAAGTATCTGCTTGCACTTAAACACAGAAACAGTGTGACTGCAGGACCAGGGACATGAGGGAGAGAGGGAAAATTCCCCTACTGTTGCTACAGAGCAAGGAGATAAGTCTGTGACACTACCTAAAAGACTTCAATTTGCTAGAGAGATTATACCTACGTAGTTCATGCAGGTTGGTGTGTCATGTTCCCCTCCTTACTGAGAAGTACAGCCACAGACTGACAGCTTCTGTTCACAGGGGAATGGAAGAATATTTTTTGGAGCAGGGAATTAAATCAGGTTCAATCCCCAGCTAGGAAAATTCCAATAGAGCAGTACTTCCAATAGCAATCATTTAGATCAGGCCAGAGACTACAAAGCTAGAAATAACCCCAAACTGGACAAGTCTACAGAATACAAACCTTCAGCAATGAACCAGAAGAGTTTTATGACTGCGGGCAGGGTGGGAGGATGGCACACAACTAAACCCAAACCACATTCAAACTACTTCCCTTGAAACACACTAAGTACACATTACAGCAAAATATGTTCCCAAAAAAGCCCACAACCCAATGCTTAACAACATGAGGATTAAATAAGCCAAAGTGGTGCAGGTAAAAAGAAGGAAAGCACACGAAATTTTTTGCCCTCGAAGTGCATGCCAGAATATGCTAAAAAGAAAATTCAAATGAAAAACTGCTTCAAGGTGGGTGTGGAATTCAAAAAACACTCAAGTCTCATGCCCAAGAACACAAATTTGTCGAGCAAGTTAAGTTGGCAGCACAACAACTGGCAGGACATTGGCATTCTGACATGTCAAGTTAGAAAAAACACCACACCGGATGTTGCAATATCAAGTGCCTCAATGATGGGACTGTAAGTTCTCCACCAAAAATAAAATAAAATGATAAATCTATTTTCAGTCCGGGAGCTAGTCTGATTTTACAGAACAGGTTCACCAGCCAAAAACACATAGCAAAATTACAAAGAGAGAGACAGCAGAGCAAGCATTCTTCTACTTGATGGGTCATGATGGATTAGATTCCAAACAGGGGGATGCTGAAGTCAAGGTGCTATGATGAGAATTAAACTGAAAACACAGCTTGGCATGACCAGCATATTTATGAAATGACAATAACACAAAATATTTACAGTAACCCTTCAGTAACTCTAGGGTATCACTTCCTCTGCCCACCATACCAGCATTCAGTATGCTCCTAATTTACTACACAGCACCATTTCATTTAGCAAAAAGAAGAAATAAAGGACATCATGAAAAGGTGCTCTAATAGAGTTTAAATCAAGCAAAGAATTTTAAATAATGATTTCCGAGCTTGCAGTTACATTATGATACCACATTTTCCAATATTTCAGGTTGAAATGAAGCTTGCATTAATAAGCTCTCCGACTTGTTTTTAAGACCACCTTAACAAAAGTTTAAAAAGACAACACTGTTCCATGAAAGGTACTTTATTTCCCTAATTTCTGATTCAAAGAAACAAAACCACAGTAACAAAAGAACAAGACAACAAAGCACAGGAACAATGAAAGAAAGGAAATATTTGAGTTCATTGACAAATGGTCACTTTCAGGAATTTAGACACTTAACTGAGCAAGTCTGACTTGCTGGAATGAATACTCTTCTTTCTCACACACAGCATGAAGAAGACCATTTCAAGTATGTTTCTATTACACTGCTGAATCTGACCTACACTATCCTCCCTTCCCTTTTCTCTGGTCTAAGCTATCTAGAGGCAAGAGAGAGGGACAGAAGCCAGGTGGAAGGAGGGAAGTCAGCAACAGCCAGGCACACATTACTGCCTAGTGGAGATGCAGCATATACTTTGTCCTGACAAAGTTGCTTCTTCACATAGAGCAGCTCAGAAGAGAGAGAGGTTGAAACAAGACACACTGAACTAATCTGAAGATCACTGTTGCCAAAAGAGGTATTTTCTCCTCCATTCAAGACATTAATTCATTCTCAAAGCATACTGAAACTTGTCTAAACATTCAAATTCAGCAATTCAATTACTAACTTGGCAGAAATTCTCATAGAATCTCCTTCATCCAAGTGACTTACCTCCTCCTTCACTGTTCCACCATTCATGTTCTCTCTCAAACAAAGTACTTAAAATCCATGCCCCCAAACAAAACCCACCACTTCCCTACTGGTACACAATTGCATCATGGAACTTGTACATTGCTTTTAAACTACATCAAAATTTCTACCTCCGCAATTGTATCCTAGGGCCAATATCTATCCGTACAAGCAATCAATACATTCCCCAAACATCTACTATTGTACTGCTGTGGTAACAATTCTTAAAATGAGAGGAACAAAAAACTATGCCCAACAACATACGCAGTAAGTAATAAAAAAAAATATTTGCATGTTAGAATTTTACTGTATCTGGTATGCATAGTACTTACTTGGTGCATTCTTCTAAAGACTGTACAAGCATTTGCTGGAAAGAACTTATTTCTTCCAGGTTTCCCATTAAGTATGAAGTATTTGTCAAGCTTAATCTGGAGCCAAAGTAAATAAAACGTGTTTAGGTTTGCAGTTATTGACTAATTGTGCATTAATACAATCTATAGGGTTAAAAGAAAACACTTACTGATTCTTAGATCAAGGACCAGACTGTTTCAGTCAGCAAACAAACTAAATAAAAGCAAGACCTGCCTCAAGAATCTCACAGTCCACAGGGGGAAATGCACACTGACATTGAAATTTTGACCATGTTAACCCTCCCCAACACATGAGAGATCTCAAGCTCAATTTAAAACACAGAACAAACTCACATACTTTTCACTGGCTTGTAATGGTCGCAGGTAGTTTGAAAGCATTGTTTGTAGCTCCTTAGCATATTCATTTTCTGTTTCTAATATATTTTGTAGCACCTACAATAAATGACAATTGCTAATTGATACTTTTAAGACCAGTTTTAAAGCATACTAAAATTCATTTAGTGCAAGAAAAACTTAAGTGTTTACATTAAAAATGCCAATTATATCAACAAGAAAGCATCGAATACTATACATCTATGAAATTCACAGGGAAAAAAGAAAACACTACACAGATGAACCATTCTTCAGCCATATGTAAAAACAGTGACAAACTAACAGGCATTTCACTACTTAAAAATTTTATTGCAAAATTTGAGTGTTATACAGTGTTCTTCCAAAGGCAGTGTAATTATTCCTCCTATATTCTTCAGAACAGTCACAGATCATCAGAGGCTGGTAAAGCACAAAAGAAGTTTTAAGAGAACTGAGCAAATAATGTTTTCTCAGTCTCAATTACAACTCATTACAGCTAATCTTGCTAGCAAAGTGTTTGTTTATTCAGATGTGCTGTTCTACATAGAACATCTGAATATTAGCAGATTTACAAATAACAAGTAATTGCCAACTTTATTTAGCAGCATGATTAGCATTATTACATTATTTTAAAATGGGGCTGCCTAACCTTCCACTGGGAATACACTACCATGAGAAAACTACAACAGATTCTGATGCAAAGCCAAGCATTTATAAAATACAGCACGCACTTGGTTTTTGGTGGAATATAAACCAACAGCTGGAATACTCCCAAATATGTACAGGAAAACATTTTACTGGGCCATCTCCTGGGAGCCTGCCTTAGGATATTTTCCAATATATTCACATCGGGTTCTACTATGCTTGTAGATGGCAAATTATTTTTTGCCTCCAAAAAGTTAATGGTTTAGCAAGAGAATCAACAGAGCTAAATGTAGTACAGTGAACAGAGTTGAACTTTGAAAACTTACTGTTACTCACTGGTCATAAGCCACACCACAAACCGTCTCATTTTGCTACATGCCGAATTTGTCAAGCCTACAGTAGTATCTCATTTCAACATTTATAGGAATGGCTGTAATTGAGTGCATTATTCACTGGTGTAGTCAATACTCTCTCTTAGGAAATAAAAAAAGCCATTCATTCCTAACTGCAAACCTGATGAAATAACTTTAAATAGTTCAGTATGTCAGTGAAGAATTCACTGTTCCTTTCATTGGTGTCATTGATTCTGCTTATTCCTTGAATGCTTCCATTCATTTGGAGGGAGAGAGAGACCATTTTTGAGTTTGTTCTTTTGTTGCAAAACTGAATCCTGAACTGAAGATGAAAATGTCTCCATTCTCTGCTAAACACTGTGGCAGAAGAATGTCAGAGGGAAGGTTATGGCTACTAGCTGGTAAATTACAGCATACAGTACAATATGGACACACAAATTTTAAAAAAGCAAAGGGGTTTTTTTGACATTTAGACCACAGAAATAAAATATTTCCACCAACCACAGTACTAATAAACTCCCATATTCTCTTATACCTACATATAAAAAAGGAAGTAAATTGTTAAAATGGTAATGTAAAAGTACTTAGCATCCATGAGGTTCAAAATTAAATGCAAGACCAATCTTTTTCAATATGGCTTTTTCTACAAAAATCTCCAAGCCCCAAGTCCTTACACAGTAGGGAAAAGGAGACTGAAAACCAAAGACACAGGGTCCCAGTGACGCACTGAACAGTATTAAAAGACATTCAAAGATAAAATTAACAAATTTGCTAAAAATCTTGAAATATCGCACCACTGGTCCATTTTCTCAAAGACTATTTTCATTCTCTGCTAAAAACAGCTGTCTGAAAAGCTTGAAATAAAATTAGTTTCATGTTGGACACACTAGATTATTTTCCTGTGTTAGTCTGGATTTTTATTTGAGGATTTTCTTAGCAATATAGAGAACATGGAACTGGAAGAAAAAGACTTAAGCAGGGTGGGGGGACAATAACCGGGAAGCTCAAAAACTAGAATTAGCAACCTGACTACTAGCGGAAAAAGGAAAATAAATGCAACTGTCAATACAACTATGCTACAAAACCAATGCAGAGTACCAGATGCACTTATACTTGTTTATGTTATTCTAGTAGTTCACAGTGTTACACAAAACTCCAGATATACATAGCTTTAAACACGTCCCAGAACACATTAAATCTATTTCCCTTTTTTTTAACAAGTACAGTTTCCACTGCGTACATTTTTTTAAAGAATAATCTTGCTTATATAGCGCTAAAACATTATTTCTATAAATCTCACACTCTTCCAGCTTGACTTACCTACCTCACTGAGAAGCTATGAGGATTAAACGCTTGGACTGCGCTTTGAAGTGACAATTAGTCAGTACTGCAACTTGGTATTTTGGCACTAGAAAATCCTTACAATTCCTCATATCCACATCTCACCCGCATGATCTAATAATCACCTTTCTTCCCTTTCCTGCTTTCTGCGCGTTCTGGCTGCTGCAAGACCCCATGAGACCTCGAAGACCTTGTTTCCACAACTGCACCACAACATTTGCACAGATAAGACTGAGTACCAAAAGAGCAGCATTGAAGTGGCAGCTTTTGCAGTCCGTAACACTGATGAATGGCAGGCACAGACAACTGAGCTCATACAGCATCAGTTCTCTCAATCACACAGCATGGAAAATTCAAGCATGGTTAACAATTCTGTCACAAAACCTCAGCCACTCCCCTAAGGCAATCACCACCACCCAAAGATGCATTTAAAATTACCTACATGAAGCTGACCGCCTTCCAAATCAAAGGGGAAAAAGGCAGAATACAGACATACTTCAGCACAATCCTTTAGCACATCCCATTTTATCATAGTAGTAAGGCACTCTACCAAAATACCTCGTACTTCAGCAAAATGATAAACAATATCATTTTCCTGAATCATGAGAATTTCCAAGATGAATCCCTTAAACAGGCTCTTGAGAAGGGCAGTGCAAAGTACTGCACAAGCACACCATATAGCGAGGGGCCTCAAAACCTCTTAGGAACTTCAGCAGACAAACTCTTGATCCAACTTTAAAAGTGTGGCCTCAAAAGAAGTGTCTATTTTCCATTACTTTTCAAACACTTAAAACAAAAAACAAGGTTGTCCAAATGCTTATAACTTTGGAGAAATTTTCCCATTTCTTTACCTGCTTTTAGAACAGCTACTTAATTTCAGGGCAACCGTGAGTGGAGACAACCTAACTATTTTGGACATGAAGTTATAAATTCTCAAAGGATCTCAAGTAAAAATAAAACTCAGAGTAACGCCTGCTCAGACTTCAGGGAATAATATGCAACAACACGCCCACTTCTTCAGTAACAGGTTACTAAATTACTTCTACATGAAAAATGCTTGATCATGAGTCTGGTTCGTGTTACACACTGCTGCAGACTTGTACCATTTTATGGAGGATGAGACCTCAGCATTCTCTACTAACCTGCATTCCTCAGCCAGGCAAAACGTATGTGCAACAAATGTCTGTCTTCTCAGCAACACCGAGTGCAACGTGCCACTAATTACGCACACTGAGACTAGAAGGTATGTGGTTTGTATTATGAACTTCAGACAGCTCTGTGAATCCATAAAGAACATATTTACAAGGGCAAGAAGAACAAAGGAAAGCAGTGAAAGCAGTCTCCTCTTTAAAATAAGCACCTTTCCCTTAGCCTATCCTGTGGCAGTGAACAAACAATATCAGAAATGGAAAAAATCCTGTGAGAAATGGGCTGGTGAAGAAGGGAAAAAAGCTAACCTAAATACCTTAAAAGCGAAAGCTGTTTCTATTGTTTAAGATGGAGTCTTGTTGTTTTTTACTAAGACACTGTGTCTTCTTCCCAAAATTCCTTGGGAGGAACCGTTATCTCCCTAGCTAGGTCTGAAAGAATGTATCCTTGAAGTGTGTTTAAAGTTTCTTATTGGATGTTAGTTAACCCTTTCCTATTGGTTGTTATTCCTAGATTTCTATTGGATCTTTTACGATCCATCTAAAAGGTATAAATACCTTTACCCATGTAATAAACTCTCTCTCTCTGCTCCCTCTCCGGTGGTCTCTGTGTGTCTCTCTGCGGGGCACCCTGGGACCCGCCCTTTGGGGGGGGGGAAAACTAGTGGGGGGAGGAAGGCTCCCGGCAATGTAAAGGAGAAAAAGCCTCCCGCTAGCGGGACGCAATCCCCCCCCATAAATCAACCGTCGTACTATCCCAGCTCTCCCCCGGAAAGGGAACCTCTCCTACCACTTTCTAGACTTCCTCTGAACTTTGATTTTGTCCTCAGTCCAGCAAATGTATCCAGAGGTGCTGCCTGCACCTGTACAAAATCCTTCCCAAGAAAAACAGCAAAAATCCATCACGAGGCTTTACAGGGTTTCAGCACATCCCCATATGATGGGAGATGGCCATCACTCAAAAATAGTATGCAGTCCTGGAGTACCAGCCTCTATACATACTTGGATGCCAAGAGAGTCTTTAACACGGATCTTAACCCTTCCTCTCTAACTCGAGCTACATCTTTTCAACTACCAGTTGCCAAAGGTTTATCTAGAGCTGCTCCACTTTGACCTCAACTTTGTTCTCAGTACAGACCGGTAAGACTTCGAGCACAGAGAAATCCCATGTCTGCAGCTTAGTATTAAGACAGAACAAAAACTCAATTCATGAGTCAAACTGCTCTCACTTCAGAGACTGTGTTTGGTGTTTGTCTTCACTACATTTAAAAATCATACATATTTAATAACTATGAAAAGTAATTATTTTATAGGTATATTGTCATCAGAAGCACTTAATATTTTTCAAGAAAATCTAAATGTCAACATGTCTAATTTAAGTTTCAGACAGCAACGGTGTCTCTGCTTCTCTGAAACAAAGTGTATGCTACAGCACAACCTCTCATTTTCCAAACAAAAAGAATAAAATGTTGAATTAAAAAAAAAAGTATTTGTCATGCTGTGATAAAACATGAAAACACGGCAATTATCCAATTCACAGCAGACAGATTTGAGAACAGCAATCTAGGGTCAGTGTTGTAATTTACAGCATTTATATATATGTATATGTTTCATTATGAACAGGTCATTTCTACTCCCCGCAATATTCCAACAGTTAGTAAATAGCTAGCAGTCAAAACAGCTGGAATCTTATTACATCAAGTTAAGTGCACCAAGAAAGTTGCACCTGAACAAGAAAAAAATAACCTAATACCAAGAGTGGATGTATGATGGTCACTACTTTTTTCTTATTAATAAACTACTTTGAAAGCCAGCTATCGCTCTATTTCCAAAAGCATAGAGTAGCTTGAGCCTCCATAATTATAGTACATTATCCAGGGAACAACTTTTAAAAGCTCAAAAACCAAAGATGATCTTTCAAAATTGTATGGCATATTATAACTTTGCTGCCTGAACAAATTCAAACACATACTTTCTCTTATTTTCAGTGAAGTACACTATCACCCCCCAAAATGGCTTGTATTACTCTTACAAAGTAAAACGCGCAATCACAAGATTCAATTTATTTTGGACACAGTCAAACTGAAGTTTTAGTTAAGTCTAATTTAAACAGCTGCAACTCTTTTCATCATACTGAGATCTATCCGGAAAAATAATATAAAATTGTAGATGAGGCATGTATTTACCACTTACTTTAAATAAATGACTAAATTAAATGAAACCTTCAAATCTAAAGGTCTGATGTTCAAGGCAGCTGCCAATTTATTTTGATTAAAAACTCAATATAAATACAGACCAAACATAAGTAAGAGCAGCCTTCTACCCAGTGAAGGAACTAAATCTTCTCCTGTCACTTCAGTTTACTTGCACTGAAAACCATAGGTTTCAACATCAAAACAACAGAAGACAAACACATTTTCTACCACACACTAAAAGAACCTCAGAAAAAAAAACTGCTATAAAAAGACAGTGAAAACAAAAAGGAAAACAATCCAATATTTTGTCACTGAATATACCACAGTAAGGTCTTCACTTCCTGTGCAAGGAAGGGTGTGTCTGCACAGGTACCTTCCCTTGTGACTAGCAGGTGCGGGATACAACAGCCAAAGAATTGTAACCCTCTCTTTACCACAGAGTTACAGCTACTGACAGAGGCAGGAAACAAGCCAGAGGGAAGAGCAAGAGGCTGCTTCACTGCTTTCAATCAGGGGACTATATGCAAAGCACCTCTGCTCTTCCAGGTGGTTGTTTGTTATTCATGCCACAAGATGAAAAGCATAAAATTATTCTTTATGATCGTTGCTAAAAACTGACAAACTAAATGAAAAACAATGGCAGCTGCTACAAAGAAAAGAGAAAAAAATGTTGTGGTTTGGTTTAACACCAGCAGGGAGCAGTGCTCAACAAAATCAGTAAGATACTTTTTTGCTTCCAAATGTGTCTGCTTTTAATAAATAAAAGATTCTCAAAATGGTTACAACACACTCTGAAAGAGAGTTTGCTGTGTTTCTTACATGCATCTACTAAAGGGGTCTGAGGATGTGTTAAGGGATGACTGGCTGTACTGCTTCGCTGTGAAACCTATCCACCAGTGCAGGGGAGAGTTTCCCAAAGTCAATAATAAAGTAGGTTTAAAAGCATGAATACAAAGGAAGCAAATTGTTTCAAAATGTTCAATCTCTCATTCAACCAAAAAGGACAAAAGTATTCTTAATCATATGAACACAGTAGAATTTCAATAATTCATAGATTGGGGAACACTGATTGCATATTTGGGAGATGGGGAGAAAAGGGAAATTAACTAGCAAAGCAAGTAACATCAGCATAATATTACATAAACACCTATTATTCACTTACTTTAGATTATAATTTTGCATCATGCTTAAGAATCTGTACATGTGATACTTTATTTAATGATGATCTTGTTTATGAGACTCCACTAACACCCCTATCTAGTTCTGGCACTTTCTGACAAGACTGGTTGGTGTTTTTTTGTGCAGATAAGAGCATTTAGTTAAATGACACTCTATGTAACAGATTCCATGGAGGAAAAATGATCACTCACCACATTGTAATAGCTTTTGTTAATTGCAGACGTATCAAAGCCTTTAGGTGGACTCTTCAATGTACCTGATTTGGGGGAAACCGGTTTTTCTGAAATGAAAATATCTTGGGGTCAAGGGGGTGTAATTTCATAGCTCAACACTAGAGGTCAAACAAACTGCTTTAAAATATTTATCACATGATGCAGTGAAAATGGTGCTTCACTGAGAAATATACATAATTGCACTTGAAATTATTGGTAAATAATCAAAACAGTTCATATGTTCACAATCAGTGAAACTTTAGCCTCAGTGAAAGCAAGTAGAAAAACTCCCATCCCTTGTCCAGGAACCAGAACTCCATTAAGAATTTTTCCAAAATTATTTTTTAAAAGACAAAATGTCACAGATTGTAATTTTAAAAATATAAACAAAAACCAGGCATTTCCAAACTCTATATGCGCTTTCAAACAAAAGTAGTATTAGGTTTTAATATCGTTTTAATGAACTCGGTGAAACCAAGTGAGCAATTAAAGGCTGAATATAGCAGAGGTGAGATATTACACTCAGTCTGGTTCAAATGAGATCCAAAACACCATACTAGTGAAGTAACTTACCTGATACCTGCTCCAGAAAATCATCTTTTAAAACAAATCATCTTTTGCTATTAATGAAGTAAAAAATAAAAATGCTTATGCACTTGAGAACAGAGTTCTTCATAACAATAAAGTCAATCCTTCCTACAATCCCACAGGGAATCTATCACTCACTAATGCATACTCTTACTAGAAGGATAACATTAAGCTACAAGATCAAAACAATAGTCCTGAGTCTTACCCAAGTGCTGACTCCCAGAATAGAGATGCACAAAAAACACACTCCTAAAGCCTCCCCTCCCACCACTACCACTCCTCTAAGTCAATGACAGAGGAGCAAAGATGAGGTGAGAGAAATCAAGTATTATGCTGAATGCCGGAGAAACAGCCAGTAAGATTTACAGCATCTTTTTATGATCTGTCACACTTGACTCTGCACTCAACCAACTTGTGAGACCATATTTATCAGGACATTATGGTGCTTTGGTTTGTTCATTTTTTTTTAAATAATCAGGCTTGTCTAATATGCAATTTTCAAGTACGCATTTGAGTAATTTGTATCCAAACTATAAAATGGCAAATTGTCAACCAACCCCTCCCAGTCATGTCCTCACACCAAATAAAAAAAACATCATCAAAACATACCTACTAGAAGTTTTACCTTTATTTTAAAAGGAAAGCTCCTGTTTCAGACACATTTTAATAAAGCTATATGAATAATTTAACTCTAGTTTACCTGATACCTCAGGCTAAGAATAAATTATGCAAGTCTCCAATACAGACCTGCCTTTCCCGAAGCCCAGTCAGCCATGCTAAGGGCCAGCTATGGAAAATTCTCACGGACAGTAAAGCTGACCAGGGAACCACCATCATAAAACCACCATCATAAGCAGAACCATCCACATGTACCAGCCTCTCCTGAGAAATTTAATGCTTCTTCAGGCTGCCCATCTGCAAAGCCCATGGACAATGCCATCTCAGGTGAGCTGACTACAGATGAAGGCCAGCCACCCTTTCAACTCCAATATCAGGCGTGCCCAGCAGACCAGCAGGACCCGAGGCTTCAGCTAACGGTCCGTAAGGCACAACTCATGCCCCATGAACACAAAAGTGCTAATATCTTTAAGGGGCTTTTCTATGTATTGCACTGGAACTCTCCTCAAAAGAGCTAATCTTAAAATAAAACATGATCTTAAAACTGCCAAACATGAGCAAAATTATTTTCTCCTTACCAGGTTCAGAGCTGACAGCAAAATCCTTTCGGTTTATATCCCCCGCCTACCCACCCCAAGTCAGATCTAAGCCGACAGACAGCACAAAGTCTATTAGACCCAGCAGTTATCCAGCTGGGAACACTGATGCTTTCAGCTACCAGCCCTGCAGCACATCCGTGCTCTGCTACAAAGCTGAGTAATTCCAAATGACAGGACTCCTCCCAGCCCCTTATAACAAAATTGTGAACCCGAGCAGATTTGCCATCAAACACTCAGTGTGAAAAAAGAACCTACATATGGCTAGTCGTTTATATATATTCATCAATAATGCTACTCTTTATGGGGCAATTACAATTCATTTCTTTCTACTGAATGATGAAAATTATGCCATTTACATGAACTTGGTAATATGTTTTCATTCTCTGTGGAAGCTTTTGACTTATAATCTAATTTACAGTGACTTTCAGGTTCACTAAATACCTAAACCTTTGTTAATCATGTGCCAAAAAGCATGAAAGGAGAAACCAGAGTTATTTAAGGATAAAGTTAGATACTTGTTGCTGAGTTCATTGTTATACAGATGTCTGACCATTGTCAACCTGGAAAAAGTTGGCTGGTCATAGAATTCTGGCTCTTTGTCATCTTACAGGGTATAAAAATACACCTCTTAAGGTGCTGAAGAAAGTGGGAGTTTTTTTGCTGAAATGTACAGTCATTTATATTACCAGCTGTTCAGCTGATTCAGTTATCCAACAGACACATACATGTCCAAATTCAGAGTTAAAAACAGGATAGAAAAAAGGAATCACATTCAAATAATTTTGCCAGAACAGCCATAATCAACATCTAGCTTTTAAAATGTATAGGCTATTTCTATTGCAGAATCAGACATAGCAAATTAGTCCAGCTGTCTATCATGTCTGGTATTCTGCCTTAAAGCACTGCCTTGCTTCCTAAGGAGGAATAAGGAACAGCCATGTTGCAATTACCTTGTTGCACAATGCATTACACAGAAGAAAATCCTGATCTTGCACATAAGAAATCACTTTCTTTGCTTATGCTAAGTTAAGCGTTATTTATTATCATTGTAATAGAACATTAAGATTACTTTTGCAAACAGAGCATATTTTATTAAACATTTCAAGCAGATGTCACCCCCATTCAGCATACTGGGAATATGTACAGATCTTACAGGTCTGTATGTCTATAAAGTCCATAGGTTTCTGAAACACTAGCAAAACCCTGGCACCTTGCCCACTCCAACATAAAGGTTCTGTTTGTCAAAGCACTGGAAGAGAGCAATCTGAGCCAGACATCAAGTTTTCCCATACAGAAGATTTTTCCTGTCTCCTCACTTTTTTCTCAATCACAATGTGAATCTGTTACATTAACACTGAAAGCACAATGGAAATGGGCACAGGGTATGATCAAATCCAAAGCAAACAGGTATGTGTTCAGTTACTGGAAGAGGTAGTATCTAGCTGATGACTGAAACCAGGAGGTAAGTTACCAGTATCATTTTCTTTCATGATCAAAGCATAACATTCAACTGCCCCCCCGCTACACTTTAAGTGTCTAGTGGCAGTGATAAATCAGATAGAATTCACTTAACAGATCATCTTTGGGTGGAGAAAGGGGATGCCACAGGTACAGGCTTTTCAACATTATTCTTCCAACAATTAATTATCTTGAGTAGAACCAAAACAACTCAAAGCACCTTTTATAACAATGTGAATGCTTTTACAACCTTTCGCTAAGTAGTACATAAGATACAATGAACTCTCTAAAATTAACTTCTTATCCTTGACAAACATCTAAGTGACTGCAAAAAGAAAATTTATCCAATCCTTCCCAATGTCTTGTTTCATTCTACTTTAATTCACATGCAAGTACTTCTTTTACTTGCCTTCAAATTCCTTGACATTCTCACATTTTCCCCTCTTCTGTCATGTCTCCACTTTGTGTCATATTCATTTTCATGCTACTCCACAAAGTACTCACGGCCTTCAGAACATACTCCTAAAGCATTTCAACCCTACTACTGCAAGAACACCACCATGTGTTTCTGCGATCACGAGGCTATGGCACATAATCTAGATGCAAAGATATCATTTGGGCTATTTCATCCTGTACTTGGGGAGGAAGGATTTGCCAGTTGGGACACCAAAGGCTATGTGATCTCTATTAGTGAAGTGGTACAAGGAAACTCTGTCTTTCTAGACTAATTGGTTCAAGTCCAACACCAGGAGGGCAGACCTAAACTCGTTCCCAGTTCTCAAGCTGGCTCAGGCATTGCTGCAATGTGCTCCACTGTTATATGGACACTACCAATGCTTCTTGCCCAACAGCATTCACTAGTCCTAAACCCTATTCCATTTATGCCTGTACATTAACATTTGGCAAGAGAACAAAATACACCTCCAAGTGTACATGGCCGGGGCGAGAAAAACTAACATTCTTGGTGGTTTTATTAACATTTTCCTTTCCTTTTTATTCTTCCCCCTGCAAAGATAAAAGTGTATCTGTCCTTCCCTAACACACCACAGGATGGAAACAGCTGATGCTCTACTCTTCCACTATATTCTGACCTCTTCCTGACACTGGTGGTTTTTTGTTGTTTTTGTTTTTTGGGGTGGTTTTTTTTTTGTTTGTTTTGTTTTGTTAACATCCATCAGAAGAACCATTAACACTGTAACTTGCACTGGGGCTGATACTAACGTCACTGTCAAGAAAGTATAACAGAAGTGAGGCTAGGACAGTAATGACACATGAATTTCTGTGAAGAATTAGGATAAACTTTTGTGACATATCAAATGCAATTTTTACAAAGCTATATTCCCTGCTGCATAATTTCATGCCATTTAAAGGGATTATATTTGGATAAAACTCAGCAAGTGACCATGTGATAATTTAAAAATCTGATTAACATATGACTGTAGCTAAGCAAGTGCATCCCATTCTGGCTAACCACTATTCCTCTCATTGCAAGAGAATCCTCAAAACTGGGTCTCCAAATCTCTTCACTGTGCGAGACAGAAACAGCAATGTAAGAGACAAGGCTCCACCTACACCTCCACCCCTTCCTGCTCCACTTTATGTAAGGAAAAAAAATCTCAGTAAGGCCACACTGTCAAATATCTAGCAAATTTACCCAGTATTTACCTTCTACCCTCTGTCGTGTCTAACAGTACAGCAGGGTGAAAGCAAGGTCCTCTCATTTCACAGTACCTCCTGATTAGTGATCAAAGAACATTAAAAAAGGTAAGAAGTTATAGGGTTTGAAAATGGAAATGAAAACGTGCACAGGGGAGGAGGGAGAGAGAAATGGACCATTTTTTTGAAAGGCACATTCCTGAACAGAAAATAGTTTTTTTTTCCTTTTTCCCTATTTATATGTCTGATTATAGCTACCACAATGTCAGACAAATTCTCCTTTTCACCTCAGGTCTGGGGGCAGGAGAGAATAAACACACACTCAGAAGCAAAATAAAAACAGTTTTCCATCCCAACCAAATTTATTTTCCCCAAAATAGTCACTGATCAGTCTAAGAAAACTAAATGCTGTGCTTTGCTCCATAAACTCAGAACCTGTCCTACACAACCATTCATAGCTGGTCTCATACATGTATTAACATTCTGATATTCTAATATTAATCACTCTGGCATAGCTAAACAAACAATTTATAATGTGGGCATAACTTCATGACATTTTAGCTATTCCGAGATACGTTACACAAGTAGAACATGTTATGCAGGAAGGTATATAACACAGTTTACTTCTCAAATTTTAAAGAAATCAACATGGGTAAAGGCAGTCCCCATTACTAAGCAGCTGGTTTTTCCTTTCCATGAATATCTAACTTCAAAGACACCCTACAAGCTAAGGTTAAAAATATACAGTTTTCTGATATTAGAGGATTTTAATTTAGAACAAAAATCCATTTACCTAAATATCTAATGTCTATGAAGTTTGTGAGAATTAGAACAAAAACACACATGAGTAAAGAACTACTTTCATTTCTTCTGTCATCCAGTTTGCAGAAGTCTGGTTAACAGCAGACTGAGGGGATTTCTTTAGTCAAACTCACCATGTCCCAGGAGCTCTCCAACTAATGCATCATCAAAAATGGTAAGAGTGTAATCTGTAGAGAATTTCTAACTAGTTGTAGTATTTTAAGCCATATTTCAGAGAAGAAAAAAGGGTAGAGTAATACTGTCGGTGAGAGAACATTTTACAATTATTTTGAAAACATTAGATGTCCAGGATGAACAATTTGTTAAGACCTTAACCAAGAGCAACTATTTTAACAATCCTATCCTGATCATTTTTTAAATCAAATCACTGTAACACTGATAGAAAACATATTTTGAAATTGTGCTAACAAGACAGCAAATTCTCTTAGCTAGTTTTAAAATACCTAAGGAAAAAAAGCACTGTTACATTTCAACCTCATGCTTAAGTCATGAAGGCACTTAAAATATTTCTGAATTAGGAAAATCCTGAAATTAAGTATATATAGTTGCTAGAAATCAAGAAAAATGGACAGCATAAGACTAACAACTCAAGAAAGGCCAACCCTCCTAATACAGAGAAGTTCAAAAGAGCAGGGACACAGGAGGACAGTAGAGACTGTGAACCCATGTATATAACCAAGATGAAACTTCTCATGAACACCCACCAGAGCAGTTCAAATAACTTCAGAGCTTTGTGGTAAACAGCACCACATCCTTGTTCCAACAAAGACAGCAGAATAAAGGAAGTCCAACCTCAGGAGACAGAGACAATGAACAGAAGGGAGAAGAGTTACAGAAAAGCCCTCTCTCTATCACCTTCAACAATATCCACAGAGCAGAAATAAGTTGAGAATAAAAGCATTCACAAAAAAAATTCATGGAAACAACTAATAAAATGAAGAAAAAAATTACAGCAAAATTACAGCAATGAACTTCAAGTAAAAAGAATTCAGCAAACTTCGAAAATATGGGTTAAAAAAAGAACTGCCACTAGTGACAACATAAAGGTGAGCCTTTTCTGCTTAAACATTAGAGGCATCTGAAAGAACAGGAAAGATGCCATGGACATAAGGGTAGTAGCAACAAAACATTCCATAGCATACATTCATCAAGGGGTAAAGCTGATCTGCAGCTCAAAAGAAGCTCTTAGTATGTCATGCTTCCTTCTACCACTCTGCCATCTTTCTTATAAAAAAAAAATCAACTTCAGTCAATTCAAACACATACCTACAAATGCATAAAAGCAGGTTAAAAATCACTATTTTGATAAATTACACAGTACCTGTTGTGCTGATCTGATAGTAAGAGTACTAACTATATCCATATCTGAAAACAGAGAGGACAAAAGAAGTTCCATAAAGCACTGGAAAAGGCCAAACATAGTAATTTTAAAATGGAGGAGAAGAACAGAAAAGGCTAGTGAGTGATAGGTTACTCATTATAACTTGGCAATAATCAATGAACTCAGCTTTCTGAGAAGAAAAAAGCATGGGCATATATTCCCTTTGACAGAAGCAACTGAACATACAAGAGAGCACTCCAAGACTGTGAGAAATCCTGCAGAAACTCAGAGGGGTAAGGTATTGTAGCACAGAGAACACAACTACACAGCCAAGGGAAAAGGGCTTGGGAGAAAATTTTTCTGAGGGCAAGAAGTGAACACTAGAAGTGAAAAACTAGAGACAATTCATTTCAGCACCAAGGATCAGACACGGTTGCAAAGACTCACAAGGATCAAACTGCACTTGATGCTAACCTTGGCTCTACAGCTTGCTGTCTCTTCCTGCTTAGAAGAATTAGCTCACCTAAGTGCCGTATTCTTAATAAAACAAGAACCACCTTAATTTCAAGTACTGGCAACTTCTGGTTCTCATATGTTCATTGTTAAAAGCTATTTCTATTCTGAAGCCTAACTGCCTACCCAGGTTCCAGTTTCAGGCGCTGGAGGAGAACAAAATTGATGAAATCCAAACAAGACCTCTGCCACTATGATTTAAATGAATAACAGTGGGACAAGAGGGTCAGAATGACTGATGCTACAAAACTACAGACAAAAAACAGGCTTCAAGAATTGTTTGTTGGGATAAACTGCATCTGAGAGATCTCTGAAGAAGATTAAAGCCAAGTCTTACATTGTGACTAAAAGAATTGTCCCAGACGATTTAGTTGAAAAGGACAAAAAATTCGCAGATCTAAGACTTGCATTCTGCAATAACAGACTGTAGACAGCCAATCAAGGAAGAAATAAGAAGACGCAACTGGAGGTCAAAGAATAAGTTTTAAAATGGAGTTTTGCCCTCATAACCTCACTTTGCAATCAGGCATCTGTATAGCTACCTAAGAAAGAGAAAAAAGCCATGCCAATGACTTTAGCACGGCCCCAAGGGAAAGAATGATAAAGCCTTCCAGAGTCCTTGGGTACTTTTATCCTACCAGGTTTATCCCTAATCTCTGAAAGTAAACTGAGACAGGAAAAACATGTTAAAAAAAAAGGAAATAAAGGAGACAGAGAGAAATTGTCACCCACAGCAATGTCCTAGGGGATTAAAAAGCAATGTCAGTTTCAATATTCAGATAACATTTACAGAAGGCACTTTAACTACATAAAGTTCAAAATAAAACTTCAATGGAAGGGTAAAGCCTGTATGAAGAAAAGTGGAAGGTGCATGAACACGAAAGAAGAAGAAAAAACACAAATACACTGTCTTGCAAAAGTGGATTTTGGTATTACTGGGTTTCCTTCCTGCAATTCTTTGCTTCTAAGTAAAGGGATATGTTGAATACATTTTTTGGTGTCGTTTTTTTTCAGTTGGTCTGGGGTTTTTTCCTGGTTCACTTTTTTTGTTTTGCTGTTTTTAAAGAGACTTGTAAGAAATTTTTCACTATTTAAACCCAATGCACTAATTCAAAGTATGCTGAAATCTGAGTCAAAACCCCCTCTATTCTAGGAATTCAGACCAAGGAAATCAGTGCAGCCCAATCGTGACAGAGACAGACAAACAGGCAAACAGAATGGGAAGTTTTCTCCATGCTCACTGCTAACTCTGAAGTTGCAGCGCTCTCTATATAGGGAACTGGGGCAGTGAAGTATGAGTTCCTGAGCATTAGTGATGGCTGTGAATGAAGTTCAGTAAATACAGTCAAGCTTAAACAAAAAGTATTATAATTTTTAATTAAAATATATAATTATAAAAATTAAATATAATATAACCAACTATAAACCTCCATCCAAAGCAAGAATTTCTGCAAATATGCTCTCCCCTTCAAAACTCACCATTTGATTTTATTTCTCGTACGTAGTTACTTGGAAACCACCCTGTTTTTCCATTTAAAGTTCCTTCCCACCAGCCTCCTTCTTCCACTCTTGTAACATGAATAATATCTCCTTTTGAAAAAGAAAGTTCATCTTCATTTGTCTGTTGAAAATTAAATTTTGCTCTCACCACCAACTGATGGTTGCCGTTATCTGTCATGTCCTAGTAAGTGAGAACACAAAGAACAAAATGATTAAGTTGGAGATTTAAACAATTATTCTATTAAGAAAATAGAAATATCCATAAAATGGAAATAGCCTCTCTTCCACATACAATACTCCCTGCATATTTTCACTCAAAAGCCTTTATGAGGAATGATTCAGTATTTCTAGTATTTCTCTAATTTTTGATCTATGGGTTTGTATCAGCCCGGGGAGTATATGGCCTTATTACAGCCCTTTCAAATCAGAAGGAGTTAACAGAGCTAAAATGAGAGTAATAAGAATAATAACAAAAATACATTCTATAGAGAACATAAATTGAATCTGCCTTTGGCAACTAAAAAGAACCAAGGGCTTTACACTGGAGAGTTTTTCTAAAAATCTGGACTGGGAGGAGAAAATGAGTCAGGTTTAATTTAGTTTTGGATATAAATAGAGTCTGCAGCTAAAACCCCCCTTTTTTTTTTTTTTTTCCTCTCCTGCAACAGATCAGGTTGGAAGGTTCCACAGCTGAATGTACAATTCTCCATGGCCTGCCAATGGAGAAGGACAGTGTCCTTTCACAAAACCTACAAAACAATTATACAACTTACTGGAGTAAGTACTCACAAATCATTTCTCTCAAGGTTAGCAAAGCTGGAAGTCTGCAGCACATCAGACTTGCAGCAGTCCATATAATGATACATATGCATGCTCATGCCCTATCACAGATGCGAAGGCAGATTATCACTCTGTCATAACAACTAAATGTTAATAGATACTTCAAAGAAATCTTTCAAATTAATGTTTAAATTCAGCATTTTTTTTGTGAATATCTGCACAATTCAAGCATTTCACAAGAGTCAGGGCAAACCTTTATATTAAAAAAGCCAAATACTTGGACAGGTTTAAATACATTGCACTGGAGCTAAGAGAACAGGACTACAAATTATGTCTGTCCCTATAGTAACTAAGGATTACCTGTGTAACTAAAGAAGCAACTTAGTGAGAAAATGACTGTGTAAGCAATTCTAGTCAGCTAGCCAGGTAGAAGATTTTCAGCTACATACTGTCTATATAGTTGAGATGATCAAAAAATGTACTACATGTCACCAGGATCTTGTAACATGTCAGCTTAATTCATATCCACAGCAATCTTGTTATTGCATCACAACTCAATTTAATAATCGGACTTAGGAGCTGAGAAACTATAGGAAAATGAGGGTAAACAACTTCAAAAATACATAGAAAGCCCCAAGACACTGTAAGTCACAGTGTCTGACAATCAGATAGGCACATTTTTTGAAAAAGTGCATCTGCCTTAGTCCTCTGCTGGTACATCATGTGCTTTCATCCTCCGACTGCTCAATAAGAGCAAATGTTTTGCCTTAGTAAACTGTAAAAAGCCACAAACAAGCAGCAATGCTGCACAGCGAGATCAACTCTAGTCCCTTTGCTCTGTCAAAATGGCTTTTCAGTAGAGGAAACTGAGTACAAATTTGGTGAGAACAGTTCCGAACTGATCATCTACAGCAAGAAAACCAAACTAAGAATTTCCTGGGTGTGGCCACTAACTCTCTTTCCCTTCTTACACTTCTCAGCTTTTTCTGTCTCTGTGAAGAGCAACTCAGATCACCAAAGTGACAGAAATACTTTAAACTCTGATCACTTCAGTGATCCAGCTGACAGCTAGCCTCACAAACAGCTACTCCAGTGAAACTGAGTGAGTTGTCAACAGCAGAACAGGAGCTGGAATTGGTGGCCCAGGGCAAGAACTTGCACAGAAAAAACACATCAAACTGCACCTAAGAAAGCTTAAGCAGAGCTCTGTTTCTCAAATTTCACATGGTAATCATCACACCATTCAAGCCAGCCTCTTGAAAGCACGGAAAAAGCAGCTTTCAGTAGGGATCCGCATCCTCCTCGCAAACCTTCACTCACTAAAAGCATCTTTTATCACAGTTAGTTTCTATCAACCCTGATTTCAGCTCCACTAGAAAACAACTCCCTACACCACTCAGTTACCTGAGGGCCAGTTGAAGGATCAGCCTTGAAACATAACAGAAAACAGGAATAACTACCATTACTACCAACATTAAAAATATCACCTTCACTGAGGCTGAATATCCTTCAATCATCTCCCCTAAACTCAGAGAGGGAAAATAAGATTGGTGTCTTTGGAAAAGCAAGTCCTTATACTGAAAGACACAAATCCAGTAAGTTACTGTGTACGCAGACAACACATCGCAAATGAGGAAAAAAATTAGAAGTTCACAGAAAGCTGCATTTATTTTGGAACATCATAAGAAAACCTGCAAAAATACGTCACAAGCTAGAAATACAGGGGTGAAAGAGAGAAAACAGTCTGCTAGATTATATATATATACACCTACAAAACTTGTCAAAAGAAAAAAAAAAAAAAGAAATCACACCAAGGCATGTTTTGTTTTTCCAGAACTTACCAAACTCCGATACTGTCCCTGAAAGAGTTTTGAAGTTCTACTGTGTGAAGACTGGGATCCCAAAGAATCAAAAGATTTTATCCGATGAGATGAGGGACGTGCACATACAGAGTCACTGCCCAGCCCTATGTCTGTAGGAGGATAGAAAGTAAATATTAGAATTTGAAAAATCTGCATATAACTTCTGCTTACCTCTGTGAAATTCACATGCTTAAACCCGATTTGATGTATTGTCAGTTGCTGAAGAATCAAAAAATTATAGCAATAAAATCTAAAATCCTGAGACATTGACAATTTCTTCTCCACACAGACAAGAAAACTATTTGGGCTGTTTAGAAATAGAGGATGGTTATGGTTCTATTTCTCTATTCCTACTCACTACCAGTCTATTTAAAGTTAATTAACCAGCATCATTTACACTAGTGGCCAAGAACTTTGAATGCATAACACTTGTTTGAAGTGTAGCCAGCCACATCTGTTTCTTAGCTCTTCCCCTAGCACCACAACCCCTCCCCTCCCACCATCTCCTTCTCAATTAAAACATTCCTTCCACTGTCTTTTTTCCTACATTTCTTTGTCCCATCCCTTTTCTTTTGCCAACTAAGCTATTTTTTCTTCTTTGGAGGGAAGCATAGCAGTAGAGATGAGAAACACTGCTTGCTCAAATAAACACCACCCTCCCTAAACCTCTCCCATCTCCCATTTGTCTCTGCTCTGAGAAGCACACCGATGTGATGTCTTCATCTGAAGGACAGTATTATGTGCCATCAAGAGGCTGCTGGGGTCCTTTGTGGGCTGGGAGGCATCAGGCGAGAAGCAGTGCAGGGCTCATCCCACTGTCCCAGACAGGACAGGGGCAGCTGGAGGCATTAGGGCAGCCTCAGCCCTGGACACTGGGCTGGCACCTCCCTAGGATGGTATGTTGCCCACCCACAGGTGAGGCGTCCTCATTTGGATTAGTAAACCACAGCCAGACAGGGGCTGCACGAAATGCAGCTCCAAAGGATCAGAGTCAGTGCTGGTTGTGGCCTCCCACAGCCCTGCATTATGGTGTGACAGGGGTTACTCCTGGCTGCGTCAGTGTCCCCAGCTCTCACATCCAAGCCTGCAGGACATGGATGCTCCCAGGGCACTTGCACTGGACAGCAGACAAACGGTGCTCCTCTGCACACGTACGGCAAGTCATTCCTTTTCCTCACCTTTTCCCACATACAAGGAAATTACTCAGCAAGGCAGTATTTTCTGTCCCAAACCTAGATGTTTTCACTAGACCCCACAAGCCTCCCAACTGCTCTTCTGGGTTTTATGCCTCTGTTACTCTCTTTTCTCGTAGTTTCCTCTTTTTCCAACACTTGATCTGAGGTACACACACAACTACAGTCTCCTAATAGCTAATTCCAGACTAAAGTAGACCATGATTATGCAAATCCAAGTTATTTTTGTCCAAGAGAAATAACACATACAGGCTCAGATCCATGAGGAGACCAGTTAATAAAGCATATCTGCTGTTCCACACCTAACCTGAAAGGACAATTTGATTCATCTTAACTGGAAAGCCTTCAAACTTCAGCACAGCATCCAACAGCAGCTGAGATGCAGGAGGAGGGAATGGGTTTAAGCATGATAACAAACACAGTAGTGTTGACAAAGGATGTTCCAAGTCTGCATTGACTGAGCAGAAAATACTTTCTCGGGTGAGCTTTTTTAAATGAGTCATTGTTCTCATCCAGAAATCATATCCTTCAAAAAAAAACCCCATATATATATACACCCCCTAGTCAAATAGTGCAATATTAGAACTACACATATTAAGTTGCTTATTTTGTGTACACAGTATCCTTAGACACTGAAGTGACAAAAGAGGTCACACTTTGTGAATCTGCTTTCTTAAAAGCATTTAATGACCATGGTATTAAGATAAACACTGATGATCATAGTCCATTATGGAAAGGACTGCATCTTTATATTTGCAATACATCTTTGTTTGCACAGAACCCCAGGAGACCAATAGAACTAGATCATGGGCTTAATTTGTAAATCATAACTATATGAATAATTCTAATGCTCTCAGAAATTTCAAAGTTGCCATAACTACCAGTATCTAATAGAACCAAAGGATTAAAAGGAACCTCTCCATGTCCAGTTTGCTATGTTTCCTAACTGCAGTCAAGTAGAAGAAAAGACAAGCCAAGAAATCCATTGTTACACCTTGACACAGTTCACCTCAAAAAACAGGATTAGGTTGACTTACGACAATGCGTTCTGGCTTCTGGGCAACTCTAAAACACACTTCTTTGCATCTGTTTAAGTGTGGCCTGATTCATGAAATTTCCTGTTTCACAACAGTAGAGCTAATACACCAACATATGAATACCTTTTAAGGCTTGAGTTAGGAACCGCATGTGTTTGTAATAATTTTCTTTGTATTCAAGCACCTTTTATCACAGTTAAGTTTCTATGAGGTACTCAGCCCTGATTTCAGCTGCACTAGAAAACAACTCCCTACACTACTCAGTTACCTGAGGGCCAGTTGAAGGATCAGCCTTGAAACATAACAGAAAACAGGAATAACTACCATTACTACCAACATTAAAAATATCACCTTCACTGAGGCTGAATATCCTTCAATCATCTCCCCTAAACTCAGAGAGGGAAAATAAGATTGGTGTCTTTGGAAAAGCAAGTCCTTATACTGAAAGACACAAATCCAGTAAGTTACTGTGTACGCAGACAACACATCGCAAATGAGGAAAAAAATTAGAAGTTCACAGAAAGCTGCATTTATTTTGGGGCATCGTAAGAAACAAATCTCATGTAAATTGAAAGTATTTTTACCAATAATGTCTGAATACTTTAAAATCAATCTGAACTTCTAACAGATTTAAAAGACTTGCAGACCCCATGTATCCATTAAATTTTCTCTCAAAATACCTAATAAACATGTTCAATTAATTTCTCAATGGAATTATTGTCAGAAAAAAAAAAGTCAACTCTGCTCAAAAAAAAATAAAAAAATCAAGAATCTGGAACAGCAACACAATGTTCATGTACCACAAGTATTAATTTGACAATTTCTTCAAAATCTATACTCTCCCATCCATCTAAAGATTTCCAGGGTTTGTAAAACCTTTTCTCCCTCTGACCATTATCTCAACTTCCTTATTTCAGTTCCTCTCCCCTCACTTATATACAATCAGCAACCAGTTTTTTGATCACACCCCTCCTGAGTAAGAATTTGATTAACATCCACAGCAGGCTTTCATCAGTAATCACCACATTCCTTATACTGCAAGAAGGCCCACCTCAGAAAAACGTGTCTATAGCTGAAATTCTTACAGACCCACACAAGGATCTGAAAGCCATCTTTCAATACTACAGCAGGGAGATAAGAGTTTAAAACGCTTTCTACACAATCACCCAGTTAATGAAAACTGTTTGGAAGAATAGCTGAACAGAGAGATTTATGGTTGCTCCTAGGAATGAGATAACACCAGAGTTTGCATGTGGTTTCGATTTTTGGTTTCCACACCACTACCACCCAACTCCTCCATGAAAGGCATCACCTGAGTCCTTTCTAAGCCAGCTGCCACCATGGCTTTTTGCTGTGGGCATTGATCTATATATGTCTGGACAAAACAGCTGCACTTTTTCTCCTCTTTAATGACAGCAAAGGTAGCTATGGTCAGTGTACAGCAGTTTTAGACACACTGGTTTGCATTTGCACTTACACTTTAGGTGGGAGGCAGTATCTCTAACTGACCCAAGTAGCTTAAAAGAAGTCAATGGTATTACTCCATGCCCATCCATTAAAACTAAGAATCTAGTTGCAAAACTCAGGCTTAAGGGGTGCTTTCTAAGGCAAGGGGCAGCGGGGGAAAGAGCCACTGAAAAAAAAAAAAATCTGTTGAAATAGATGAGAGAAGTGTTATAAAAGTGACAAGACACACAGCACATTAGCATTAAATGAAGTAACACTGATCCACGATTGACTTTATATTACTTTTCTTCCTCAAAAAAACCTGACAGATATGGTTCGTTTTTAAATCTTTCTCACCAGATTCAGACCTGATTATCACTAGTAAAAAGCCAAAAGTGTCACCAACATTAACATTTCTTGATCATTCTTGGGTCCAGCTGGCATAATTTAGCACAACCTCACCCTGCAATGGCAGATAGACATCTCTCACCTGTGTGTTATTTCTACAGCTCTCTTCCCTCCCACCAAAGAACTTGAGGACAGTAGTTCATGACTTCTAGCTGCTACCTAAATGAAATGTGTGGCTTAAGGGATCAAAGACATTGGCTATCCTTTTGTTACTGGCAAGAAAGTAATACTGGGGAAGAGAGAGAGGGGAGTGCAAAATTCTGACAAAACTGTTCAAATATGAGAAAGACAGAATGAACCAAAAATTACCTTTAGTATTTCAAACTGGGATAAAAAAAAAAGAAAAACCACCAAAATAACAGGCACTTTTTCTAAGATTGCTTGCCAGCTTACAGGCTTAGCCTCAGCTTGACCAAAAAGCTTCCTTCTACAGGAGATGCCACTGGAGAACCCAGAGAGACCACTACCAACATCTTCAAAATATGAACTCCAACAAAAACTCTTCTAAAATGCTGCATATGTTCATTTCATCACAGATACAGCAACAGGAATAAATACACACTGATGCAAGTCAAAATTAATTGTAAACCCACACCAAGACAGAGCAGTCTACTTACCTGCAGTCACCTTATTTAAAGCCACAAGAGAGCTGAGAACTTTGCTGAAATTCTGTCCCTGATACAGGTCATTTGCATCAAAAGTCTGAAAACAAACAAAAAAATGCAACAGGTCATAGAAACAAGCCTTTAAACTAAGCATTTCTGTACCACCATTCAAATCATGGATGCAGAATCCATTTCCTGATCAAGGTATCAGTCTTTTAGTGGCTGTAACGGACCAGCAAAACTGTGGAGCATTTTTTTCCCCAATAAAAAAGAAAAAAAAAAACAAAACACCACCAACGAAACAAGTAATTTTTAAATAGAAAGATAATACAGCAACATCTGCATTTGAAAAAAAATTGAAGAACATAAGTATAATTAAAGTTACAAGAAAGTTGAATAAAACAATTATCAGAAAATAGAAGCTTTCCCCAGACATTCTGGCCAAAAATGTTACTGGGTACCAGCACTCCTAGCAAACCTTTCTTTTTCTGTAGCAGTACACAGGCATTGTACCTGCTCATTCAAAAAGTACTTTTAAAATTACTACAAATACTTTAAGAAGTACTACAGCATACACACTGCTTCTCCACTCTGAGACAGAGGAAAACTGCATTCCTGAACACTAATGGATTTTAAAACAAATGAAGTTGCTGCATAGATTAGATGGAGAATGAGTTTTAGGAAGGGAATGGATGAAAGGTGAGGTTTACAAGATCCAAATCTCAAACTATTTTGTAGAAAACACTCCAGTAACTTTCAAGCACTGGGTGATGATATTAAACATCTGGATGGGGTGGGGGGGGTGGTGGTGTGGAGAAAGAGATTTTAAAAAATGAAAAAAAAACTGAGAGGGACACCCATCTTTGTCTGAGGTAATGGAAACACTCATCCAAAGTCTCATGAAAACAGCTCTTACAATAGATTTTGCAAAGGTTGGAAAGAGTCATAGTACTACTTTGTGCAAGTCTAGAAAGCTGACAATAAAACAAAGCAACTACAGTTCTTCCAACTCATTTAAGAAATAGAAAGATTTAGTTTTCCGCAGTGTAGCAGTTTTTCCTCTAAAAGGTCCACTAAAACCTGTTCATTTTCATGGTAACAGACCCATCCTCCAGGTACTATCAGAAAGTCCATACCTCAGAAAGCAGCCTTCAAAGACAGGAGAGGAAAACCCCATATTCCCAAGGGAGAAGCAAGAAAGTAATAAAGGAAGGCTAGTTGAACCCAAGAGAAGGGAAAAACTTAACAGAAGCTAACCGAAGTAACCACAGGGACGCTGCCAGACCAGTTGTGACTGGTTATGTAATATCCCAAAGAAAGGTAGAACAGATTTAGGAAACATTTAATAACAGTATTACTCAGTAAGAAAAAAAAAATCTCCCAATGCATCCACGGTACTTGAGGTTCTTGCAGCTCAGAAAAGCAATGCCACAGAACAGACACAGAATCAAGCAGAGGTGCACACTACTGTACTCCAAGCAGTTATCATTCACAAAGCAGGCCAAATAACTACTCCAACAAATTTCACAAGATAATTTAAATGACTACTCTTAGTTATTCAAAGCTGTAAGGAGAAAGGAGGGGAACCAGAGAACTGCCTAGATAAGAATTTTAAAGTTTCTTTCTGAAACACAAGTGTATTAAAAGTTTACATACACAAAAAAGGCATTAAGGAAATAAGAAATAATCTGACTTCACAAAAACAATAAAGACATGATAGATTTTATTAATAGCATAATTTATAAATGCAAAACCAGACTGGAGATCAGCCTAACCACTGCTCAAAATAGAAAAAAAAATTAAGCTGTTATGAAACTAAAAACACTGAAATTTTCATTGTTAGCTACATGCTTATAGTGGTAGTTCTTAAACAAGTAAACTTTAAGTGTGAACAGAACAAAGAAAGACTGTCCCTGATACTAAAAAAAAGAAATACACGAGACAGGTTCTCATGCAGACACAAGAACTGAATCAGAAAGGGACTACAAGGGAGAGAAAGAATGATTAAGGAAAACGTTATGAACTATAGCTTAAACTTACAAAAACGTAAAACCAATTCAACCCTAAATTCACTTTAAGCTCACCTTCATTCTGGATTCTGAGAGAGCCAAGAGATCTCCAAAGTCAGGCTAACTTGAGAACAATAGGATGTGAGGAAGCCTCATTTCCTGCTGTGCGGAGACTATAGCGGACACCAAGGACAATTTGATTGGACCATCCCAACACGTATAGAGCCATAAAAAAAAAGCTTGTATCCAGGACATGCATCCAGTCTGCTACTTCACAGGAAGCAACACAATGGGAGGATACGAGAAGCATTTGCTTCCTTGTGATTTTACATGAAGCAATTCTGACAGGAAGCCACCCTCAGCAGTCATGGCCCGTATGTTCAGCAGCAGCAAAAGATAAAGGGAGAGGTGGACGTGATACCCTCTAGAGAGATTTTCTCCTAACATAACAAATGTGTCAAGTAAACTAACCCAGAGAGATAAACGGTGAGGAAAAAAACTTAGGTGCCCTAAACTTTTGAGGCCAATTCATTATGAACTCAACTTCTTGACTATAAAAACCTTACTGAGAGAGAAAAAAAAAAAAACAAAAATAAAAACCCCCCCAAAAAAAAAAAAAAAAAAAAAAAAAAAAACCAAAAAACAAAAAACACAATA
Organism: Grallaria varia; assembly: GCA_013396735.1. Lineage (NCBI taxonomy): Eukaryota > Metazoa > Chordata > Aves > Passeriformes > Formicariidae > Grallaria > Grallaria varia. The sequence continues at coordinate 346,245 of VWZG01003988.1, forward strand.
GGGGAGGCTTGCTCATTTCACAATGCATTTGAAAACTGACACACAAGAGTATCATGGAGCTTCCCACAGGATTGACAGAGAAAACAGTCTACTCCAGTTTTTCAAGAGAAGTCTGACTTGCATGTGACTTGTCATCTTTATTCTGGTATTAATGGACAAATCAGCTGCAGAACTGACACAAATTCTATCTTGGTGTGAAAAAGAATAACTTCCTTATTCAGTTACACCAGATGACAAACGTTCTTTCTACACAGCACTCCCAATTCTGCAATTGTAAAAATCAAAGCTGAATTTTGAGATCTGAATATCAAGAAAAGGCTTTTTTGTATTGCAATACATTACTAAATAGTAAGGTTTGCATGCTACATTATCTCCTATAATACTAGCATAACCCACTTCTCCAGTCAAGTCAGGCACACGTGAATTCAAACTTCCACATGCTTATAACTCTTTAAACGTAAAAATGTAAACACCCAGAAAGACAATACCTTAGAAATACTGAGATTTGTCTTTTAAACACTATGCAACAGGCATATATAGACATCAAACAAGATTTCATGGGAAAAAAAAATATTTTCCATATGCTCTTACTCTCCAGGCAAACAACACATAACTCTGCAGAGATACCACCAGCGATGAAGTTCAGCCTCTTATATTTATGCAATCCTTACCTTCAACCAAAATAGTCAGTTAAAACATTAGTAAGCATACAAGAATAAAACTGCCAGAAATCACATCAGATGAGGACCCAGGCAAGGCAAGTCTTTTGAACAAACTATTTAACACACCTTTATTTTTAAATACCACAGAAAAGACCACACACAGATACACCTGCTATAAGCATTAAGATGAGAGAAGGTGAAATGGTGTTAGAGTGATTGTCTTCCCAAGTCACCATCAGGAGTGATGCAGCACAGCTTTCCTGGAAATGGCTGGACCTCTGCCTGCTCATGGGAAGTGATGGATTAATTCCTCGTTCTGCTATGCCAGTGTGCACAGCTTTTACTGTACCCATTAAACTGCCTTTATGTCAACCCATGGGTCTTCTCACTTTTACCCTTCAGACTCTCTCCCATCCCACCATGAAAGAACGACCAAGTGGCTGTGTGGGTCTAGGCTGCCAGTCAGAGTTAAACCATGACAATATCCCAGACAGATACTGTGTTCTACCAAACCAGATCAAACAGTCAGTAACAAGAGGTCTCAGATGACCTATAAACACTATCCACACACACAAGCACATTCTGGCCCTTTTGGTCACAGACACTGACTGCCAAAGCCTGCCAATTGCCTACCTGATGCACAGATTCCGGCTTCCTTTTTCACACTCCACACTAATTCCAAAATACAAGCCTAGCATTCTATAATTATGCATGCATTTTTGCCTCTAGGATTACAGCTGGCTACAAACTTTACTGATAGCAACTTTATGACCTTTTCCAGGTTTCATAACATGGTCAAGTATTAACAGCAGCAAAATCCCTTTAGTAAGGTACACATTGGATGGCCATTCCACATTTCAACTATATTAATGCCTATTAATAAGCCAGTTATTAAATTCAGTTCATAAGGGCCATATTTTTCCATCATTGACATCTTTTAAACACCAAACAAAATGCCTTAGAGATTCATTTCATCCACAGACTGACTGTTCAACTACCAAATCCACCCTCCCATTTTAAACAAGACTAATGCATGGATCTGCTTAAACTCTGTAACATGATAACATTCAGGTAACTTCAAAATCATCTAAATCACTAACCGTCAGCAGATGGAGACTTCTGTTCTAACAGTTTATGATCCAATAGGAATAAGGAAATAAAGTTAACATAACAATGCTCATCCCTCATATCCCTGCAATAACCAATACCTACTGAAAGGTAAAACTGAGAAATTCATTAAAGAAAAAGGAAATGAGAAAATCAAGTTGAAAATGAACCTGGTGAAAGCAGACTATAACAAATAGTAGGCCTGCAGCAGGACTCTTTTCTTCAAATCAGTTCTAAGGCCTCAGGTAACCTTTATACTATTTTATTCTCCCCTTCTAGACCTTAGAGACAGAAGCCTGTTATGGAGGAAGTATTTTTAAAATAAGGTACTTGACCTGATAAGGCAAGGTCTGCAACAGGAGAGGAGGGGGGGAAATCAGGGGTAGTTCAGTTAAGCTTCCAGACAATGCTTTTCCTTAAACATGTCTTCAACTGATCCTAACTTGCCTGTATCCTTAAACCATCAGAGTATCAGTAAGGCTGTATTTAACAGTCAAAGTGAGAAAAGTTCCTATAGGTGTTAAGAGCAAAATAGAAAGGCTTTTCTTACATACTTCCTTGCTATACTACTGCCTTAAATATACCCAGGTACAGTATTCTCAGTGGGTATTAACACTTTAAGTATCTGACAAAAACAGATGACAGCTCTCTTCACAGCGCTGCACCACAACCTGCAGCAGCTGAGGAGCTGACTTAGAAGCATCACAGGCGTCCGCGCAGCACAGATAGGGCGGCTGCTGCCAACCTCACCAGCCAGCCCCAAAACAAGCTGTAAATCCCAGGCTGGGGGCACTAAACCAGCAGGATGCTTTCCAGCTCAGTTTCTCAGCCTTGGGCCCCAAGCACAAAAGATTATGAGCACACTGGCTCACTCACCCAGAGGAAATGAAAGGAAATGAGTAGGATGGCTTGACAAAGCACAGCACGACACTAACAACGGTGTCGCTCCACCTGTTCCTATGCATACACTGCAGTGTTTTTGGCCATGGGAGTATGAATAAATAAGGGGTAGGAAAAAAACCCAACTTGGTTAGAAACAGGTGATCTTCTTGAAAAACACTAAGAATCCCAACATCTTGCTTTGTTGTGCCACCATTCCCAGTGTGGCACAACTCCTGAAGCAGCTGGCAAGCAGAAGCCATGGAGGCCATCCATGGTTCACCTTCCTGTGGTGATACCCAAGCTGGAAAAAAGATACTGTAGGTAAGCCTACATACAGATTACAGATTTCTTCACTTATTCTCACATTAGGTCAGCTCCAAGTGATGCTGAGTCTCTTTCAGCTATTATGCAGCAGCTGTTCCTTGAGATGAACATTATCATCTGAAAGCTGCAGCACTAAAAGGAGCGATAAGTAAAGCAGGGAACTATGACAACTGAGAGAGAAAAGGAAGGGGAAGGGGGAGAAGAGATGATTACAAATGTTCTGGAAATCTCTATGAAACATACTGTTGCCCAAATGTAGTAAAGTACAGCACAAGAGAGCTCAAAGAAAGAAACTGAGTTTTGTTTCAAAAATTAAGAGTAAGACAAAAGGAAAAATTTGAAAACTAACTGTGAGAACAGGCTTGCAGTACAAGATTCCTGTGTGGCTTTGTAGCAGTTCGTAAGAGAAAAGTCAATGGTAAAGGATAAATAAAACCTAAGAGGAGATCTGGAATAAATTTTGCTGCTTATATAAACCTGTTTCTCAAAAGTAAAAACTTAACTGTACTAAAACCAGAAAAGGACCTAGAAAGCGTAATTTAACTCCTGCAACTAGTAATACTTTTAAGACATAACTATCTACAGAAGCAAACACAATCAGCATAAAAATGTGTATGGAAATTTGTAGTGTCTATGTGCACATCTGTGTGTGCCTGCATCCAGATATACATTTATGACACAAATCCAAAGAGGACAAAGGTTAAAAAACTTGTTTTAGAGTCCTGAGGTTTTCCAGCTCCAAGAACTTTTGCCCAAACCTGTCACATCAAAGCACTAAGGACTCTACAGAGCACTAATTTCAAATTCGAAACAACATTTTACCTAAGCCAGTGCTTCAAAGCAAACATCTAAACATTGTCAAAACTAAACATATACAACTTATTTTTCATCAACCCCAGCAAAAATGGCATTAAAAAACCCACAAAAAATTACCATGTTTCTTTTTGGAGATGAACTGTACAATTTCTTAAGCTTTCCAAATCTGTTTTTAGAATGTGACATGGCAAGTTAGAATCGTCAAATGAAATCTTCTGTAAGAAAGTAGTAGAATTTGGTATTTTTGAGCATAAACTTCTTGTAGTAGCAAACAAAGATGGAATTTAAAAAAAAAAAAAAAATAGAAAGGCTGGCACTGCCTCACTTGTTTAAGTAAGAAAACATAAGCCTGTCCCAAATTTCTACCTGCACAGCAAAACAAAAGATACATCTAGCACATCGTCATCCCAAATCATTTGCAAATTGCTTTGTAGGTTCTGAATCTTACAGATGATACCACAAAGTGATATTCTCTCGTATTAATATATGATTGAGTACTAAGGCTTAAGAAAGCTCACACTCTTGGAACTACAAGCAAAAATAAAAGTTGTGGAAATTAAATTACCAAAGATAAAATTTAATCAGGACACTCAAGTTGAAATGTCTCAGTGTTTGCCAATGCAATAGGTTACACCTACTTGCTTGGCTTAAAAACAGCAATTGCATAAGCACCTTCTACTGCCAATGACGAGAGGCACCCTCAACAGGAAAACTTGGCCAGAAACGTACCCTGAAAAAGATTCAGCCCAGTAAAACCCAACTTTCTTCCTGACATACACAGACAAGAAGTATGTAAGCTACTCTTCTAAAACAAACCAGGAACCACAGCTGTGGAAGTCCAGGCCAGCATGCAAAGGGAATATTGTGTGTAAGTAAGAAGACACAAGACCAAGGAAAAAAAAAAACAAAACAAAACAAACAAAACAAAAAAACCAAACAACAACAACAAAAAAGGGACACTTGGAAATTAATATAGACAGCTCTTCTATAATGCAGAGTAAGCACTCAGTGATAAAAATGGTAAAAATTAATTTTTGCTAGTAATTACAGAAGCCAGAGACTGCCAGTGCATCTTACAAACAAGACCATGGCTAAACAGTCATTTTCTTGCGGAAAACCAACAAGAGCAAGGTAAAGGACTTTGCTGCATAAAACAGGCTGCAACGACGGAAAGCAGTTTCAAAGTCTCACTGCCCTTCCGCCACCACTCCCCCCCCACAAGACCAATGTTAACATCTACTCTGGCATTTTGATGCTGATTCTGAGAGTAGACACTTACACATCACAAAACTAGTGTCTCTTTTTATGAATAGTTAATTGAAGGTCAGCAGGAGAAAAAGCCTGTGAAGTCAGTTTTTAGGTCTATGAGACAGACGCTGATAATTAGTTTGAATCAGATTGTCAATAATTTGCATTAACAAAAAAAAAACAAACAAAAGGCAAATTTTGGTTTCCAAATTTACATGATGTCTGTAACACTATCAACTACTCACCTTCTCAAGGTTACAATCCCTGTCAGATATGAACAATTGCAAGTCACGGGAGTGACTGGTCACCTGAGGGCCCACACTTTTGTTCAGTAAGTTTTTTAAAGTAACAGCAGTAGGTTGTGATTTTGGGAAGCTACTCCTTCATTCCATAGCTTCTGCTACCTCAGACTGTTGGGCACTTCTCCTTTCACCAACCCCATTCAACACTGCTGCGATGGAGCAGCATGGAGAACATAAGCCTTCTTGAGTTTCAGTTTATAGGATGCCTAACATGTTCAGAAGTACTGGGTACAGTTCACAGGCAGATGTCAACCTTCTCCTCCATAATCTATAGCTCAATGTCATACCAGCATGTAAAGTTATTGTAACAGAATCTGAAAACTGTTTCTCACCTTGAAGTAGAAACATTCATTATGGTTCCATCATTTTCATATATCTGCAATTTATTCCTGACTCTTCCTTTTTTCTCCCCATAGCAAGTTAAAAAGAAACAAGCTATGAAAAAACCTTCTTGAAAGAACAATCAAAAAAATGGTTCTGCCCAAACACCAGACCAACATTTCATGCTAAGTATTCAGGCACTGAAAAGGAAAACTGACAGCAGAAATCAAAATGACAGGAAAGCAACAATGACAGCGGTTAAGACTACCAAAACAGGCTGCCCAATTGGCCTGGCCAAGGTCTGAAAGCAGTTACTGAACATAAACATTCAGAACAAAATCCTCTCTGTGCAAGGTTTTACAAACTGGTCTTTCCCAATGGCTGAACTCAGTAGTAACACATTAAATATTTTAAAGTTCAGATTAAACCACTTCCTAATTAAGAGGAAACTGATAAATTCAGGAAACTGTCAAACATTAGCAAGAGATGTCTCCTTTCAGACTACTTGAATTCTAAATTTATTTTCTAAAATAAAAAAGGACATATCAGCCAAACTTGGAACATCTCCATACTCTTATCTAAAAACACAGGAAGGATGGCTTGCCACAACTGACTTCAGATGCCTTCTGTCTAGATGCACATTCTGCCAACATTTCTCAACTAATTTCTGAACTATTAGCTTAGTTTCAAAAGTCATACTGTATGGAAAAAGGAGAAGAGGCCTATAAAATGGAGCAAAAAGTTTAATTTATATAACAAAAATTTCTGAATACAAAAAAAATAAAACTAGGAAAACCCGTTTCTCTGGGTCCAAAATAGGTACCTGCAATTCAAGTCTCCATCTGCAAAACAAGGAAAAGAGCAGCTAATTACCAGTTTAAGTCATTCACCAAATCCAAGTATCACAGACACATAGTAAGATTGCTGAGACAGACAGATAGGAGTGTTCATGCATACTGGCAAGCCCAGGGCATGTCAGAGAGCAAGAGCTGGGGGTGGGTGAAAGAAGGCATTTTACTACAAAAGATTTTGTACTACATGAGGTTATCATCTGCCCTCTTAAAATAGCCTGCTGGCTGTTTTATTACACTAACACGTGATCTAACCACAATTTAAACACTATCACATGCTCACATTTCATCTGGAATAAATGTATGCAGCCAAGTGATCAGATGATGCACAGATTAAGCATCAATGAAGAACCAACTAGAGCCAGAGTGTGAGCCAGAAGCACAGTCCTACTGACCTCAAACACACTATTTTCCCCACTTCTCATCAGCTTGGGAGTCTTATTTTGCAGTGTGGACACACACTTTTTTAAATAAACGTATTAACAGAAGAAACAGGAAAATGCTTGGAGCATTAAATACATCTTAGTAGTTGGAGAAGAAAGACTGAAGGGCAATTGATATTCTGGCAACAGCCAGAACCTGACTAAGCGTGATTAGACACGTAAAAAAGCATGAGAGGGGACAGATAACAGAAACGGAAGAATGAAAGAAAAAAAAGAAAAAGAAATGTTACACCTTTCTAGTAAGAAGGGATTTAATCAGAAATCTCAATTGCTTCCTCAATATACTGTGGCAAGTGCCAAAAATTAAGAATAAAGGCTTACTGAATTTTCATATAGCCTGTTGAAACTTTCATTTAATTTAGAATCACCAACTGGAAAAAAAAAATAATTCCCAAGTAGTTAGCAGAAATGAACAACCTCCAAACCCAACACTTCAGGTTTCAATTAGAGTAAATTTATTTCAGAACTTTCCTTTTAAATAGCCACTGAAGAGCACAAAACTGCATACACACCCCTGAGCTACAGCTCTTCCCAAGAACACCCTTTTTGATCCACAGCTTACCCTTTTAATTTCAGCCAGTACAAATACTGTCAAAAAAAGAGTCCAGAGCTGGATCTATCTCCTAGGTACCTGCAATAATGTGCTCCAGCACCCCTCATCATTTATAACACTCATTTTAAAAAAGCAGGCATAGGATTTTATCTAGGAAGCAGGGACGAGCCTCACCACCACCTGCTGTGGTGACCAACCACTCCTCCTGTGGCATGGCTGGTGAATCAGCCTGGGCAGCCGTGGGCCAGCCTGTGGGCCCAGCATCTTTGGACAAGGAAGACAAAAAACTGAAGCAAATTTAATGCAACAGCCTGCAAATTGAGGGCATCCAGCAGCTTCCAGGCCAGCAGACAAGCCATCTCTGTGAAGGGTGAAGCAGGCACTCAGGGGCAAGACATGCAGCACGCGTCTAGGTAAATCATTTCTCCTCAGGATTTGCAAGTCTGCAGATCAGTGCAAGCTTTCAAGAGGGAAATCTCCCACATTCCCTTCGCCCACACCACCTTACACTCTTTTCACTCAGGGGGGTCACTGAACTCCCCCGTTACCCAGTTCTAGAAGCTGAAGTTGCAGAAAACTAATCCAACAAGAAGTGGAAAGTTTGGTGCAAATTTCAAGAGCTAAAGTAGTTCAGTATCAGACAAAGCCAGTACCTGCGTCAGTGTATGGGAGAGAAACATCTTATCTGCCCAAGGAAAAAAATAAAAATAAATTAGAAAAAAAAAAAAATCACTTGAGGTACTTGGAATTGCACTGGCATTTCACAGTTGTTCAAATATTTTCCAACCAGGGGAAAAAAAAAAAAAAAAAAAACAACACACACACTCCCGCCCCCTACTCCCCTTAGCTACAATCCACCCACAGCCAGTCATCTAGCCTCATGCTCATGTACAGTAATAAGTGTCTGTAAGAAATATAAACCTAAGGTTTATGGGAATATCTACAAAAATTTCCACATTCCAAATATTAAAAGATGCCCTCTAGCAGGTTACAAGCAACAATAAAATTCAATCCACACCAATTCTGATTATTCATTGCAATGCCTGGGGGTTCAATCTGAAAGAAATAAAGACAGTTCCTTCAAGAAACTAGCTATTGCAAGAATTTTATAGTTCTGATTCATCAGCTGATATGATGGATTTGGGTAGCCAAGCTGACAAGGGCAGCTAGAGATGATGCTATGAGCAGTCATGCCCAACAGTTTAATTCCTCTTAAACAGCCTCATGTCCATGGTCCAGAGTCCTTCCAGCCTTATGCTATCACTTTCCCCATTGCAGATGCCCCAGCTTCAATGCCCGCTCCAAAACATAACTGCTCACAGTCCAACCTTCACAAAACAGAGTCCCAGACCCAACCTCTCATTGGCAACACACACTGGCTCACCAGTGCTGCCTGGGCCCCAATGTGGCATCCTGATGCAGATGACAGGTCCTGGATTTCCACAGCAGACACTGAACAGCGCAAGCCTTTGCCACCACCTGATCAATGGTAACCACATAGAGACATCCTATTCCTATCATCTGAATGCAACCAGCCAATGCTGAGGAGTCCATGCCTGTGGTAACTGAGGCCCTGCATGGTCAGGAATGTGTCTGTCCACAGCACCAGAGCTTGGGACAGACCTTCTGAAGACACAGGTATGCTACATCACCCTTTAAGAAGTTATAACAGCTCAGTGACTGGCAGGTTGCTTCAGTGGGAGCCCTCCACTAATGGAACTGCTGCTCCTCAACAACAAGAATTTCTAGCAGAGGGCCATACACTCCTCCAAGCAGCATCTAGGGGTGCCATCTGTGGCATTAGAACAAGCACTTAAAAAAAAATTGATTACAACCTATCCAGCCCCAAAACCTGCATCTCAGAGTTGTCAATAAGGAAGGATAGAAAGGTAAATATTACATTTATTACATTATAACACTTAACCAAGATGTTCTTCCAACTGTTTGTCTCGGGGACTACCTTCATCTCAAGGTCTTAAATGGATTTTTCATACTTCTCTAGTCACTTTTGTAAATTATGCAATTTCAACTTCTACAAAAACCCATGGAAATTATTTGCACAGCTCAGTTATAGAGTGAAGAATCAGTTCCTTTCATTTTTTACAACCTTACCCATTGTTTCTTTTATTCTGAGTATCCCTTAACTCCTGTGCAAGGAGAAACAGAAAATAAAACTTTCCCACTTTCTCCATGCTGCCCTTATCAAGACCCTCAAATACTCATCTCTTCTGTTGACAGAAGAGTCAATATATTTACCTGCAGCTCACATGGACTTCACTCCTTCCTTTTCTTGTAACAACTTCTGTTAAGTCTTGAAATGTCAGACTATTCCATTTCCTTTAAATACAGCATTTCTCCTGGGCATTGCTGTAAACATAATTCAACTTGATGCTACAATCCACAGAAGAGTCAGTGACTGGGCACAGTATCTTTGTGATTTGCCAGAACTCCAGAACACCTGCCAGTCAAAACTCGGATACTAAACTGAAATTTTAACTACAGTGTGCAACATAGTACTTTGGCACAGCCTCAGTAGCAGAGGAAGGGAGCAAACACAAACCAAGCCTTTAAAGATGAAGGAAAGAAGGGAAGCAATCCAGAGACCTATAGACCAATAAAGCCAATGCCTAATCCTGGTAAATTGATAAAAGCAGCAGTAAAGAACAGAACTGGTGGGGAATAGGGAAATACAAAAGAATTAACATTGCTTTGGTAGATGGAATTAACTTTTCCAAAATGCTTCTATGCTCCTTGAAGCAATTAGCTAAACATAGGGTAGTCCAGTTAATAAATTATATCTGAATTTTCTTTGGAGAGACAACACGACAAGAGTTGGGTTTGTCTTAACCAAAGGTAATTTGAGCTAGGAGACTCCTACTGAAGATTCTCAAGGGCTCAAGTAAGAAACAGCTGTATATGACTGATTGGTTTTCACTATGAAGGGGATATCAAAAGTCACCCATGGAGAACCAACTTAGAATCCACACTACTCAACAAAACAGGGGCACAGAGAACTTTATTGAGGATACAAAATATTTCAAAGTAGTAGTCATAACTTGAACTGGTAGCAAACAGCTTCTATACAAAGATGCGCAAGACCAAACATTAAAGTGGCAGGTGAAATCCTGCGCCAACCAATGCAAAGCCTACCCTAAAACAAAATAATAAAAACCCCTCAAACTTCGTTATTACACTTCCACAGAAATGAGTTCTAATTTAGCTATTCACACTGACAAGTAAAAGACAACAGTCAGCTCACAACTTCAGATCAAGGATCAGCCAAGTCATGAAGTCCATTGGAAAAAATATTAGAAAACTAGAACAGATAGAGGCAAAAAAAGGAATTTTTTAAAATTATTTCCATAGTGCTTTTGTAACTTAGATACAGCTGTGGTCCACCATGACACTATGAAACGAGAAAAGGTACAGAAACGTAAGCTGTTTAAACCAACTAAATTAATGCGATGGTTTTGATGTGGGGAAAGAGCAAATAAACTAAAAATGTTCATCATGGAAAGAGACGGGATGCAACACAGTACACTGGTGCCATATGAAGTCACATATAGCATGGAAAAGAGCCATAATATAAAACCAAACTCACCCACTGCCACCAGCTGCAGCAGCTGAACAAACAAAAGGAAGTTTGCATAAAATGTGTAATTCACACATGGAATTTATTGCCATAGGATGTGAAGCTAAAGAGAGCTCAAAGTAGCATTAGAAAGCTATTAAAAAAAAAGCCATAGAAGGAGATCCACTGAGCTGTTAAATATACAGTGATCTATTCTTGCCTATTCAAGAAGCTATGGACTGTTAGAAGTTGGGAAAATTTAACAGAAGGTATCATGCTGTATTTTCAGCAGTTTGGTTGGATTTTTTTACCTTTTCTTTCAGGCAACTACTACAGATCCGCATCTCACAAGGTAACAAGGTAAGCAGACCTCTGATCTGAACTTGCATAGCTACCCTTACGTCACTGAAGACAGTAAAACTATTTCTACATTTTTCATCTCCAAAACCAAGTTAGGGAAAAAGAAGTTTGTTAGCCACTACAAAAACGAACAAACAAACAAAAAAAACCAAAAAACTTCTGTAAAACACTGCTTGAGTAACTATAATCAGGATTTATTACAAAAATTCTCCAACTCATGCATCAGACTTTGCTTCACAACTATTACAGGATTTAAAAGCTGAGCTAAGCAACTGAATAGTCACATTGGAAGACACAAAAATATTACAATGTCAGAAGTTACCTGCAAGAAGATGGAAAGAACATTTTACCTCGTTCAGTGTAACTGCACCCTGTTACTCTGACAGGCAATGCTGAGTCAGTGCCTCCTACAGGTGTACCCCACAGACCTCTCCAGTGTGGGATCTGGTCACAGGGCAACCACAGAACCAAGGAATGAGTCAGGGAAAGTGGCAGGACTGTGGACCATTGGGATTTCCTGACAAGCGCATCCCAAAGCTACAGCAGAAGGCATGCAACAAATCACCATAAGAGATGCCAGCGCTGCAATGCTGGTATCACTAAATGCACCACCTAAACACTGACATAACTTTGCACCACTTCAAAATTAGCTGGCAATTATGTTTAGGTTTAAATGATAGCAAGGAGAGTAGCAAGAAGAAACAGCTCCAAATATCACTATACCGATATGTTAAAGTTATGGCATAGAACTGAAGTAACATTTTGGTTTTAAAATTCCATGTGGTATATTAACATGTGGGAGTTTTCTCCCCACTTAATCTTTGCTATTTAAACACCACAAAAGAGTCAGTCTCAGCCTAGAAGAACAAGTTATGGATTATTACACTGACCCATCTTCATAGTTGATACTAATGTGTATTCTGTGGGAGACTCACAATTTTCTAATACACAAAGTCAAGCTTGCAGAGTTATGGATGAGACTTCAAGTATAACTGAAACTCCTACAGGGAAGTATTTAAAACTGAAACTACCATTTACATAACACTTTAAGATGAAAGGATACCAACCAAGCCCCATAGTTACAGCATCCTCAGAAACACAATTCATCACGGACATCCCTGTAATGGCATAAATGGCTGTAACACTGGCATTTAGAACAAGTCTCAGAACCAGGCAAAGTAAGAGCATATATAAATCCTTTTTAGATTATGATTTCCATTAACAGTCACCAAAATGCCCATGTAAAACTCCTGCTGAGGTCACTGATGTGACTAACATCAGTTGCAAGACCTTAACCCTTTAGCTGTGAGATCAGAACAGATATCCTGTTATTTTCACAGTCTTACTGCACAGGAAACCTAACTTTCACAAGACATGTAGTGGGCAAAACATACCAATTTATTAACACAGAAAATGCCAATGCAGCAAAATAGAAAAGTAAGAGGTCACATATTAAAAGCAGTAACTAGGGCAGTGATCGCAAAGATCCAGCCTCAGAGGAGTTCAATATACACAAAAACACGACCGAGGTATTCTGCACATGGCAAATCCAGGTATCACATCGTGTAGGGATAACAGAGTAAAATGCACCACACTAGAAGTAGTTTGAAAAGTTAAGTAAATATTTCAAATAGGATGCTCCAGCAGCATTTAGAAATACAAAGACATGGTTCCAACAAAGTGGAATTGCTCAAAAATGTCCAGCAAAGTTCTCTCAAAACGTTGGTACTGCCAGCACATTATCTTCATGGGAGGCATCATTAAGAAGACTACTTGTGTTAAAAAAAAAAAAATAAAAAATGTTCCTCTACAGATGAGAAACCTTTTCAGACACATTGCAAGAAACAATGCAAAGCTAACAAAGCAAAAGTTAGGACTATATTAAAGCTTTCCAACACATCACAACTCCTAGAGAACAATTCCAAGTGAACAGACTTTTTAACCTCCAAGTAGTAAGTACAGCAGCTCTGAAAACAAACATACAGTTTTTAAACAAATCTGACACAAAGTAAATCCTAAAAGTGCTTCTGATCTGTTCTTAAGGACAGACTGAAAACACTTGTTTTACACAATCAGTCTGTCAAGCAAAATTTGTTTTACCCAGGCCTTCACAAAGCTTCCAGAGGAGCCTGTCTTATCTTGCATAGATCGGCATATTACCCTAAACAACACACCTGATAAAGCAATATGTGTATACTCTACATGTACAGGACATACTCCTCATATTTGGGCCCTGAAACATAATTAATTTTAGAGTACCCAGACAATAAACTCAGCCATGAAGACTGTGCTTGAAGTCTGCAAGAGTAGTTTTCATAATACCTTTTACCAGCTATGAAAGCAGTACCTTCCAAACAGACATTCACACCACAATCTCTAACTTCACAACCTCTTTTAAAACGGAGTTAAGCCATAATTCAATGTCTGGATCCTACCAAAGCAATTCAAGTTCTGCTTCATTGCAATTCACCACCTTAAACTCCGTGATCCTAGTGCTTTACGAACAATTTAACTTCCACAGTCCTAAAAGCTGCTGCGGCTTCCAACATAAGACAGTCTCCTTCCCAGTCCCACCTGCCACCCCAACTAATGGCCAAGGTATTCTGTCCAAATCTCTTTCAAGCCAAGAGAGCAGGTGAGCAGCTGTGATCTCTGTTTGCTATCAAAGGCCACAGCTCAGTGCCTGTGAGCTGGCTGCATCTGCTTGCAGAAATTCCCTCAGAGAGACTTTTTAAAAGGCAAGAAAAAAAAGGAGGAGAGTTTCATGCTGTGATTTCACCGTCCTTCGTTAACTTGCAGGAAGGGCACCCAGGGCTTCCTCTTCTGGACTACAAAGCCTCCTTAGGCTAATCAAAAGACAACTATTTCATCTTCGTGCATTTCTTAATATTAAAATCAGGATTATTTCAAACAAACCTCAGCATACCTCACTTCAAGCACCACCACAGTTACCTGAGGGTAGACACTGACATAAAGATATAATTATTTCCCTTGGGTAGTATATCCAGTGAAAGGTAGTAGGTAGTAAGGACGCTCCTTGATGAGACCTGCCTTAATGACTATCACAAACAGACTCAAACTTGAGAGCAATTACAGGCAGCAATTAGGTAGAATTCAATCCAATTCCAGGACTTCCCAGCAGCGAAGTAAAAGCATTAAAGCCCTATTGACTGGCTGAGCACTGCAGTACAACACCACTCCACAGCTCAAGTCTCTTAAGAGACACTAGTAGATGTACAACAAGCTTTACTGCACATCAACAGTCTGCAGGACCAGGTAGTCCTGTCAATGTTAACACTTTCCATTGTCAGATCTTTTATTTTCTCTTAAGCTTTCCCAAACTTCAAACCTTTGGACTAGTATTTTTCAAGTAGTGTATGTGTCTTGTGCCTCACTTTACCATCATCAGAATTTTCCTATCCTATCATTACCAGAAAGGACACCAAGAAAACATTCAACTTTGGGAAACCTCAAACCAATTAAACTACCTTTGCCTTGGAGCAGAATTTTTAACAGCTTTCTACTCTCTACCAAAACTTCATTCCAAATTGTACCAGAAATTGTCCCCAAGGAAAAACAAAAAAAAAAAAGCCAAACTATTTTGACCTTCTTAAAGCCACTTGGCTTCGCTTAATTAATTTCTTCTTGTTACTAGTCTATACACATGCTTAGGACAGGCTGAGCATGTCAGATACTCATAGAGAAGTCCACTTGCAAAGCACAGAGCAGAATATTTCCAGGAGGTCTCAACACAGAACTGGGCAGAGACGGGAAGAATGACACCGCCAATACTAAGTTTCACCTAAATTTAGGAAACTGTTTTTCAGATATCTGGGTCCATGCTGTGTCCCTTTGTATCCCTACAGAGACATCCATCCCACCCACCATAGGTCATGCTAGAGAGAGGCTTCTATTATTGACTATAAAAGGAAGCCTCCATAATTAACTTTAGCTGGGAGCCATGAGACAGTTCTGAAAGCAAAGGAAAGGAAGCACAGTGCTACAGAGACCGGCAGACTAGACCCTTTGAAAACCCACTTCCTTTAATGACACCTTCAGCTACAAAGTTGCTCTCTCCTTTCCCACCAGTTTTTGAGGCTGTTGCCACCTTTGCTGTAACAAACTGAATTGACTGAAGGCTAAGTCAATCCAGCTTTTTCCCAGAGTAGTTCTCTGTGTTTCAAGGCCCTGGCCAGCACCAGAGCTGGTCTACAGTAAGCTGCCAGAACAGATAAAAAATGCTCATTTCTTCGACCAGAGATAGCACTGACCTCTGAGACCTCAGAAATCAGTTGATGGTAGGCTAAGAATCACAGGAGAGAGGAAACCGAGAAGCAAGTCACCTAGGAAAACATGCAGAAAGGAAGATCAGAGCTCAAAACCCAAGTGGGAAAATGGAGCCAGCAAGAAAGGGAGAATGGGAGAGGAGAAACAGTTGTCAAGAGCTTGGTGTAGAAGCCAAGAGGGATCTCTGCTATCAACACATAGAAAACACAGCAGTTGAGAACACACCCATCTCTTTCCAGCTCAGCAGAAAGGAGAAACATGAGCTTACCACCACTGGCAGATAAGACGACAGTTCAGGTGCAGAGGCTGAGCTGGAAAGAGACAGATCTCCCACAGGTCAGCAAGCTAACATGGGGAGCTTCTTTTTTCCCTGCTTTTTTTAAGTCTCTGATCACCTAAAGGCGATCTGCATATTCACTGTACAATGATGGATCCCTTCACTTTGTGCCAGTCGCAGCTCCCTCCTGACCACTACAGCAAGCCAATTTGGCAGGAAAGAAAGCACATTAGTAGGCTTACTTCTACCAGCCCACCATCCTGCACCATCTAACCCTGGACTCTGCCAAGCATCTGCGCCAGAAGAAGGATGGGCAACAAATATGCAAGCAACAGCCTGCGCTGCTGCCACTGCACTGCTGCAATGGGGTTAAGCTACCCCAGGACCACAGCCTGGCTTCAGACTGCTCTGTGTCATGGTTTGCACTCACAGCTCCAGCTGAGGCCCACGGGAGCTCTGTCAAACCACAGCCTGCAGCTCAAGCACTGTGAAACAGCGGTAATGCCACTTCTTCACAAACCAAACCAAGAAAGGTATTGTTGAAAGTACCACAGAATATCCATACAGCAGATGTTAATTCTGCCTCCAAGACTTAAATCATACTCAAAAAGCCTGAGACCATCCGACAAACAAAGGAAGAGCACTGAACAGCTTTCCAGCTGGAAGTAAGCAAGGTTCCTACAAAAAATGAGCACCTACCTATTACCACAAGACACATACGGAGGGGGGCCAATAATGCTTTTTGGGTTTGGTATAGCAAATTGATCAAAGACTTAGTAGCATCCACAATAAAAATGGATTTGAGGAAAGCATGGTGTGCAAAAGGTAGTCTATGGCTCCTGTGGTCTTGAAATGCTTTTACAATACAAAGATAAGTATCCGGTTTACCTACTTTAAAGCTAAACTAATACAAAAACTGACTTATTTACACATGTGCCAAACAACTCCAACATACATGCTCTTGAGCATATCAATTAAGAAAAACAGACTACAGTATTTTAAGTTACAGTAGTCCCTCATTTCTATCTCAAAGAGTACTTTCCCAAGACCTGAGAATTTCTGAAGTGCTCTAAAGGCTCATCTACATTTTCTTCTGCATTTCCTGACAACAGCTATAAAGAAAATTATACTCATTCACTTAATTTTGAATGCTATATTTACATTTGAAAATGAGATACCTCTAGCAAGAAACATTAACAAAAAATTAGGAGATAAGCCATCTTAGTTAGCAAGCACAGGCAGGAAAGAAACCTGGACTAGAATCTTCAAAACTGCTGAGCCCTTCAAGCCAACTAATTAACTTACACCATAAATAATACCTAGATGTGGTCAATTTAACTATCAGCAGTTTACAATATCAAAGTCAGGTAATTACAACAACTTTGTATTTTAACAATGAAGAATTGCTCTTTCAGTTTTATTGCCAAGTGCAGAAAATACTTAAGCTGCATTTATCCATGAAATTTATCTTTTGTAAAATATTCATGTGACATCAGGACGAAGAACTAGCCTAAAGAAAAGGGTGTGAAAATGCATTTTCTTTTAATTTACTTTCTGCTGCTCACAAACCCACAGGGTGGACAAATTTAAATGGCCTATTCAAATAATGATTAGACTAGTCTAGATTGACATCATGTTCTATGTTTATAGTTCACTTTCCTAAATATTTAGTATCAACCTTCTGGGAAAAAAAGTGAGTAATGAGCCTATCTTTACATACTTTAATGCTTTAACATACATGAGAACAAATAATTTGATCAAATGACAAAACATGATGAACTATACCATGATTTCAGCAGAGGCTTCCTTTTAGATAAAACATGGTCATCACTCGAAGTGTACATTTTGAAAGCACTCTATGAAGCTAATAAAGATACAGAACAAGTAAAAAAATAAAAAGGCATTTTAACATGCTTTGAATGGAAAACCTGCTAGATTATCAAGTAGGAAGAAATATTTGTGCCTGCTCTGCTGATTTAAAACCAAGTGCTTCTAGGCACTTTCTGCTAACAGACTTCAGAATCAGGAACTGTCTTTTTCTTACCTCATTTTTATTCATTAATTAAGTAACAAGTGGGGGGGAGGGTGATAAATTCCACCTCCTCTTTCCCATTTCTTTCCTTTGTATTGACTGAATGAACTCAAAACACTTGAAGAATAGACTGATCCAGTTAAGAAGAAGGTAAAAGTCTGTTTTAGGTTGTGTTACTGCTATCAAAAGAGGAGGTTCTGGACCCCTTCCTTCTCTGTCAGGTCCTCTGTCCCAGTCATTCAAATGATCCACTGTGATCCACTTCTGGGGATCAGTTACACTGGAAGGAAAATCTGATCCAGAGACTGGCAGGGAAGTAATAAGCAGTTATCTGGAAGTCTGGCAGATCATCTGAAAATGAAGCAAGAGGTGTTTCTGTTCATATTTCTCAGAAATAATCATGAAACACAGTGTAAAGTCATCTAGATAATAATCAGGCAGTACATGCTTGCTGCCAGAGTTGTAAGGAAAGCCAAACATGGAATTGGTGGATGGAAACACCTGGCTAGGAGTGTTTCCACTGCAGATAGCACTAACCTAAACCAGTACGCTGCCACAGTCTAACACACCCTCCCTCTCTCCCACCAATCAAACCAACCTTACACAGACAGATGCTTGAGTAATTGCCCATCGATGGGACTCTCAAAAATAATTTCTTCTGCTTGAAAAATTTGAGCAGGAATTAAATTCCATATAGAGAAGAGCAGGACTGCATATTTTGGCAGCTAACAGGTGTTCTTAACACCTTCCTAGCACCATCCCTGCACTGAGGCAACATGGCTCACCATCCCACCAGCACTGGGCTTGGGGGAAGCACAATTTTCTGTTGCCTAGAGTGGAGTGGTTTTTTTCCCTTCCCTTTTGCTTCTTTTGGAAAGGCTGGGAGGAAAGAAGCTAGAGTTCTATACATTTACTCAGCCATCTGGCTCTCATGAGAACCAGCACAAAATGAAATGGCCATGGAAGGGAAAGCAGAGCAAAGGTGGGAGCAGACCTCCTCTTTTGGCATCAGCAAACAGTTAAATTGGCAGCCTTCATTACACATAAGTTCACCACCAGTTAGTATTACACCGAACCATCAACAACCGCACCATCAATTTTCTTCTGCTATTTCAGTTCAACTTCATTTTCCTGGCTTCAGAGGACACTGCCTAGTGCATAGCTACACACAAATCCACTTAACACCCCTTGAAGCCCTGCTCTGCCATGCTCAGTCACTGCCAGGCAGGTGGGCAATGGGAAAACATTTTAACCAGCACTCAGACCCTGCCCTGGGATAGCCAGAGCCAGAGTACCCCGCCCTAAAATTTTTCAGAGGAGTACTTGATAAAGCCAAAAAAAAAAAAGAAAAAACAAGAAAGAAAAAGGCACATTAGCACATTGCAACAGAAGGAATATCCCTCTTCTTTCCCAGCCACCAGCGCTCAGGCTCGTGTAGTTGCACTTGGCCCACAAGATGGCACTGACAGAAAGACTTTGCTTCCTCTTTTTTCCCCTCCCTGTCTCCCTCTGACACCAGGCTCACTACTGGCCCTAGACTGAGTCAAAGAAGGACTGCAAGCTACTGAAACATCACATCATCTTCCCACACTGAGGTCCCTCCTCACCTGCCTCCAAGTTACCCAACCAGCTAGATCCTGCTGGTTTCATCAGACAGGTGGAGTACTGAGGCACACAGCTCAAGGCAGCTTATTTTCAGTTACAAGACTGAGGTTTCCAGCACTACCATTTTCCCCATTACCTAGAATTTTTCAGTATTCCCTGAAAAACAGACCTGGAAAAAGATAGCAGTGTCAGAAAACCATGCTGCTTCCCACACAGGCAGACTCCAGCTCTAACTAATACTGATAGTACCAGCCCAGCATCGAATGAAACATCTAAACACAGTTAACTACAGTGAAACAGAGGGCTCAAGCTGAAACATGCAAGCACTAGAGCTGTTTGTGTATTCACCAGAGCACATTAAGATAACTCGCCTTAAGGAAAAGGAAAAATCACCATATTCTAATACTGCTTTTCCTTTCAATTAGAGCAAGGCACTTTCCCCCTCTCATCAACACCGTATTGCAAAACCAAACCTGAGAAACCTACTCTCCACAGCCAAATGCATATTACCTTTCCCACACATGACAAGATATTTACGAGCAAGCAAAAGTCAGGAACAGTTGCAAAGCAACTTAAGAAATCAGAGCAAGTCACAAAAGACCTAAATTTGATATTGCATCATTTACAGATAACTGAACTGATTTATGTTGACTCAAGTTCAAAGTAAAACCAAAATATTGTGGCAGGATGACAGTAAACAAAAGCAGCAGCCCGTTTTGTGAGGCAGGACTCTCCTCTGTGTAGTCCTCATCGGAGGTAATCTTCAAAGCAACTGTTCTGCTAGAATTCCTCCTTTGTCAAAATGATGCAACATGGTCATTGTCACAAAAGGAGACAGTTTTCCAAGTTCCTGAAGAGACTGAGCACTGCCATCTCCCCGATAGCAGGATATGCTTCAGCTCCAAGGACCTTCTTAGTCCAAAAGCCCATGTTAAAAAAACACAACGTTACGTCGTTAGGTCTGCAGATACTCAAGTTTTCTTCACACTATATACCACCACCTACAACCTATTCTGTATGGACTTATCTTTTGCTCTCCCTCTGCCACATACAGGCTTGGGAAATTCAGCTGACAGCTAATAACAAAGTAACTGTGTTCAGTATACACAAGTGTAGTTCTAGAGTGCAAGCTTTAACTACATTTCTATTGTCAGTGTTTGCCAGCTAAATAATTTCTTACAAGTCTTCAAAACTATTAAAGAGAAGTGTGTGTAGGGAGGGAGTTCGAGACGTCTCAAGTCCAGCTTCACAAGGCATTTGTAAAAACCACAACAGCAACTAACAAGACCATAGCCTTCCTCTAGGAAGGAAGGAGGCAGGCAGGTCCTGTGATGTACACAGGCCTGACTCCTGAAACACACTTCACTGCTCAGAGCTCACCTCACAGCAGGTGCAACACTGTCCCAATGCCAATCTCCATTCCTCTCTACTGTGCCTGCTGTTGCTCTCTTGCTGATGATGAAGCAACTCACCTGTTCTCCTCCCAAGAGCTGTCTTCACACGAGGCATCCCCACCACTCCCGCACAGCTTGCTCCTTGCTCAGGGCTAACCAGACGTGCCCCCCTTTCCACAGCTCTCAGTCTTCAGAAAACCAGTAGATAAGCCCTTCCTCACTGCACTTCACAATAAAGAGCTGGAGAGCAGGAGAGTGCTAAAGAAATTAGAGAGCAAGAACTCCTCTGACAAGTCAGGAGAACGGTGTAAGTCACCAAGCAGTCTCTTCTCCCTTTTTACACCTCAAGGACTCTGAAGCTCTGCTCAAAACCCTCCAGCCCTCTCTACTCATCCTTTTCTCCCAGTTTTCCTAGTTTCCACACTCTCCCTCACATGATTAACTCCTCTTCTATCAAAGACGCACTGAAACCCTCTTGTGAAAAGTTGGGTGTATTTGAGTAGGAGTACAATGCTGAAATCTTCTGCGCATTCTCAATTAATAGTGCAATACATTTTAATTGTGAGATGAAGGTTCATTTCATTCTCAAGATCGAAATGAACACCACAAATAAGGCAGTTAGACAGAAGCCTCTCCCAAACCACAGAGCAACTCATTCGCAAGACTCTTCTGAATAGATCTATTCCAGGGTTGTGGTTTAACCCTGCAGGCAGCTAAACACCACACAGCCATTCGCTCACTCCTCCTCCAAATGGGATGGGGAGAGAATCGGAGAAAAAAGGTTAAACTCACGAGTTGAGAAAAAGGCACTTCAACAGAACAGAAAAGGAAGAGAAAATAGCAGTGATAAAAGAATATACAAAAGAAGTGATGCACAGCACAACTGCACACCATCCACTGTTGATCAATGCCCAGCCAGTCCCCAAGCAGCAGGCAGACATTTGCCAGGCAACTTGCCCCAGTTTTACTGCTGGGCACAATGCCACATGGTGTGGGATATCCCCTTGGGCAGTTGGGGTCAGCTGTCCTGGCTGGGTCCCCTCCAACTTCCTGTCCCCCCAATCTTCTCTCTGTCAGGGCAACACAGAAAACTAAAAAGTCCTCGACTTAGTGTAAACACTTCTCAGCAACAACTAAATTGGCCCGTGATCAACATTATTCACATCCTAAAGGCAGCACTATACCAGCTTCTAGGAAGAAAATCAACTCTATCTCAGCCAAAACCAGAAGAACCAGTTAATATTTACGTCACTGTAACTTGCCCTGTACATGCTGGCCACTCAGACATTATTGAAAAAATTTGGATGTATTCTGATACATTAGACTCGCCCTCACATATGGTCCATGCAGCAAAGATAGGGATCTGCATTCATGATAGATCCATTTTGTCAGACTCTATCTACATGCATAGTCTCCTATATTTCTGCATTCAAAGTATCACACCAGCAAGCAATACAAAAGAACAGGCAGGAATTAAAATATTTGTGGTCCAATTCAAAATGTCCAAATTATTTTTTACTGGGAAAGCACTGAACATGGACCTTAAGTAGTCAAAAAAACACCAGCACACTCCCCAGCTGGCTGTTACAGTACTTGTTACAAAGACACACACTTGCAATCTGCTTTTGTTACTTGCCAGCTTTTTTCATCTTTTTTAAAACTATTAGGTATCAGGTGCTTTTGAACATGTACCCCAATAAGGAGATACATTCTTCCCATTTAATAAAAGCCACTGGAGTCACTTTAGTCAAAAGGCAACAGCAGAAGACCGTACTACCGGTGACACGCCAAGCTCGGCAGAATCACAAGAAATAAACTCTCATGGAAAGAGAAAGAAGGTTTAGGTGGGCAGGGAACCGTGTGAGGATCTGAAAAGCTACCATGTACATTTGTGTTTTAAACTATGTTTTATTGAATAAAACTGTAATAGCTGCTCCTACTGCCATTCCTCCCTGTCCAGAGCTGTATGTTCCTGTCTCTCTGCATCACCTCCTCAGTTACCATGACACCATGCATGAAGGGTGTACAAGATGAGGAACTGACTTGAACTCAGGAAAAAATGACTGTTTTTCCACCATTCTATTTGTAAAACACCCTTAAAGTAGTATTCAAAGGCTTCTCTTCAACTGGAATACAAGGGATTCTGCATCATATGAATCCTTCAAATCACAAGAAACCATTCTTATGAAAGTAATGTAAATAGTCAAGTAACAGCATCTTCCTGTCTTAGGTTCCAAGATATGGTAATACGGCCTTCCAATCATGCAAGTCAGACTATTATACATGCTGAGGAAAACAGACCCAAGGAAATGAAACCAAAACAGAACAAACAAACAAACACAACAACAACCTGAAAATAAACTGCATGAAACACTGATTTTCAGAATCGTCAGATTAACACATGAGAAAAAGGATAGAAACGGGGATGGGATAAGCAGTCATGTCTTGAAGGTCAGTATGTACATGACAAGTTGCAGTGACTCATTGCACTTCACTGTAAGTATTATCTGCTATATATTCAGAATAGTTTTGTGAACAAGTAGAAATTGGGGTAAGAGTGGGGTAAAGAAATGAACACAGTAATGAAAAGATACAACTTCCTCGTACAACTTTTCCCTTTTGACAAATACACCAGTGAGATCTCAGCCTCCAAATTAAACTTCCCTATGTGTGGTCTGTAAGCAAAGAATGGTAACTTTAAAACACTGACAGTCTGGAAAATGTTTATGACAAAGAATCCTGAAGGTGTTTGGCAGTACACCTTCTGGGACAGAAAGGCATTCTGTTGGAATAAAGCCAAGAGCAAATCCAAAGAATATTGTGCTTGACAAAATAAAGATGACAGTCTGAACAAGGGCTGAAAGGAATAGGTGGATGATTTAATTTCTATAACATCATCAAAAGACTGGTACAAAGCTCTCCAGTAATAGAAACATATTTTTTCCTAATTCACTAAGAGATGTCAGCCAAATCCATCCACGCTAGCAGCATAGCTCTACACCTTCCTTATGCAAATAGATCTTTGAAAGCCAACTGGCAGAATACCTTTCCAAATCCACAACAGTAGTAGGATCGCAGCCATAACAATCCAAAGAAGTACATAAGGCTCAGAGGAAAGAAGCATCACCTAACAGATAAATGCAATGGTAGGGGTGGGATTGAGCAAAGAAGACAGATAGGCATCCTTGCTCACAAAAGATTAGCTGGTCTAACAGAGTGACACCGGCACCCCTTACAAACTTATCCCCAAGGCTAGACCTGTATTGTAGGCATTTATTGGCATTTGTATAGCTTGATTAAATCTTGAGAGCCATGAATTGTATTTCTCAAATTTGCATGCAGTGTTCTGAACCCTAAGGGCAAATCCCTCTTGTACAAGGGATTTTATAATAAGCAAACACAGGATCTCCTTAGACTGCATAAGGCTGCCAGGTTTACTTCTTCTTTGGTTAGTTTACTGTGGAAATAAAATCCTGGTTTCGGCATTGCTGCCTCGGTATTAAAATGACCATCCTGAATCCCAGAGGCAAGCAAGTTCCTTGGCAGGTAGAGAAAAGGTTCTCAGATCCATGGCCTGTCTTTCATTTTCCATTAACCAGTTGCCATCTTGCCCATCAGTATAAAAGCCAGAAATACAAAATATTTTTGAGCTCAAGAAATCTATTAACATTAGATACTTGCAGATAAGCAAATATTAATCTTTCATCTGATGAAAGCCAGCAAAAAAATGCTCCAAGACACTACTTACGGAATTTGATCATGCAGAACTTGGTATTGTTCACAGGCTTTATGAAGCAACGGGCCCTTTAAACAGTAGACATTAACACAGTTTTCCATTAACCTATTTTTGTTTATTATTCTACATGTAACTGCTCTCCAACTTCATTGCTGTTGAACTATGCAGTGATTTCTCCAGGGCCTCTTGTTGGCCCTGAAAGCTGTCAAACAGCTCCGGTCAAAGACTAAGAAAAGACTGCATTATATTCAGGAAGCAGGAACTCCTTTAAAAGAGAACAAAACGGGAGTAACGTGATACAGATACAAGATGACTGTGATGGCAAAACTTCTTAGGGCTCAGACAGAAACAAATGCTCTGTGACCATCACTATTTCATTTTCATCTCTTTTGCCAGACTTCTGTGGAAGATATATTTGTAGTGAGTTCCTTCTTAACTATACATCCAGAACAGAATCCATCAGGTACCACAAGCATCTAGGACCCTGTTTTGAAAAGCAGGTCACACTCCTAAGAAGAGAGCACAGTTAAATGTCTTCCCACCCAAAGAAAAAACTGGGGAAGAAAACTGCCTTTAAAGCAAAAATGGCAAGAACAGTATACCGCAAATATCCTATGCCTAAGGAAAAGTCGCACAGTAAGTTGGGAACTGACAACGTAGGCAGCTATTCTACAGTCCTTTCCATCTACACAGACATTCACCATCAGCAGTGAAGATTCAAAGTAGAATAAACTACACAACACCATAATTATTCTAAGCAAACACTAACAGTTTTCAGAAGGGAAAAACAACATGGAATTGCAAATTTAGTCCCTAGTTGAGGTCTTAGGAACATTTTTCATTAATAGGCCTCAGTTTCTTGCATCCACACATAAAAAAAAAAAAACCTGTGTTCAAGAATAATTTAGGAAAAAAACCAACACTTGCAGAACATTATTTTGTTTTTTTCTTGAAATATACTTTCCTTTACCAACACAGATTTCATCTTACAGAAGACTGCTGCAAGCTCCAGAAAAAGTAGTCTTTTCCTTGGAACACTTAAATATCAAAAAATACTGAGGTGTGTGGGAAGAGACTCACTGGTTTCCTTAGAGAAATAGCAATCCTTCTCATTAGAATTTGAAATATCCATTCTGAATATCCTATTACCTTTCTAACAGCCCAAACTTACTGAGAAGTAAGAGGAAGAAAATAGGAACAGCAACTTTCAGATACCAGAATGTTTCCAAACCAACAAAGTTTCTCGTATCCACCCCTTATATTTTAGGCAGGAAAACAAGAGTCACCACATCCTCTAATAAGAGGATGCCACAAGGGAAAGCATCTCTAAGAAGTCATCTACAACCGCGCAGCTTTCCATTAACCACAGTAGCTTTTCAAGTTCTCAAACCTGTCATAACGAAGTCTCCAAAACTGGAGCCATACAGAGCTCCAGCAAAGCAATGAGCTCCAATATGGTTTTGTGTAACTACAATACCAATACTTCCAAGAGGAGTTCAGATCTTGGAACAAAAACTGTTTGTGCAATGCTGAACTTAGGCTAATCAACCCTCTACCGTGCTTTTACCACACTCACAAAATTACACACTGAGAATTCACCTGATCCAACTACACAGAACTCAGATTCAATGTAAAGCTCAAGTGCAATCCCTTTAGAGGCCATGTAAAACTCCACATTGTGGAATACTTGTTAAGAAAAGCACCCCACAAGCACTGAGAACAAGGTCACATCTCCCCACACCATTCCAGAGCTGCTTCTTGACACCCATATTGTCCAAATGTTTCTGTTACTTAAGGCAGCACATAAACATCCACCCTTTTGTCAAATATTTATACTCACCACTAACTCCTTGTTAGCTAATCTGCTCTCTCTGAAAATATCCCCTTCACTGCTCCTCACACTCTTAACTCAGTGCAATCTCTGAACTTGATCACGACGAAGGAAGCATTACAGGGACGCTGCACAGGAGAGCTATGGCACCTCCCCAGTTCCCACAGCGAGAAGTCAGGGATCCACTAGGGCTGACTCACACCGTGTTAAAGGAGGGAGGAGAAAGAACCCAGGAGTAGCAGATGGCCAAGAGGCCCCTGCCAGCTACTCACTGGTTGAATCCAGGTTGCCATTCCTCTCATCTTTGGCCACAGCTAGGGGGTTGTAAAAATTAATGAGAAAACAACAGGGAATGGCCAACACACAATCCATAAATACACACACACAAGAGGCTCCACAAGCCTAAGCATTTGTGCCCCTTCCTGCCAGCTTCTGAACTCCTCTGGTAGCTTGGGAGTAATTCCTGTTCCAACATGCTGAGCTGGAAGCTATTGCTGCCAGTTACCTCCCTGTAAGAAAGGTGTTTCCGGCAGTCTTGCTGAGAAGACCCTGAGGCCAACAATTTGACTATGCCCAAAAATATTCAGGCTCTGAGAGCAAGACCAAAATTACCTTTTCTTTAATATTTTTTCTTAATTTTCTTGTCACCCCAAGGAAAAGAGCTGACAAAAGCTTCCTGCAACTGCAGAAGAGAGACCAAACTGCAACGCTGTAACTATTCCCAGCCTGTCACAACTTCAATGACTTGAAGCTTTGCGAGAGACATGATGTAGGAAATTAGTAAAGGGGAGAGGGAGATATTAATGCTATTTTTTCCCTCCTTCAACATTTGCAATACTGTATTTCTGCATTGAGATTTGAAGTGCCTCCTTCCCCAGTTCACTCTAGTTCATGCATGTCTACTGCTTGAAATTTGGATCAGCTCTCACACATGAACGTTCAAAGCGTGAAAAACTCAATGCAAACCTAGAAAACACAAATGGAGGGACAGATGCTCCAAAGGGAAAAAAAAAAAACAAAAAAAGAAAACAAAAAAAAACCAACACTTGACATAATGGACAGTTCACCCCAAAACCTGATTTGTGAATATTTTAGAATTTGATTTGGTTTTTCGCTCAACAAATTCTGGGAGATTCTCTTTGTATCTGGAGAGGAGAAGGCAGGTAAAATTACAAGGACTTATTCAAAAGAACAGTGCTTTAGCTTAATTTCCATCACTACCCATGAACAAAGCCAAGATTACATGCAAGTCCTGTAAGATTAGTTGCACTAAGGTTACTTCACTGTTTAGAGGCCTCAGGAAAGCAATCTGTCTTTTTTAATGATATTTGGTTACTGCCTGGCAAAAATCACTGGCAGGACCAGAGATATCACAGGACCCTGAGAATTAATTAAGGCAACACTTCACTAATTTAAGTTCAGAAGCACCAGAAACCATTTTTTCCACCCCAAAAAAAAAATCTCTGAGAACCGAAATTACAATACCGCTCACTTTGCAACGCAGAGAAGCTGAAACCCATTTTTAATCGCATCAGTTCCTTCCCACACACAAACACCAAGTAAACTCGACAGCAGCATGTACTTGCTATAGCTAAATATACTGGCAACATGCAAGTACCTAATTTGCAACACTGCGAACACACGTTCGGGAAAGATGGCAGTTTGCTGGGCTTTTATGTAACACAAATTTGAATAGAAGAACAGCTCCTGCCATTTTATTCAATTATCATTCGTTCAGCTGTTGGCAACTTAATTTCTGTAAGCGAGCCGCGGCGCTTCCGAAGCGATTTCACGAATTCACGGGACACAATTCGCAGGTACCGAGAATTCGCCGAGGCAGCACAGCGGCGGTCTCGGCCGCCCCGGGGATGAGCACACGCCCTCCCCAGTTCTGCAGAGGGTCGGGGCGCGCCCTGCCCGTCGAGCAGCGGCCCTTCCCTTCCCTTCCCCTCCCCGGGTACCCCCACACGCCGCGGCCCCGCTCCCCGCCAGCCGAGCCGTCCCGCGGCCGGGGTGCAGCGGCCACCACAGCGCACCGGGCAGTGCCGAGGCAGCCCCGGCTCCCCCGCCGC